>CM068837.1:61986257-62246257 GCA_028554795.2 Sinohyriopsis cumingii
GTCATCAATGCCGTTTGCAGTCCCAATGGTGTGGAGAGAGCCAAGCAACCACCTAAATGACTGTTACTTCTGCTTGGTTCCTCCTCTTTCCGGCGGAATAACGAAGCGAAAGAAGTCGAGAATAGTCTACCCAAACATTCCGTCTGCATTGAGACCAGTTCCACATGGTGAGGGACTTCCTATTCCAGAACCTCCAGCAGAATATTCTCTTGATTCATCTGACGAAGACAAAGGTGAGTCGACCTGTTCTTCTCCTGGTCCATCAGCATGCAGTGATCCAGATTTTCACTGTGGTGCATCATCAACCCCACACAGAATAACACAGGAAGAACTAAATGACCTGATTCGTGATTTGGACTTATCAAAGAACAAGGCAGAATTGCTAGGATCAAGACTCCAACAATGGAATCTTCTAGAAGAAGATGTCACAATTACTGCATATCGAAAGCGCCACCAGCAATTGGAGCCTTTCTTCAGAAAGGAAAGTAATCTGATATTCTGTTTCGATATTGAGGGCCTCATGAATGCTTTAAAAATCACTCATGACCCACAAGAATGGAGACTATTTGTGGACTCTTCGAAACTGAGTCTCAAGGCTGTGCTTTTGCACAATGGAAACATTCTTCCATCTATTCCAGTAGCGTATGCTGTCCACATGAAAGAGACATATGATAACTTAAGGCAGCTACTGAATTCCATTGAGTATAACAAGTACAGCTGGCACCTCTGTGGTGATTTGAAGGTAGTTGCCCTTTTAATGGGACTGCAGCAAGGATATACAAAATACATGTGTTTCTTATGCGAGTGGGATAGCCGAGCAAGGGAAATGCACTACATGAGGAAGGAATGGACTCACAGGCAGAATGTAGCCATTGGAGAGAAGAATATCCAACACCCAGCTCTGGTTGAGGCTCAGAAAATCTTGCTACCACCCCTTCACATCAAACTAGGTTTGATGAAGAACTTCGTGAAAGCCATTGACCGGACTTTGCCAGCATTCCGATACCTGCATGAAAAATTCCCTCGACTCAGCGAAGCAAAGATTAAAGAGGGAGTTTTTGTGGGTCCTCAGATTCGAGAGCTTTTCAAAGATGACCGGTTCAACAACTTGCTGGAAGGTGACGCGAAACAAGCATGGAATGCTTTTCGCCTAGTTTCTACAAACTTCCTCGGAAATGTTAGGGCAGAAAACTATAAGGAACTAGTAGAAGACATGTTGATGAAGTATAAGAAACTTGGCTGCAATATGTCTCTAAAGATTCACTTCCTTCATTCCCATTTGGATTTCTTTCCTAGCAACTGTGGTATTGTTAGTGATGAACACGGCAAACGTTTTCATCAAGATATCGCAACAATGGAACAAAGATAGCAGGGAAAATGGTCCACTACAATGCTGGCTGACTACTGCTGGACACTCCTCAGAGATGCTCCCGAACAGCTGTACAAGAGACAGGCGAAGAAATCTAAGATGTAGTCAATGACTTGATTTTTTATAGGTAGGCTATTACAGTTGACCTTTTACTATTGGAATGCATTTCGTTATGTAAACATTAATTTCTTGCAGATTACAAAAAAACTAGAGCCAATTTTGCAATTTGACTGTCATATTCGTGTTCAGCACATAAAAATTGATAAGAATTGACTAATTTTATTTCAGTAACATGACTTTTGTAAAAATTTGTTGTCCAGTGTTACCTACATTTGTGATGAAATATTTAGCATTGCTCCTAAGCTGGAACAATCAATACCATCTTAACTGTGTTAGGCATTAATATGAACACACAATATCCGAATCTAACCATGATGTATACATTTGTGTTTACGAACGATTGCATTACGGTTTACTCACTTGCGTTTTTTGAATAAATCAAATCATATATGTTGACTTTGTGACCCTGTTATACAATCAAAGGGATCAATTCATATGACTTTGTATGTTTATTTTTTAATCTTCCTTTGCATTTGGTGCTAGTTACACCGAGTGTATCAATTCAATTCTTAGCGTATCCCTGAGGCAATGCTATAGAAAAATAACAAATACTTAGGGGGAAGAAACGAATTATATTTTGGGACTTTGACTCCCAATGACTCAGTCACTGTTGGGGTACTTAAGGAGATGACAAAGATTATACATATTTGATAACTTCGTTTGTGCTGTGTCTCTTCGGAGCCTTGCTCCAAAGCGAAGAATTTCCTACGAGACAGAAGTCTAAATGGAGTGTAAATAGTGAAATATGTAAAGTATAAACACAACGACATATCAGTAATCTTTACATAATCAGGCTTTCAAGAAACAAAGCATAAAACACAGACATGCAAATACATTATTTCTTTGGTGAGTCACAATGTTATGACATATGACAACTATGCTATTTCATCTTGGATACATTTCTATTTTTTCAGTGGAAGATGATCAACACCAAACTGCCGTCCAAACATCTTCGAAACACACAGTCTCAGTATTCCTCTAGTTTTAGTGTGATAGTTTGAAAAGCATAGTCTCATCAAATTGGAAATAATCGGAACATTCTTGTCTTGTCATATTCACGTTGTAAAATGATTTCAGTGTGTGAGATTTTCAAATGCGGCCTATGGCAACAAGTAATCAGATTAAGAGACATATATAAGTCTTTAACATCAAATGAAGGAAAACAAATAATTCCTAAAAGAGGTAAAATTCTAAAAAAGACAGGACAAAAAAGGCGAGTAAATTGTTCATAAACTGTTACCATTACTAATGAAACCAAAAACAGTAGTTTATTTTATACAGTTAAGAAGAGTTTAAGGATGCTGGACCTCACTAAAATTTTCGCCCTACGTGTGCATTATGTCGAATGAACATGAGAGGTAAGAAATCTATATATACTGAAGGTAAACGCAGCATTTCAGGCGGCAATGCATCGGACTCGGAATATAATATCGCGAGCGAGATACCGAGGCAGATGAGCACCAGTCTATCCCACTGTAATTGCGCAAATGCACAAGGAGCAATTTGTCTTGTGCAACCCCCTAAATATACAATTCCAGCAATTGATAAAAATGTAGGGTCAAAATTGGAGGTCTTTCCTGATATCTGGATCATTTCATTTGGGAAGATTTAATATTTACGGAATAGATAAAGACGGGGAAAGTCGGATTGATTTTTCTTTGTGATCTTACTTCTGCAGGAGATAGGTTGGAACAACTAACGTTACTACCAACATTCGGCTTGTTAAAGCTTATATAATTGGATGTTCTGGTAAGGTTGAGAAAGTGTAAGGATAGATTCTCACATTGTCATGTTGCAACGTTTCCATTACAAGCAGCCGAAAAAGGTAATTTTTCCATAATTTAAATACGGGATCGAATCTAAGTAACACCTATTTGCTCCTAAAGATAATTCAAAATTGACCTTAGGATAAACTCTGTACTTTAGAATAAAGACGGAAAAAAATGAACCAACAAGAGATCTGTGAAAAAGTTATGTCCTACACAAATGATGAATGATGTGGTTTGAGAAGGCAAACAATTTCTTGCATTAACAACTATTACTACGTATTGAACAATTAAAATATTAATTAAAAAATAACAACAACGACGACAAAAAACAAAGATAGAGATGATTGCGTTGATGATAGTTTGTAATCGTTCTAGTCGTGATTTGAAGAATACTAGTGAGATGACGACCAGATCATCAAGTTGGGGAGAACTAATAAGTTAAACTTACCTTACACGTGATAAAACATATATTCAATCTAAAAGAAAACATTCTTGAACATGTATTCAATATATGTAAGAAGGAGAATGGGAACAACAGCAACAATGGAATAAATCAGCAATTTGTTTTTTCATAAGACCAGTGTTTAATACTAGTTTCCATTTTAATACAAATTACGTTGAGGCAAATCAAATCATATTTCGCTTAAAAGGAAAATATCATATGCATTGTAATCATATCTAATACTATTCCCAATTTTCGTAATTAAGTTTACATCTTCAGAGTCGTATAATACTTATTCATACCGCATTTCATCATACTGCATGACACGTGTGTTAAAATATAGTATAATACGTTAGGAAATACTGCTAATTCTAAATAAATATTGCACCTCATTGTAAGAGACGACGCTTGATCTTTTGTATCTTGGTGAAATAAACACCCTGTTTGATCCATTTGAAAGTAAAGATTATGAACGACGTCGATGCGTTTGCTGAGTCACAAAACGAGCTTTCAACCAAGCTAAACGCTGAACATAGTCCTTTGTATATTTATTTAAGATAAATGTTCATAACTCTTCTCAAATCAAAATTTCACACTAAGAGCCGTGTACGGTGCCATGTGTACAAATAGTGTCACATTAATGTCAAGTGCTATCGGGCTTCATAAAAACACGTTCCATTTTACAAGTCATCCAAGCACTAAATTCGAACAGAACATGCAACTGAACAAAGCGGGGTTTTGGCATAAAAGCAAATGCATCAGAGCAAATAACCAGGACGATCAAGAATACTTTTTCAGTTGCCGCAATGAGCTGTTACGAACCAGCTGATTTGCAATTTTCCCAGTTTCAATTTTTGAGAATAGTCTTGATTTATGGTTCAAGTCATTCAGATCCTGTAAGTAGCCGGGGTTCCTCCAATAAACATCATGCATGTGAAAGGACAGAATACGTGTCATCTATATCTAGTAATAACAATTGCATTAACTATACTTACCTTTTCACTTCTTGAATATTCTCAAGATGTACTTTCTTAATTATTTCTGCAAAACAGAACTACATAGGTTCCGATGAGTGATCCACAGCGCAAAATTGTACTGCGATTTAAACGACGTTTCATACACCAATTACATTCAAAATGATAATTAACTGTAATACATAACGAAATAACTTGTTATTCCACAACAAACAATATTTAATCATGCGTTTTCATGAGTGTTCTAATTAAAGGAAGTTCACAGTTGTCATCCTTATGAGTGCAAACTATCTAATTGACCGAAGAGAACAAGTGCTTGCACCATTGTAAGATTTTATTCTTTTAAACGAAATAATGTCTGACATTATGTTTCCCTAATGTAAATCATTGTGTTATCACTATATGTATTATTATTTTCTGACAATTCATTTTATGTTGACTAATTTTCAATAGCTTTGACAGCAATAATCACATTTAATTTTTGTTTTAGTTCGGCACACATGACGTTAATGGAGATGTTTGAGAGATCTGCATAGATTGAAGAACCTACACATTGACAATGTTACTTATTAACAAAGCATGCATACGAATGTGTGTATTAATTAATGGACGATTACATTCATCTACAAGATTAAATTACAAGATCAAAAACGGTAAAAGAAGGAAGATTACAAAAGCGTAATGTTATATTATAAAAATGTATTTGTGATTTGTTTAGGTATGTGTCATTTTATATATAGTGAAGAAGGGGAAATTCAGTTGTTAAGGAATAGATTACGTAAATGAAATATGTAATATGTAATGTCCTCTTTAGAATAAGTAAGTAACTAATTGCCAGTTCTGTAAAGAACCCTATGGTGTAAACATAAAAGTTTCAACTTACCCCTCAGGTGCAGTCAAAACAAAATCTGTCAACATAACCGATTATCCATCAATCTGAAGTATAAATATAGACCTGTATGGCAACTAATAATATCCACTTACCGCTAAAACGAGATTTCAATATATATGTAGTCACAGTGAATATGTCAGATAAAGGTTATTTCAGGGCAATTAAGAAACTATATTTTGTTTGAATCACGTCCTAATTACACATCGATATGAAGTCTTCGACCTTGTTCATTCATGACACTTTGAGTGATATTTTTCCTTCCGCGTCAAATGCATTTGAAACATATAATCAATGCAAAATAAATCAATGGTTTGACTGTAGTTTCTCCTTGCCCATACTGTATTCACATGTAAAGTTTGTATATAGTCAGTTAAAGGGAGAATTATACAGGTGTTGAGATGTGGTGCGTGTGGGGAACATCACATGCCTGATGTTTGGTTACACCACGCTGATGATTTTTGATTCCATTCACTGAGAAAGTGTTCTCATCATTATGACTTGGAACATAACATCATAATAAGAATGATGGTAAAGAATGTTAATCTCTTATAAAATTCCTCCTGGGAGTAATACGTTTTCCATTTCTGGTATTAATTTAACTTTTTTAATCTGCACGCGCTGTCCAGAGCCTCCAAAATATTTGTTGATGCCATGTTTTTATTACACTGCGTTTCATCCAAGGTCCCTAGTGAGGCTACATATTGTATTGAGCTGAAGCCGACAATAGGCCGATGCATGCGTCAGCATCGGAAGCGACCTGCGTCGAGTGATAGGCGGTGAACCAAGTAAAGAGGCTACAGATTAAGCAAACAGAAAGACTTTGAACATATTTTGGCAAGAACAATGTAATGTAAATTACGGACGGTAAACGCTTAGGCGTGCGTAAAACCTTCATGCTGGATAGTAGGTATCGGGGTTTGGACACTATAGGTGCATGTTAATCAATGACATTAATATTTGTTATATGAACTAGTATAAACTCGTAACTGGGATTTTATGAAAACATCTTCATCGTCCATAGGTACTTGCCATTTTATTTATTTATAAATTTTATCATCTTCATTATCAACATCATCTGTGTCATCATCATCATCTGTTTTCTAATTAATGTTGTGTGTAGAACACGGCACGGACATTGTTATTTCTTCGCATGTTTAGTGTCACACATATGCTTGACCTTGTGTTATATGAAGCTGAGGAAGCATATCATTTGATGCTTTTGAAAGAAATAAGACGATGCTCATGCATATTATTCTTCTTTGTCTTATTTTTCTTCATTTTCTTCTTCTTCTTCTTCTTCTTCTTCTTCTTATTATTATTATTATTATTATTATTATTATTATTATTATTATTATTATTATTCGTATTATTATTATTGTTATTATTATTTATATAATTATCGTAGTGCCATTGGTCTTTTAAATTATTATTGAAAATGAAAACCGGTAATATATACTAATATCGCAGCGTTATACGATGATTTATGATACTTTCTTTACTGCAATAAAATTTGTATAAATGGCCAAACAAACAGCTTGCTTGAGAATCACTAATATGCGCCATGCATTTGACGGTCTTAGTTCAATCACAAATCAGAGAGGTACTAACTGTGGGTGTTGTAGCACTATTATTTGAGTTACAATATCAGTAGAAGTAGTACTATAAATCATTAACATCCTCATCGTGTTAGTCGTCATCGATAACAATGCCTTAACAAAAACCAAGCTAGTGAATAACAATATTTTTTAAAATTTATTTAGGGCATCACGTTTTTATTTGGTGAAGCCAGAACGTATAGTTAGTTCATCATGGTTGAAATTTGCGATGCTATCTATGAATCCACGGATACCCATTGTTTATAAGTTACACTTCACCATATTCGCAAGCCCGATGTATATAGACCGTTAAGGTGTCGGTGCGCGTGAACATAGCGAAATGGTCAAGTTGGACAGTATGTGTCAGATATTGATAAGTATCTCTTATCATCCCATATTACTAGAAAATTACAATACTCCTTCACCAATACATTGTAAAAAGCAAATAATCAACCAGTCACGCCAAAGCTTGTAGCCCTTTAGAATCAAATTAAACTTCTCCAAAATGTTACAAGTTATAAATAAATAAAGTTTTCAATACACTATTTTGTCTACTATTATCTAGATATGCGGATATGTTTCCCGACAGTTTATGGCCGAAATTACCTCAGTTCATAGCATTAGATCAGGAAACTCAGTTGAAACTGACTTGGGTCGGACCGTTCACCCCCGAGACTTCACGGGGATAAAGCCAATTTGTTCGTTTGAATATCCAAAGAGCACTTAGACACCAATGACGCCGAGAAGCACAGTACCGATTAATCATATTTGACAGAAAAATAATCTAGGATATTATTATATGCAGTACATCTCATCGAAATGAATTCAAATGTACTCAAAGATCAACCTTAAAAAAGAACATTCGAACAAAAGTTATAGGCATGCACTTTTGGCAGAACATCCATTATCAACTTAGATGTTTCTGACAGGAATATGCTATTCTTGAACTTTTCAACCACTAATATTTGTGTCAACGCTACCAATTCGCCAAGCAGTTTTAATTAACAATCGAAATGAAATAAGGGCTAAAACAGTTATTTGAGTTATCTGATGTCGCTGAGTATGACCCGATTCAGTAGGTACGCGTTTACCATTCCACGGACAATGATGACGATGATACAATCTTTGAGGTCCCTTCCATATTTTATTTGACGACCTCACTTTGAAGACGAAGATTACATTGATGTAAGTACCAGTTAGTTCTGCCTGAATGTTTCTGCCCTCAAAACAAACAATATTTATATTGGTGCCGATGCCAAAGTAGCTTACATTAACAAGACCATGCCCCCTAAAAACATTAACAAGACCATGCCCCCTAAAAACATTAACAAGACCATGCCCCCGTATAAAAGGTATGTTATACCTAACATTTTCATGCATCCGTTGATCAACGAAGTGAGTGTTTGCTATATTTATATTTGTTATAGTTTATGCATGCTCTAGATGTTAATGTAAGGACGGCATTATATCATATCATTCCCCTGGTTGTTTACTTGTTATTTTATTTTGTTTTTTTAAAATTGAAACATGTTCCTTTCTGGAGTTATGTTTGGTTCATTATTGCTTTTACATTTTTTTAAATGAGAAACGTGTATGCGATATATCGAAAGTACGAAATACAAGAAATCCCTATACTGTGCTTTTTCTGTTTGTATGTTGTTTATTTCTCTACCCAGATATAAGGGGATACACTACCTTTATCTGAAAATCGTGCTGCCCATTTTAGGGGGGGGGCATGGTCTTGTGCATATAGCTATCCTAAAGCTGGAAAAAAGTCACAAAAAGGACGAAAATAAAAATAAAATAAAAAAGGGGAAAAAACTTTGTGCGTTTGTATGTTTATTTGTGTTTCTTTTGCTATTGTGAGGGAAATCATATAGTTAGTGTTGTACACGTGTTTCCTTCATGTTTATGTGTGTTTGTCCATGTAGTGTGTCCGAGGTTTACATGAACTACCACGCAGCCTTATTCATTTCGTGCCATTACGCTCATTACGTTTTCCGTTACGTAGGTTCCCTGTTCTCCGTCTAAAAGGCATGTTGTACATATCTAAAGAGATTGTTAATGTTGTGTTAGATTGGTAGGTTCCTTTTATCTGTAAAGTGATCTTCAATTTAAGATTAGGCTGATGAGCGAAAAAAAGAATAACTAAGGGAGATACCGTTAAAAAGGACTAAAATTTCAAAGATTTAAAAATTATATTTCCGCATCCCCGTGTAATTGTGGCATGTGAGAGAGGTGCCGTAGCCCGTTCATGGGCTGGAACCGTCCCCTAAGCGGGCCGATGAACTGGGGCCGGTTCATCACAGTGATCTTCTGCAAGAGTGCAGGAAAAAATGTTATTTTAGTCAACCACGCAATTTTTAATCATAACTACATGACCACATTTCAACATTGTTTTAAAGAGATAATCAGTTGTATTTTGTATACTTTTTTATCAGATATTCCCTCTAAATATAAGAAATTATTCCTTCGGTATCTCCCTTGTTTTCACATTTGCAGTATGAAGTCAATTCTTTTCTACTTTATTATTCTCACATTGAACTATTGCATGGTATTATTTTAAAGTGGCTGCTTTATATCTTTGTTATTTGGATATTTCATTGACCACGTGCCAGTTGAAAGCCACTTTGCCGATATCATTATATCTTCCGCCCGTGTAAAATATTAAGTATCATACTTTTAACTTGTAAGGACTTTACTTCCAGCCCATGTTTTTCACACATTTTCCCTGTTAATCCACCAGTTTTGTTCTACGTTACATACGAAAGTTTTCATTGTGTTCCCCCGTACAGTTCGAATGTTTCTCTCTTCCTATATATAGATATATAGGTATATACAGGGCATGATGTAAATATAATACCCAGCCAGTATGTCTACAAAGCTTATCAAGATATTGTCGGATTTTATGTTATTTTTATTGCAAATATATGTAAAATATTAGATTGAAATATTAGAATTGGATTGGGAAGACTTTATCACCACCTAGTATTCGTCCGATCGAATGTTTCCTTGGAAAGATAGTGAGTGTTGCTGTTGCATATCTAATTTGCAGTTCGTTTGTCTAAATCATTCAATTTCTTTCAATTCTAGGTCAACGGGTTTTAGGATATAATTCATATTTCTATAGGCCTGTATGTTTTCGCTACATTATGGACAATAGAGTAAGCATCCAGATATCTATATTCACTTTTATCGTTGATACTATGTGTTTGTAATTGTATTTTTGCTTTATGGCCAAGGGTCACTCATAAGGCCTTGACCTTAATTTATATTAGGTGAGGTGAGAGTCCCGGGTGATTCCCCCTTCCAGTTTTATATCTTTAAAATATCTGTTTTGTCGTGGTTGAGTTTGGACTGTGAGGCTTTGACGAACGTTCAAGTTAGTTTTGCAGGCACTTAAAGGTACTGCATCCTTGATAAAGTACGTGCAATAATATACGTGTTGGAGTTCCGTAACTCATGTTTCAAGTTTCCAATTCGTATACATTCTATTTTCGAGTTGTTTCCTTCGTGTGGCTCAATCGATAGTGTGTATAAAACCATGGACAATATGCATCCCTGCTTCACTGACCTTTGAATTTAAAACTCTTTCGTGATTCATATTTACCTGTACTTCCGATTTTAGTCCTGTGTACAATATTTAGGCCATTCCTGAAATTGTGTTACGAAGCCAAATTTCTTTAGTACTTGTTGTATGTACTTTTGATCTAATCTGTCGAAAGCTTTTTCTTGGTCAAAACGTAACATGGCACCTTTTTGACCAGATTGGTTTATATAAGCTATCACGGTTTGTATGCCTAAAATATTCGACTGAATATCCCTACCTTTTTCATCACAACTTTAGCTTTCATTAATTTGGTTCCTCACACAATGTGTTTTGGCTGTTTGATAAACTCGTTCTCAATATTTTATAATCGACATTTATAAGAGAGATAGTCCCCCAGTTTTAAGGTCTTCCCTATCTCCCTTCCCCTTGTATAATATCGTGATCATTCAATCACTCGAGGATTTATAAATATTTCCCTTTCCAACAAATATGTTATTACATTTTGATTCTAACGTGGGCGTTAATTATGTTTGGAAATTCTGATAGAATTCCGTGGTGAGCCCGTTAATCCCTGGCGATTTTCCTTTCGCCAGGGACGAAATTATTTTCTTTATTTCCTCACTTAAATCATCTTACATCTGTATGTTATTATGAGATCACTTCACATTCCACCTCTTGCAAGTATTCATCTTTTATCTTATGTTCTATCTTTTCCGATGTATGTACGTATATCTTGAAAGTATTTTATACACATTAATATATCATCATTTTGTGTATAAGTATTATTTCTATCCCTTATACTTTCCAGATTCTACTCACCTCCTCTCTTTCTCAATATATTTCTCAATGCATCCGTCGTATATAACCCTTTTGCCTTATTTTAAATATCACCGCTCTTATTTCTCTCCATCATTTGTTTTTTTTTTCTTCTAAAATTTCATTTCGAAGTTTATGTGCTATTTTTTCCTCATCTATCTATGACAAGTTTAAAAGTCTTTTAAGGTTTCTTTTTCTCATTTTTTATTTTCAACATATTGGCTGCCTTTCTCTATAACCCCCCGAATCCTTCTGTTATAAATTCTTCACACTACTTTTACCATAATATATAATTATATAAATTCCATTGTCCCACCTCTCCCCACGCTTTCAGTTTCTCCATAACTATTTATTTATTAAGAATTGTATGGTTTTATATTTTACACTCAGTTATTCTAAAAACCGCTTTTATGCCCCAAAGCCTACTGGCTTCGTCCACAACGTATTCATACGTAAAACATTTTTTAAAAATGTTTAATCCTCTATGTGCATCAGATATTGTGTGTTGTTTTAAATCTTTCATATCCACCTTAAGGAATTTATCGTTTGGTGTTAAATCTGTTTTCTTATCTAAATCGTCTTCCACCCAGTTAAAATCATCTCGCATTATAAGATTTTACATTATAATGTCCTGTAAATATGTGATTAGGTTTTCTATTTTAAAAAATCTTTTCTTGGTTATTTGTGCAGGAAAGTAAACGTTGACGAAATGCCAGTATTTACATTTTATATGGATTAAACGTCCTTAAAACATCCCCTACATGTAGTGGCTCTCATGATATCCCTTTATTGTTTCGAATTGTTATTGCAACCCTACCCCTAATATCATATTCACTTGTGATCAATATATAATCTCATTTTTTCCTCACATTTTGCTTGTTATTTCCTTTTTTATAATATTGTGCGTTTCCTGTATCATTATTTTTTCATAGTCCTTAGTTTCCTCTAATAATGTCTCTATTGTGTTCGTTAACACCATTTATATTATGGCCTCAATACGAAATTGTGTTCCATTTTTACTCCCAATTTCTTTTTCTGCCGGTTTTCTCCTGCTTATGTTTTCTTTCATTTCTTATTTTAATAATTAAACTTAGAATTGTTCGCATATTAGTTGTTGAATTGTTATATTTCACTCTGGCCACTTTCGGCCAGCTCATATTCTTCCAATATTTAATTTGATTCGTCAGTCTCCATGTTTGATTTTTCCGTTGTATCCGTCAAAATATTTCCTAATTATGTTGATCTCTCTGTCTTTTTGTCGCTTGATTCCATGTCTAATTGCAAAACTTTGTATGTTATTCCCAGTCTATTGTCTTAATTCAAAGTCGCTTGAGTCCGTTTGATTGTCTGCATGTCCGTCTGTTTAATCCATTTGCGTTTGTTTCCGTCAGTCTTCAAACATTTATTTTTCTTTGTTTTCTTTACATAACTTATAATGGCTGGAGTGGATGTTAGGCGTTTGAGAGCTATATATAAGACTCCTCCTTTCTCTTGGATATCCTATGTGTGGACATGTCCCACCCTTCTTCTCCTTCTGTGGAAGAGTTCCCTTCCTCCGCCATCAGTTTATGGAATAAATAATATTCATTGTTGGTTTATATGTTCTTTTCGCCTTGTTATAATGTGTCAAGTTTGGTTTTGTTGTCTCTTCCTCTTTTGGGAGAGGCTTTTTCCTTCACAATCATCCCACTCCAATTCTCTGCAGCAACTGGAGCCTTTCTCCGTCCCATCTGAGATTGCAGATCTTTTTATGCTGGGAACATGGTTATGATATATCTGCCTATAATGAGGGATGGTTGTGCTAGCTACTTAGACTGTAGATGTTTATAAGGCATGTATTGGTGCGGACTAGGAACAGTTTTCTGACTGACTTCTGTGCTTTTCCCCGTAGCTTATTGTTTGTTTACTTGGATATATATCCAATGTGCTGTCATTTATATATGCGTTTGTAAGCCCCATTGCATCTTCTGTTTATACTTCTCCCTCATCTTCTTCTACCACGTTGATGAAGTAATTACATATTTGACACGAACTCTGTGCTTTGGGATTTTTGCATTATTTGGGGCCATGCCACGTCTGCTTAGACCCGGGACACAGCCGGTCATTCTCGCAGTCACTGTACCAGGTTTCTAAGAGAAACCCCATTACACAGAAAAACGGGGATCTTGGCTGCATCCTCTGTTACTGGAGTAGCTATACGTACACCATTCTTATCAGTCTCATAACCCCACACTGTTGCAATCCGGCTCTTTCTAACCTTGATCTTCAGCTTTTTCCTAATTTATGTTATATCTCTCCATTTCCAAGTGGAGGCCTAAAAGGTATATATATGTTACCATGGACTGATCGTCTCAGACTATCAGAGGGATTTCTGATATATAGGCCTTTAGTCTCTTTCCTCTGTTATAAATGTTTAAAATGGGTTCATCGTACTTTTTGGAGTATAAACTGAACTTATTCTTATGTGTTCAGGTGGTTAGTAGACCGTCTTTAGCAATTAAGCACAGTGGACTTGCTTTCAGTTTGCTTAGTTATCGTCATAGCTATGATATTTTAACACTTTATCCTCGAGAAATAGTGCCACATGCAGCCATGCAGACAGAATACAGAAGCTGCAATATCATTTTCAAGCCATAATACATTATTTGACTCCCTCTAACATGGTGTGGTCTTATTAGTATTTGGACTTGTTAAAAAATGAAATTAAATCCTCTCCCATATTGAAGTGTCCTTAATAAGACATTTTCTTGAAATGCGCGAATAACGCATATTTTATCGGGTGGATTAAATTATTTTAGAGAAATACATCCATTATTCATTCAAAGCAAGCACATTTGTTGTAATTTTATGTTCCAAATATTGGCTAGAATTATTTTCATAGTCTTAAGTAGCACAGTTTGTATTTGTATCATGACAAGAATTCTAATAATATATTGTTGGTCTTAAATGACAAAGTGTCGATTTTGCATCCAATTTGGCTGTTGAGATAGCCATCCTGAAATTATTTTATAACTGAAGAATATCAGAGATAGTTCCAAAACTAAGGAAGTATAAGAAAAGAGATGGTCTTATCTTTGATAACTGGTGATAAACTAAGTTGGTCAGTAGAAAACCGTTTACTTTAGAGTAACTCCTGTTTTTCTTATAGTCAAAGAAACAAATAGCAGTTTCAAGTTAATAATGCAATGAAATTACTATTTTTCCAATATCAATATGAGTGAAACTATACTCCTGTGCGTCGTATCAATACGATTAATGATACAAAGGGCAAGAAACGATATATTATAGGTACACATTAATTTAATGGTCTTTCCATATGCAGGACGTTTGAGAGAGATAGATGTGCTCTTGTATGTCATTTAGTGGTTGTATTCCCAGTATGAATATGACATACATATACTTGTCATGTTATATACTTAGAGTGCATTTTGTTTATGCCATTCTCATCTCATTGTCTCTGGTCTGATTACCACTGTATGTACTTAATTGTTGGTCATTTGCAATGACCATTTTAGGCCATTTAGGGGTGATCCATTTGATCAGAAGCAGGACTTACTTTATCCACAGATGTATTTTTGTTTTCTTCATCTTTATTTATTAAGTTTGTATAAACTCGGAGAGGGATATATACTTTTGCATAGTTTGATCCCACAGGGACAGATTGTTTTGCGAAAAAGAAATTAAAATTGTCTGCAGTTTCATTGAGCTTGTTATTATGCCTTTTCTACATTTGCTGATCTGAAGATAGACCACGATGTGAATCAACCATTTTTGGTTTCCTAGGTAGCTCGTATTTTAAACAAGCATCTATAAACGCCCTTGAATCCACATTCAAAATATGACATAATGTTTGTGTTAATTAAAGTTAGTTTAAGAACCTTCACGTCAAGCTGATGTATAAATAGTTGCCCATCCGAAAAACAGATGTCTCGAAAAGCTCATTGATATAATTATTGGCGGAACTTATGACACACAAAGCACTTTAAGGATGAGCGGTTTAATAAAAGTTGCGCCAAAACTAGTTTCATATGTTAGATATTCAGTTAATATGCAGGAAGTATCGCCCTATAATGCTTTCCAAGTGCATGACAACTTTGCACGATAAACACGCACTGGTGTCATCTCCGTAAAAATATGAACTTAATAGAACAATTAATGCTTACTATTTGTATATGTTCCTTAGCCTTAAGTTGCTGTTTTGTCTCCCAGCACATAAGTAATATTAAATTATGATTGGTGGCTAGTGTTTAACGTGACCCCGAACAAACAATAACCAACATCAGAATTCAGAGTAACATATTGCACATCGTTACACCAGTAGTATATCGTTCAGTCTCGACAAAAGTAGACCAGATACGTGTGAACTTAGTTAACAAAATAATTTTTGTGACTTCGAGTTTGTTAACGTAACTATAGCATATCGAAGTAGGTGGTGTGGCAGTTTAAAGTGATAGTCCAGCACTGGGGTATTATACTGTAGACATGTAGCATGATGTACCTCTTGGACACATTATCCAGACAACAGGCCGACCCGTCCTTACACTAACCTCTTAATAGCGAGGCAGCTATTAATACCATTTTTTCAGTATTTCGTATGACTCGGCCCGGGTTCGAATCCGCGACCTCCCGCATCGAAGACAAACGCCCTAACCACTAGGCCACCAGAGGGGTCAACAAAACAACAAAACGATAAGTAAATTGCTTATTGCTTATTGTGCAGGTGTAACACATTTTGACATTTTTATGTTTTTCTTTATACCTGGATAAAGTAACTAGCATGGGATTCGCGTTGGAGGTGGGGGTCAATATTACGAATCATGGTATTTTGCGTTAATAAGTATAAGGCAAGCAATTTGCAAGTCTCTTTCGTTTTTACTAACACATAATTATTGCATGTTCATTGAACATCTGTTTCCGATGAATTCTCAATATAAACATTAACTTGGTAAATGACTAATACTTTTTGACGACAGCTGAAGATTCAAAAAAGTTTTTTTTACGGTAAAGTATCGTGTTATATTGAGTTCCACCTCCTTGTATCGATATGTGTATTGGTACAGCAAACATATTGATGCATTGGTATATATGTGAATCTAGCCACATCAAGTTACAAGCATAACTAAACAAGCCAGTGACCATAGGCGACTAGACACCCTGAGCAGATGGGAAGAAATACCTCTCCATAAGGTAGTGTTTTCTTCGATAACTTCAAAATATACTGTGGCAAAGAACAATTATCCTCATCTTATAATTTAAGGGCAATTTAGTCAATTCTTATTATATAAATATTCAACTTCACAATGATCCGTTTCTGTCAAATACTCCAACTCACTATTTAACTGTTCAAATATATACTATACACAATCATACATGCATGAAATACAATTAGAACTCAGATGTCTAGGTCTTTACAGTGTAATAAAATGTTATCCAATGAAACGAGTTTATATTATTATATCTTCTGATAAACAGGTTCTAAATAGCTATTTCATTTTTTCTTATTAATGTAGATATAAACCATTGCCAAATCTCAAAATATCAAGTTATCGGAATTATCTGATGAAATTATGGCAGGAATCTTTACCAGCAAATCACCTGACTTGAAAATATTAACGATAAGAAGAAAACGCCCAGCATTGGATTCACAATTACAAGAATATATCAGAATGGTTAAGGAGGCTTTTTTTATCGCGATGGTTCAGTTCTTGTTCGGTCAACGTTCGGTATAGATCATTATGTTTTTGTCATTGATGCTCCAAGGATTGACCAGCAGGTGCGGGTCATTCTTGATCGTCGGGTGGATGATAACAAGAATTTATTTAGAATTTGTTCAGAATTGTAACCGAGTGGGTTTTTGGACTAAACGAACAAGCCAAACACAATGTGGGAAAGATGGAAATTTATGAATGAATTAATAATGATAACTATGTTGTAAAAATACAATTGAAAATAAACAAAACAAATATTAAATAAAATGAAGTGCAGATCCAAGAACCCTCATGGACTGCACATACCCCTTAAACAGTATTTTGTTCAACAAGATATTCACAAAATCTCGAACAAAATTATAAAGATTCAAAAATAATCTTGACAAGATTCAAAATACTCTTGACACCACTAAGGTTCAAAATAATCTTGACACAACTTAAGATTCAAAAGAATCTTTGATACACCTAAAGGTTCAAAATAATCTTTGAAACAACTTAAGATTCACAATAATCTTATCACGACTAAGATTCACAATAATCTTATCACGAGTAAGATTCACGATAATGTTATCACAACAGACAGCGTTGTTCTGGAAGCTCCAGATGACTCCATGAAACTTTAGACAGCTTCGTACAGCTTCGGACCGCTCTAGTTATATTCACAATAACATTACATAGACATTCACGGCTACAAACACGGTCAGCTACCATAATAGTCAGCTACTATAACAGTCAGCTACGAACACAGTCAGAATCATCTTCAAACACAGTCAGAAACCGCTTCCAACACAGAAACATCTTCCAACACAGACACAGCTGCCAACACAGACACAAACAGCTATAATAAATCCAAATGGGACATAACAGTTTTGTATAATTTCTAGATTTTTGATTATACTTTAAAAATCTGCGTTGTAATAAACACATTATTACGCGATAACACAGTACAAACAAATAAATAGAATGTATATTTAACACCTACCCCAATGGCTGGAGAATAAAGGAGAGTGTATACCCCTTGACGTGATCCAAAAATGACCAGTGTAGTTTTTCGTGATTCGTCTTACTTAAATCCATAGGAGAGTGAGTACAAGTCGGGATAGAATACCCGTAGATATCATGTTAGTCATGATACCTGACACAAGTAATCTGTGGCTAGGTACATGTTATACAGTCATTTACCTGGAGAAACACATTCACCCTATATAACGTTGTACGCATGTACAACGAGAAATAGTCTAATTGTTTTTAAGACAAAACCAAGTTATTTCTTTGCCTAATTCTGTGACATAATTAAATTTATTATCAAACATTTGGAGTGGCACAATATGGACTATCCGGGATAAACTCGACCCTGTTAAAGAATCACGTGGACAGCATGTTGTTACGGTTAAAAAAGAAACAGTCTGCACCTGGAGCGCCGACTGGTATTGACTATCCATATTATGCGCGAACATATCCTGTAACTGACGCTATTAACGCACTTTATCCACTAAACGAGCCTGATGTCAGTGCTCTTCAACCGATGGGTACTGGAATCTTAATTTTCGTGGCTCAGCGGGTCACAGGAGATTTCATGATCGACCGACGATTAAATGGATTAACAATAATGAATTGAAAAAATTAAACGAATGGGCAGACAGTTTTAGACGAAATGAAGGTAAACATTTTGACGTTGCCACTTTCGAAAAGCTAGTACTGTTTCCGATGACAATTAGAAAAAACAACCGACGAGGTTTTGCATAATTCTGGCTACCATACAACAAGAGAAAGAGTTGACCAAAAAGGTCATGCGGAGACGGCAAAACTTCCACCGATGAAAAATGCGAGATTTACGGCAGTAATATTTTTGAGGATATCGATATTATTAATAAGCACGATCCTCTTTCAGTCTGGCTCTTTCAGACTGATCCTGGTTCCGTTGTCGACCATCACACGGGATCCAGCATTGGAAGTAGGATCCAGTTATCGGCTTCATCAGTTCGTGCTACCATTAGGTAAAGTTTATCACAGAAAAACCCTCCATGATAAGATGAAACAAGTCTGGCAAAAATACCCCTCGTCTATTCACAAATCATCATAGATTGATTGCTGAATAAATGTTTTAAAATCTCGTCTATTGTTGCTCGTATTGCCAAGCAAAACAATTCATGGTGTGCGTCACCAAGTGAATTTCTCGATGATATATCGCGTTCCTGTGTTGAAAATATATATAGTGGTCTTTGCAATACACAATATAATCTCGTTGATGTACCTTCACTTGATATAATGGTTTAGTTTTCTTGGAGATGGTGAATGGGACTCGTGTTTCTAAGGATGTGGTGGTCTACCACACGAAATGATGGGATTTACAATAAACGGTCCTCTGCGAGAGGATTTTCATGGAAATAGCATTGACTAGACTGCATTATTGCAACAAACATTAATCTGGTTAGTGTTGCTTGGTTTGGTCATCATTTTGATAAGCCAAATACTTAGATAAATATTAAAGACAGTTATGCAAAAATGACCGTGAGATGTTTGATTCATGCGGGGATATTGACATCATTGACAGTGAGTACTGATATAATTTCATACAGGACACAAAACGTATGGCTGCCAGAAGATGACTGTTCATCGGTTTCAAAGAATATGAGTTAACCATCGCGAGTTGCAGGGCCACTTCCGGTTGCTTCATCATATGTCCATTAGTGATGCATGGCAGATGCACCGGTCTGTCTGGAGACGAACATTATGAAACAACTGATGGAGGCTATTATTCGGAACTGCAGCGCCTTCCTTGTATATCCATGTTGGGATTCAGTCTGAGCCAGGGGACTTGCCGCTAGAGAACTTATATATTGCTTTCTGGGTTCTCAAACATGGTCGCTGGGTCATTCAGTCTTTCACTGACTGTCACTTGGGGTAGACAATCAACGGCTTCATCAATGATTGATATTGGACTGTTCAGGACGCAGTTGAAGTGTTCAGCCCACCTTTCCAGAATTTTCTTTTTATCGGCGATCAGCTTGTTCCCATTTGCACTGTGAAGAGGGCATTATCCTGGTGATGGCGGCACTAGACAAAAATATGTTTATATGACTCAACATAATGATGAAGAGAATAATTATAATTAAATTAAGTAGCAATTAATCAATTCTAGATAGAGTATTGGGCATTAGTTTTTCATAATGAAATTAACATAAGAAAATTAGTTATTAGAACATATCTGATTTGCCCATGATATACTGTAATTTTAGTAATATTTGCTATTGTTGATGGTCAGTGGCGCAGGTAATCGTCGATTTTGATCTCATAACTATTTTCAGTACCAGTGGTTATGAATTTTCAATAAACGTTTGGAGGATGATAAGTGGATTGATCATCGGAACCTGTTTAGAGTGGATGAAAATATGTTACTTGATTTAAACTGAATAAGACAGATTAAGTGGCCCAGGGCCTAGGTTTTCAATATTGCTTAGGTCTGTAATGTCCATACAGACGTTACTACGTATCCGGAAGCAGCAACCGTTGATATTTCCATTCAATCTGCTCCCCCTGCGGGTCCGGGGTTGTAGAATTGGCCCGACGTGCCTCGCTACGTGTCGTAAAAGGCGACTAAGTAGAGGCAACCTGTTTGCCGTGGGTTGCGTCCCGTGTCGGGGAAGGAAAGGATCCTGGTAGTTGAGCAGAGGCTTTCCCTGCAATACACTACTTTGGCCTCTACTTCTCTTAGACGGGTGGTCGGGATGGGCCCGGTTCCGACAAATCGGCTGGTCTCGCCGAGCCCTAGGAGGTCTTTATTAACTTTCTCACCTCCTTTCTCTTTCTCCTTGTATCTCTCTTAATACCACCGTTGCCCCTATATTCTATTCCTTTATATTTCCCTTTTCCAAGTCTTTGAAGGCTTCCTAGAAGGCGGTGGCTTAACGGGTCAATCGGGGGGTAATTTTACCGACCTTAGAAACTGGCGACTTCAAGGTCAATCAAAGGTAATTTTATCAACTGAGTATGGCATTTGTGTATCCCTGGCACTTAAAAAGTGTCCCCTTGTTGGGCTCCTTGGTGGGTTGGGAGCACGGGTGCTGAATTTTTGATCTAGCCATCATGGATAATTCCAAAAAAATCAAAATAAAAGATCGAAACCCTTATCAGAGTCTGACGATGAACCATGTAGTGTGGAGTCATTTCCACGCTTCATGGTCATACAGTCAAAAGATGCCACGAAACCGCTTGCCGCACTATCTCCATTTGTCATCGAAAAGACTATCACAGGATCGATTGGCACACCCAAAAGTGTTAAAAAGTTGAAATCGGGTTGTCTTCTTATTGAGTGTGAGCGACGAGGTCAATCAGACAATATCAGGAAAATGAAAACGTTCTTTGATATCCCAGTAACCTCATTCGCTCACACCACACTGAATACGTCCAAAGGCGTGATTCGCTGCCGTGACTTGGCTGGAGTCACCGACGCTGACATCATCGAAGGAATGAAAGACGAAGGTGTCACTGCAGTCCGACAAATACGTATTAAACGTAATAACAATCTGCAGGACACCAACACCATTGTACTCACCTTCAACAGGCCAACTGTACCCAAAGTGGTAAAAGTTGGCTTTTTGCAAGTAAAGGTAGAGATTTACATTCCCAACCCTCTTCGGTGTTATAAGTGTCAAAAATACGGCCATCACGAAGACCGCTGCTCCAAGAGCCAAATATGTGGCCGATGCGGAGACAATGCTCATCAGGAATCTGATTGTAGAACAACTCCGCATTGTATCAACTGCGGAAAAGAGCACCACGCAAATTCCAAGGATTGCGATACCTGGAAACAGGAGAAGGATATTCAGAGGGTAAAATACACAAATAATATTCCCTACCCAGAAGCCAGAAAAATTGTACAGGCAAAAACAGCCCATCCTGGCCCATCCTTCTCCACTGTAGTGAAGAGCTATCCTAAAACAACGAAGGATGCTCAAACACAAACAGAAGCACCCGATTCAACACCAAATTCAAACACCCCCCATTACCAAGCACATAAAAACACGGCATCTACTCAGATTACATTTAATAATACCTAACAACCTAAATCACCAAAGAGTAAAAAATCTCACGGAAACAGGCAACAAAAGGGGTCAGATGACCCCATCAAACTTTATAACAGGTTTGGAGACATCGAGAGCATGGATGCAGAAGAATCTGCTCTATGCGCCCAAGGGAACTCCAGACCTACAAACAAAAAATTCACCCCCGTACTTCCTCCAGAGAAATAACAAAACAAATTCCGTCTGCGAAAGGTCTAACTTAGCTCCACAATCTTTAATTTAAATTTATAATGAAAAACACTATCATACAATGGAATTGTCTTGGACTTAAAGCAAATTACAATGATATTCTTCTGCTTTTAAACGAACATGATCCTGCGGTACTATGCCTTCAAGAAACATTCTTGAAAGATACAGACAATATCACATTTAAAAACTACTCCCTGTTTAACACCTGCTCTCCAAATGTTGATAGGGCATCAGGAGGAGTTTCTGTTATTGTAAACAACAGAGCTCCTCATAGCTTCATTCATTTAAACACCAATGTACAAGCCATTGCTGTAAGCGTCACTCTACATCGAGTGATTACATTTTGCTCTATTTATTTACCACCAAACACTAACCTAGTACCAAACGAACTCGACAATCTTGTTCAACAGCTTCCCGCACCCTTTGTTTTACTCGGGGATTTTAATGCCCATAACATTTTATGGGGATCAAATCATATAAGTGACAGAGGTCACAAAGTTGAAGACTTTATTTCTAGACACGATCTGTGTCTATATAATACCAAAACACCTACATATTTACACCCAGGCACGGGTACATACACAAGCATCGATTTGACAATTTGTTCTCCTTCTCTGTTTTTGGACTATGAATGGAAGGTCGCTGATGACCTTCACAGCAGCGATCACTTCCCAATCTTTCTTGTAAATCTTAACTCTACAGGCGATGTAGTAATTCCACAATGGAATTTAAAGAAGGCCGACTGGGCCAAGTTTGAAACACTCTGTAAAACTAGGCTGAATGAGGATACAGTTTTCAATGTTGACGACACCATTCAGCATTTTACATCTATTTTAATAGAGATTGCAGAAGAATCCGTTCCCAAGTCCTCGCCATATTGTAAAAGAACCCAAAAACCTTGGGTCACTAAGGAATGTAAGGAAGCCATTAAACTACGCCGAGAAGCATTAAGGAAATTTAATAACCAACCGACGCCCGAAAACTTAAATATATATCGCATTGCCCGGGCCAAAGCTCGCCGCATAATCAAAGAAAGTAAAAGAGCATCATGGAAGAAGTATGTTTCTTCTTTAAACTCTCGTTCCTCTGTTAAAAAAGTTTGGGACACTATACGCAAAATAAACGAAAAGAGAAAGCAAAACCCTCTCCGACATCTGACACTGAACAATAACAACTTTAGTTCAAAACGTGACATTGCAAATATTCTTGCTGACAGTTTCTCGAAAAATTCCTCATCATCTAATTATTCAGAAGCCTTCCAAAAACTTAAAACTCAAAAAGAAAAGTCACGTTTAAAATTCACATCCAACAACTCGGAAAGTTATAATCAATTGTTCTCACTATCGGAGCTTAGGAAGGCTTTAGATAAGGCCCATGATACATCCGCTGGGCCTGACGAGATACATTACCAGTTTCTGAAACACCTTCCAGAATCATCATTAACATCTCTTTTGAAACTCTTCAATGATTTATGGATTACTGGTAATGTGCCAAAAATCTGGAAAGAAGCAACTGTAATACCAGTTCCCAAACCCGGTAAAGATAGCGAAGACCCCAACAGCTATCGACCAATTGCACTCACAAGCTGTGTGTGCAAAACAATGGAACGAATGATCAATTCTCGGCTTGTCTGGTATTTGGAAACTAACAATTTAATATCTCCTTTCCAAAGTGGCTTTCGATATGGCCGGAGCACCAATGATCATCTGGTTAGACTAGAAACATTCATTCGCGATGCATTTATTAAGAAAGAACATTTAGTAAGGGTTTTCTTTGATTTAGAAAAGGCCTATGACACGACATGGAAGTACGGGATACTAAACGATCTAGGTCTAAAAGGCCGTCTGCCCTCTTTCATATCCAACTTTCTCTCCGACAGAGAATTCAAAGTACGAGTGGGCTCTACCCTCTCAGATCTACACGAGCAAGAGATGGGTGTGCCCCAGGGCAGTAGTTTATCTGTGACGCTCTTTAACATCAAAATTAATAGCATCACCAAGTGTTTGACTCCTGGTGTGGATTGTTCGGTATACGTTGATGATTTTCTAATATGTTATCGGTCAAAGCACATGCATACAATTGAAAGACAACTGCAGCAAAATATAAACAAAATTCAAAATTGGGCCAATGCAAACGGTTTCAAATTCTCGAAATCAAAAACGGTATGCATGCATTTCTGTCAGTTACGAAAACATCACGATGAACCGAACCTCACACTGGATGGAATTCCTATTCCAGTTGTTGAGGAAACCAAATTTTTAGGTATAATCTTTGACAGAAAACTGACCTTTATTCCACACCTAAAGAACTTAAAAGCTAAATGCTTAAAAGCACTTAACCTACTTAAAGTAGTAGCGCACACTGACTGGGGTGCTGATAGAAAAGTCATCCTAAATTTATACAGAACTTTTATTCGCTCCAAACTAGACTATGGTTGCGTTGTGTATGGTTCTGCCAGAAAATCGTATCTTAAAATGCTTGATCCAATTCATCATCAGGGAATAAGACTGGCTCTGGGAGCATTTAAAACATCCCCGTGTGAAAGCCTTCTAGCTGAGGCGAATGAACTACCGTTATCGCATCGTAGAGAAATGCTTTCCGCACAGTATGCTCTCAAATTAAAATCAAACCCTCTGAATCCTGCTTTTTCGGCTGTTTTTCAAACCAAATACAAAACTTTATACGAAAATAAACCAAACGCCATACCTTCCTTTGGCATTAGAATATCATCCAGCCTTGACACTGCAAATATAGATCTTTCAAAAATTCAGAAAACATCCATCTCCGAAACACTACCCTGGCTAATTAAACAACCAAAAGTACGTTTTACGCTACACGATGAGAAAAAGTCCGAAACAAACCCTTCTATCTTCCACAACTCTTACCATGAACTCCTCACCGAATTTAAAAACTACACCAGAATTTACACTGATTGATCAAAGGATAAGGAAAAGGCTGCTGCAGCCTTTGTTTGTGGAAATCACACAACGCAAGTTCGCTTACCAAATGGAGCATCAATTTTTACAGCCGAAATCAGAGCAATAGACCTTGCTCTGCAACATGTAGAAAAGAACCGTATTTTAAACGGTATCATCTTCTCCGACTCGCTATCAGTACTCCAGTCGCTGCACAATAGAAAACTGGAGAACCTATTATTGAAAAACATACTCGTAAAAAATACCGAGCTGAGTGTCTCCCACAATATAATATACTGTTGGTTACCTAGCCACATTGGTATTAAAGGTAACGAAACAGCAGATCGCGCTGCTAAAATGGCCCTTTCTCAAGAACCATCTGATTTTAAAATACCATATACTGATTTTAAACCTTGTATCAGAAAGTTCTTACGTCAGAAGTGGCAGGCATCATGGAATGATGCTGTAAATAACAAACTTCACGCAATCAAACCAACTCTAGGAGAATGGACTCCTTCCTACAGAACCATTCGTAGGGAGGAGGTAGTCATTGCAAGAATCCGAATTGGTCATACTTATATCACCCACACCCACATACTAAAAGGTGAAGACCCACCAGAGTGCGTTTCTTGCAATGAACCATTCACTGTCAAGCACTTTATGATAGAGTGCTTTGACCTACAACCTACGCGCGATCGTTATTACATTGTGCATGACATGAAAGAAATTTTTGATAATATAAACATCACTCGTATTATAGAGTTCTTGAAAGCCGTAAATATTTACTCTAAACTCTGACTTTTATGCTATCACCTTGTGCAGTTTTATGCAATATATATACCGTCCCATTTTAATACCTATTCATCTTTTTACATCTCCCGTTGATCGGGAAGCTTTATTTTGCACCGTTACCGTCTTACCGTTTTTAATTTCAACCATTTGTTCTTTTATATCGCTGGTCGATATAGGACCTTTTATAAGTTTTAAAAGATTATACAAATAACACTTTGTTTGGCGCTAAATAGCCTAAACGTGCTGATGCGCCGTTAAAAAACAATCAATCAATCAATCAATTCATTCAATCTGCATTAAGTTCCAAGTTAGTGCAATGTTTCACATTTCAAACAAGCTGATTAAGTGTCGCGTAGCAGCCAGTTTTGACTTGTAAAACAAAAGTTCAGAAAAAGAGGTTCGGAAAAAAAGGAAACTGTGAAACTATGTATGTAAAGAATATTAGTAGCGTTTTGTTGTGAGACATTGTTGTGAAGATTTTTTTATGTGATTAGTTGTAATATAATAGTATTAATAATGTGTGTTTGAAAGTGATGCGTCATGATGTAAAGGATAGTAATCAATGTGTGGTTTTCGCTGGCAGTTCTGCTTAATTTTGTATGTACTTACATACAACCACCACCAAGCCGATAGTCCTGGTCATAGATGTTACCCGATCCATAGTAAGTGTAATACAATGGCTTCAATAAAGGTTTACAAATCCTGCAGTAATTATCAAACCATTAAAGTGAAAAGCAAAATGAAAACAAAACAAAAACCATATGTTGGTCAAATCGACAGAGCTTCGTCAGGCAAGTATATGCGTAGGCCGTAGAAACATTCAATTCAAGATAGATGTATTTGTTACATATATTTGATTTAATATATATTTGATTTTATATTTGATTCCGGCTCGTCCGGGATTTAAACCCGTGACATCTCGCGATTAGATTATTGTTCTAGTAATTTTGGATTTGATTCTGGAAACCGTAAATTCTATTTTTATTTACTTTTTACAGCATTTTTACCGGGAAATAAATTATTTGTATATTTTTCAAAGCTTGTTTTATTTTCTTCACTCTTTATTGTGTTACTGATTTTGCGAGCCTAAGCACCTAACATAAAAATTGGGGGTCGTTGGGTATTATTTTGAATTTTGGATAGAATATATCAGAAAAAAATGTTTTTTTTTGTAATTTGAATTCCCCTAGTTTTTGAACTTTTTTGTGAAATCGTTAAGTGTTTTCTAAAATGTCATCAAAAGTAGAACTCTTTCTTTCGAATCCTACTCAGGAACAATTATATATTTTCAAAAATGATGAATATTTTATTCAACTTGCCAAAAAAACGCTCTTTCTGGCGTGAAAGTTTCTTAACAACACAAGAAATAAGAAATATTTTAGTTCAGCATTTGGTAGAAAAAGAATGTTTTGGATAAAATTGCTTTGATTTCGATCAGTATGTCTGTATCAGACACTGACATAAAAATGAAGGAATTAAATTTAAAATACTAAATGGAATTAGAGTTCAGAAATCCGGAACTTCAGAAAGATAAAGAAGAAAAACAAATGCAATTGCAATTGGACAAAGCAAAATAACAAAAGAAATTGGAGAAAGAAAAATAACAAATGTTATTACAAAATGCGGAAATAAAGTTGCAATTTCAGAAAGGAGAGACAGACACGGTAAAGAGAGAAAGAAAATCAAATGCAAATGGAGTTAGATAAGGAAGGAAGAGAGAAAGAAAGACAGCTGCAGTTATACAAAGAACAAATGAACAAGCAAGACAGATATAAAGAGAGAAATGCAAATGCAAAGAGATACGGAAGAGAGGGAATGTCAATGTAGAATGAAAGAAATGGAACTGGCAAGTGAAAAGCACATTCATACTTCAAATCCACATTTAAGTTTTGACCTTGCAAAGAATAATAGATTAATGCACACTTTCATAGAAAAGAATTAGACAACTATTTTCCTTATTTTGAAAACGTTGCTGAAAATTTGAAATGACCAAGAGAGCACTATCACAATGTGTACTCACTGGTAAAGCTAGTGATATTTAACATTCACTCTCAGTTCTGCAAATTGGTGACTATGATACGATCAAAGTATGCATTGTAAGGGGTTTTTAGTTAGTTCGAAACTATAGAATAAAAGCTGGACAAACTCATGTCGAATTTGCTAGAGAAAAAGAACAGCTATTTGACAGATGATGCGTAGCCAAGACAGTTGAACAAGAGTATCAAAGTTTAAAACAACTTATGTTACTTGAAGAGTTCAAAAACAGTGTCCATAGTGACATTAAGTCTTACCTTGACGAGCATCAGATTGAAACCTTGGAAAATGCTGCTCGTGCTGCTGAAGAGTATTCTTTATCTCATAAAGCTCCTTTTGTAAATAAGACTTTTATACTCAACAATCTTCTAGCAGAACAGTATTTCAGCTTAATACTAACCCTTTAAAACTCAAACTGGCACAACGTCTAAAAATCAAACTTCGGAGAAGCTTCACTAAAGATACTTGTCTCTTCCTACGTGTAGCTAATGCATGAAAAAGGACACGTTATTTATGATTGCTACAAATTAAAAAATAGTCATCAGAATAAGACCTATTCCAAATGCTCTTATTTCTAAGAGGTCAAGGCACTGTCATGTATTGAAAGAAATACATTTGTTGCGTCTAAAAAAAACCACTCTGATTTTATTATGGATAATTATGACCCATTCATATCGAAGGGTTCTATATCACTCTTGGGAGATTTGGCCAATCCTATCCCTATTAATTTTTTTAAGGGACACACGAGCTTATTACAGTCTTTAATTGTCAGTTACTTTGCCTTTTTCTGAGAAGTCTTCTTCTAATGAGAGTGTTCTTATTCAGGGAGTAGAGTGTGACTTTGTTAATGTTCCTCTCCATTGTGTAAATGTTTCATCAGAAAGTTGGAGCAGCGCATGTTTTACCCACTGAGTCCTGTCATTTATTACTAGGCAATGCCTAGCTGGAGACAAGGTTGTGGTTAATCCACTTGTAACTCACAGCCTTGATTGGATCAGAAAGTCAATCAAATTGAAAATAAATTCCCTGATTTATTCTCAGCCATTGCAGTTACCAGAGCTATGCAAATAAAGCTCTTGAGGATGATGTTGATAAAGAAATTATTAGTTTAGCTGACACATGTATTGCTCAGGCTTTTGATGAGGTCACTTTCACTCCTTGTTTATATCAGTCAGATGGTATTGATCACAGTGATCCTCTTTTAATGACTTATTATCTTAATTCTAATTAGGTTGATAAACGAAAATCACTTGTCGTCGAGCAGGAAACAGATCATGAGATCTCATGTTTGTTTCCAAGGACCATTAGTGAAACTGATGCTACTGAAGTTCCCGTCTGTTATTTCATTAAAAATGGAATTCTTATGAGAAAATGGAGACCTCCCGAGGTACCTGCTGATGATGAATGGTCAGTGAACTATCAAATTGTAGTTCCAAAACCTTACAGACAGGAAATAATTAATCTGGCCTATGAAATTTGGTAAATACTGTAGATCTTGTCATACCTGTCAAATGGTAGGAAAACCAAAACAGACAATTTCCAAGGCTCATCTACAACCTTTTCCTGCCTTTGACAAACCATTTAGTAGAATTATGGTAGACTGTGTTGGTCCCTTACCTAAGACCAAGCCAGGTAACCAATACATGTTGACCATTATGTGTGCGTCAACAAGGTTTCAGAGGCAATTCCTTTGAGAAATATAAAAACTTTGATAAAATATTGTGCTCAACTTGGCCTTCGCAAATCTATCCAATCGGATAATGGGTCAAATTTTAGGTCTAGAACATTCCAGGTTATTATGCTTGAATTTGGCATTCAGCAATTCAAGTCAAAAGTAAAATTACGGTTTGACAGAACTAAAATGGAGAGAACGTTTGAGTTTTGTAATAATGGAATTCTGTTTATCTTGCTTATTCTTCGAATTTGTATTCAGATTAGATATTACGGCCCTTATAAGGTTGCGAAGAAAATTAATGAGTTAAATTATAACATTAAGAACACCTGTATATTGAAATAGATATCCAGTATTAACGTGCAATTAAATTTGTTGTACCTATTCCACTCATTGAAAATTGTTGTAAAGGAATATCATCGGATTCTACTGATTTTGGAGTGACAAATCTTCAGAATTCAGAAATTATGAAAGATCTGGACCAAACACTTTCACATTTGCAAGGTCAAGAAAGACATGAACTTAAACAGTTATTGTTTGAATATGAGCACTTATTTCCAGATGTTCCTACAAGAACAAACAAAATTTTCCATGACGTTGAAATTGTAAATTCTAAACCTGTGAAACAAAACCCGTACAGGATTAACCCTCTCAAACAGGAGTACTTGAAAAAGAAAATGATTTCATAGAGCCCAGTAAAAGAAATTGGAGTTCACGATGCATACTTGTTCCAAAACCAGATCGAAATTTCCGTATGTGTGCTGATTATAGGAAGGTGAATAGTGGGGCAAAAACATATTCATTGCCATTACCTAGAATCTATGACTGTATTGGTAAGATCGGGAGCGAAAGGATTTTGGCAAATTACACTAACGGAAAGTGCAAAGGAAAGTTCGGCATTAATGACTCCAAATGTACTTTACCAATATAAAGTAATGCCGTTTGGGATGACAGGGTCACCAAGTACATTTCGACGTCTCTTGAATACGATTAACTCTGGTCTAGACAATTGTGATGCTTACATCGATGATGTCATCATATACAATGACACCTGGAAAGAACATTCAGAAACAATTCAGCTATTCCTTGACAGACTCACAGATGGATGTTTGACAATTAATTTATCTGAAGGTGACTTCTGCCGTGCTATTATAACTTTTCTAGGACACATCGTGGGACATGGAAAAGTTAAACCTATAGATGACAATGTCAAGGCTATCTCTGATTCGCCTGTGCTTATAAACCAAAACAACTGATGAAATTGTTGGGTATGGCCGATACTATCGAAAATTTTGTTCCAATTTTTCTATAATTGTTGAACCCCTGACAAATGTATTGAGTAAGAAAAACAAGTTCGTATGGACTGAAACAATGTCAGGAAGCTTTTGGCAAGTTGAAAACCATACTCAAGAGCGCGCCAGTTCTTACAGCTCCAAATTTAAGCCAATCATTTAAACTGTCTGTTGATGCAAGTGATGTCTGGTATGGATCAGATTTTATTTAAGAAGATGAAAATGGTATTGATCATCCAGTGTGCTAAGAAATTAAATAAGCGCTAAAGGAATTATTCAATAATCGAGAAGGAATGTTTGGCTTTAATATTGGCATTAAAACATTTTGAGGTTTACCTTTACTAAGTTCCTTCCTCGATTGTTGTATCTAGTGACCACAACCCCCTTACTTTCATCGGTATGATCAAAAATAAAAATGAAAGACTACTAAGGTTGATTTTGCTGTTACATGAATATAACCATGACATCAGGCACATCAACCGAAAATATAATTTAATAGCAGATGCACTTTCCCGTTTATAGAAATGCATTATTTCATATACACCTTTTGTAATTCATAAGATTACATGTTATGTCTTTCTTAAAACTTATGTATTGATGTATGGTAAAAAGAAAGCTTGATCATAAAAAAAAAAAAAAAAAAAAATTCTTTTTATCGGGGAAGGTGCTACGTATATCTGATTTAATATTTAATTGCATATGAACTTTCCCGTGCATAGCAATGCATTATTTCATGCACACAGTGTGTAGTTCATTAAAGTTCTTCTTATGTTTTTCGTTAATCTATTGAAAAAGAACATATAAATCTTTCTTTTTCTTCATCGGGGGAGTGTTACATACATCTGATTTAATTTATATTTGATTTAAGTTGTGTTTGATTTGATTTGATAGTTTGTGGGTTTTGGAATCGTTTTATTTTCTGTACATGTCAATGTAATGTAATTTTGTTTATTAGGAATTTGATATATTCCAGATTATTCAGTTTCACCTGAGTTTTCCTTTGATACCTACAAATAGAAACAATTGTTTATATTTTTGGTTTAGTTCTTGGCCTTGATTGAGGGTCAAGTAAACAATCTTTTTCTAGGAGTAAAATGATTGTTCCTTCTCAAGGTCATATAAGAGCTATTGACTTCTACATGTAACATGATCACGTCATCATCTATTTCGCAATATATTTCGTAATTAGGCATTTCCGAAATTGCGAAATACTTAGTATTAATAATGCTGTTTAGAGAGAGAGAGAGAGAGAGAGAGAGAGAGAGAGAGAGAGAGAGAGAGAGAGAGAGAGATCAGAGTCCAGGGCTTTTAAATTCTTGATATCAAGTTGTTTTCTTCTGTTGTGTCCAGAAATGAACTTTTTGAGTTTTTGCGTTATTAGTTAATTTTTCTCTAAATTAATTGGACTCTCATAGATTATTTAGTTTCTCTGGAATATTGTATTCACGCATAATGATTGAATAAGGACATTTATTGAAAGTTCTGTTTGAATTTCCAAGACTGGAGGATAAATTTTTGTGTTTGTACAAGGAACTGTAGACGTCAACACAGCACAGGATATAGCATACGTTATCGCTTTCCATGTTGGACTGTTCAGCTGGGCTCTAACTTAAAATCACTAGAACATTCCAATATTATGACTGCAAAATCTTTATTCGTGGATTATTCTTGTATTAATTTTGAATTTAATTCTGGAAACCGTAAGTTCTTTTCTTAATTTTTACAATACTTTTGCAGGGACAAAATTATTTGTTATACTTTGCAAAGCTTGTTGCTTTTACTGTTTCTTGTGACATAAGAGCATTGTAAAATAAAATTAGTTTTTGTTCAAATATCCTAATGCCATTTTAGTATAAAATGTTTCTCTTTTTATTCTTTCAATAGCATCCGCTCTTGAGAAGTTAAATAACTGCTACATAAATGAATTATGCATTTCATTTTTCTTAACATAAGACTACGTTCAACTTAGTCTTATACAGGGTAATACATTAAAATGGGGCTGTTATAGGACGAGTAAACATTACGAATAAGCATCATTATTTTGAAACACGACCAACTTTACTTGAATCGCAAAATATCGATGATTTGTAGACGTCTTTCAGCTAAAAATAACATTGCAAATGTTAAGTATGCTTTTACGTAAAGATTAGTTGGTACTTAAGTCGGCAATAAATAACAATTTACTAATATAAAATTGGATCGTGTTCATGTAATTTGGACCTCTAACAGAGTAGCATATTTCTTTCAACTTGATTTGTTGTGTATTTTAGTCGAATGCTACATGGAAGTTTTTTTTGCATATAACAATCTTTACATTAGTTTAGTTTCATACGATGTTAAGCAAATACAGTTTTCACAGTCTTGAAAGACCGTACATTTTTAGCTCAAATATGTCGCCGGAGAAACACGGACATATAATTCCAGTTATACATACGCGAAAGGCCTTTCCCTTTATTTTGTATACAAATTAAAAATTAACAATTATAACAATGAGAAAATGTCAATAAATAATTACCGGTGAAATAGTATATAAAACATACAGCTGGTCGTGGTCACGTTTTGCTAACTAACTAATATTTTCTTGTACCATGCGACCACATCTGGGCTCTAATTCTTGTCATGCTTCAGTGAACAATTTGGCCATTAACGGAACTTTAAAAACACATAGGCTCGATCGTATTAACCATAGTGGAATTTCTTTACCTAAAATGTATCACCAAGTATTGCTGATGGGGCGATACAAGGCAAAATCGGCATTTCTGATACAGGTATAAGACCCTCCACACACCATTTCGCTGAAGGCTTGATTTTCAATATGATCGCTTCCTCAGCCCCCAAAAAGGTATGTTCACGTTAACCACCCCACCCCCAGCTGCTAGACATGTAGTCAAAATTGGAAAAGTATGCACATTCAGCCTTGTGACTGGGTCATTACATGATTTGTAAATTCAGAATTGTCTCATTTGTTTTTTAACAAAAGTGTAAACTGGAATTTAATTGTCTAAACTTACGGGTTCGCAAGTTGATTCAGAGTTCTTTAAATAAAGTAGAAGTATAAACATATTGCAAAATAAGTTAATCAACCTTCTATAAATGTACAGAAAATATAAGATATGTATCTTTCATTGTTATGGACATTAAGAACATTTGATTCATGAAATAGTATCTGGTCCTAAATCAGGCATGAAATTTCAGTCTTTCGTGGATGGTCATCATCCATCAACTTTTCAAAGTTCAGTCTGTAAATCTTCATAGTTATTAACTGGATCATACTTTGAGCTACGTGAATAACGTGCAACGCACCAAGTCATTCGTGAGATTGAAACGCACCTTTGCCAAGCTGAAATACACATTTGCTGGTGCTAACATGTTAATGGTAACTGTTTTGATTTCTGCTGAACATGCACTGAAGCCAAGATTAGGGAGAGAACGTGTACGTTTCTAAAATCGAAGAAAATGAAATGCTAGGAAACTATGGTCTTATTCTGATTTGTGGTCTAAAAAAGGATTCCTTAATATACTTGAAACAACTTATCATGTGTTGAATTAAATAAAACAAAAAAATACCACAGTCAGAAATAGTAATATATCATTACAATTACATGGTCAGTCCAATACAGTACATGTAAATTCAAAGTTGAATAAGGTGTTAGTTGTATATATGTTTAGTCAATATCGTAACAGGGCCAATACCGCTTAAGGACAAAACACGTGGATTAGATTTAAGTTCAAAAATTCAGTTTAAAAAAATATTTTTTGTTGTTTTTGTTTCTATACACCCAGCTACTCTCAGGAGTTCAATTTTCCCTTCATCAGAGTATTACTTTTCATATTTAAACAGTGGGATAAAATTACATTGTTGACGAGAAACACAGCAAGGTGGGCCTCTCGTCAACTCAGCGTGTAAGTTTTCTAAATGTCCAAAATACACAAGACTTTTCAAATTAAGTTATAATGTCCATATATATGATCAAAATAAAGATCACTGATTGGTGAAATGGTACTTGATTGTTTATCCCTCATGACGAGTCAATCTTTCCTTGGGTGACGTTCATTAATTATATTTTCAAATGTCAATCGATAATAATAATCATCTGCAACACAGTGGATATACCACTGGCATGCCAGCCAAAGTCCTGTATTAATTTATTAGTATATTATTGCTCCATCGCAGAGCGAAAAGTGGATGGATTAAGTCCTCCACAACGTTGTGTGGGGTTCCGAAAATGCATGCATGCTGTACAGCACACAATTAGCCAGGACAGCACCTACAACTAACAATAGGTCCCTGCCAACTTGAGTGCTACAGTAACAATCTCATTAGCACATTGCAACTAACATTAGGTTGCTGACAACTGGTATTACTGCCTGGTTTTGAATGCTACAAAATTATGGTCAGGTTAAAAAAACTATGACTACTAGCCTGTATGAGCAAGTCAGAAAGATTCATTACCAGCTTTGTTTGTAGATGATTACTTACATTGAAACCAGTCGCAAAACGTTTCAAAGATTATCTAGTGACCTACTTTCTCCAACATTATATGGAAAGGCAATGCATATTGTGCAGTCCAGTTTTTGTTGATTAGCTGCATTACTGTTCATGGAGATAAACGGATTATATCCTATGATCTTACATCGATGTTACATCAATTTGATAGGCCACATTAAGACAAACTCTTTCAACTGCCAAACCATGCTCAGTGTCAGCAGAAATATGAACAATTAGTGCATCACATGGTAATATATTGTGTTCTGATTGGCCAATAAGGTTTAATATAGGTTATTATGCATTTACCCATGGCTCAGATGTTTTACTTAATTTCTAATATTAACTTAACCATAATCACTTATATATGCAATATGTCACAATGTCACAAAGTGGGATGATGCGATTTGACATCTCAACACTTTATTCTTTTCGGTAATCGTAACGTACGAGAAGATCGACCACGGTGTTAATGCTAAACAATAACAGAATATGAAATTAATGAATGGATTTACAGAGATCTGAGCGGATATGTAGAATAGAATAACAAGAGCCCCCATATGCAAGATGACATATTTGAATCAATTACATACATAAAATGAAATTGAACATGACATTTTAATGATTCAATTCTCTTAGAAATGCTGTTACAAAATTATGTCCAATTCAAATAGCTGTTCCATTACGCTGATAAAACAAATAATCGAGTGATTAAACTTAAATTGCTAGCATGTAGTGATCACCTGAATGTTTCCGGTCTTTTTCCCAAATAGCTTCTGGTGAATGTTTGACATTGCTTTATTTCTCCACTTCGCTCCCTCTTCGTATAACCATTTTGGTTCATCAACCTCTTGGGTACTGTCCTCTTTTACCATTGTGCCGTATAGTTATGGAGCTATTTTTCCTTTCAATAAAAATATGGTATCCAACTTAAACACCAGTCACTTTTTTGTTAGCCTGGATCACACAATATTCGTACTCTTTAATGTCAGATATAATTTATCATATTTCAACATAACTAAGCTATCATGTGTTAGCAAGCATTTCAAAATCAGTAGCCTATTACTTTAAATTAATTTCAATTTGAGCTGATACTCAGATTCATTTGGAACATGACATGATTAGACCTTTGATAGCTTTTACTGCATCCCTGTATTATGTAATTCACTAGCTGAAAATGTCGGATATCATGCGCCACTAATGTAATTAACTTAAGTTCATGGTTGAAAAGAATTAACTGTGTAATAACTAAGTTTATCAATTAATTTTACTTCTTGAGCAAATTAAGTTACGTTGATAATCAGTAATTCATTGATATTGACATGTTACGAGCGATTCATACATAGTACACATCAGTTATGACAGATAATTCACTTCTCACAATTTGTATAAGACGAAATGTATGAAATTCCTACATTTCATGATTAATGTTACATCCCAAACCATTAAATCCGAACACATCCATGCCAACTAAATGTTGTAATGACATTCTTGTATCATTGGAATCACACATTACAGACCACTAATGCACAATTATTCTCTGAACTCAATATAGAATGTTCAGAATGAAGTTCAAATAAATAAATTCAACAAATAATTACAAATTTACATCAATAATCATGCTTCATCCAATTTAGGCAATAACTTTGTTCCTTCTGTAGCACTAGTTCACTTATCGTCAGATAATTCCCTCTATTATTTTTTGGTTCGAAATCTCTTCACTTTACAGACCCTCTTCATTGGATAATATATTTAAAGAGATAAATCACTTATTATTTTTTCTCAGAGCTAAATTCTGGTTTTCCTCAGAAATTCCACTGACTAATTGCAAGAAAGAATTTATTAAAACCTTTAATTCCACCTGTGACCACACACTCCGTCTTTCAGATTAGCCAATCGTGATTACTTCTCTAACTGCCAAAGAATATTTAACACTTCCATCAAAGTCACAATAATTATCTCTAGAGTTGTATTAATAGCTGTTCGGAAAATAGAACTCTATCGCACCTTTTAAAAATGGCCAAAGACTTCCTAAAATGAGTTTGCTTGGGTTTGTATTATCTCTTGTAATTTTCCACGTTTGACCGTATATTGATACTGCACTGTATCATTTAATCTAGTAGGTCCTTATTGAAATCCACTTGTGCTTACAAACAAGAGAGCTTAACAGTCACTACCTACCAAATTTGTTGTGCCCATACATTAATCCTAAAGTTTATGTGTCACGTTGACGCCGACTGAACGTACTGCGAAATCATATATAATGTCACGTGAAATTACATGACATGCTATATCAATTATTGCCTTCACCATTAGCAAAGTAATGTCTAGTAGTACAAAAATATTTAACGTTTATAGTAGATGTAAGCCAAAAAATGACGAACAGCATGATATGTTTACCTGTATCACAGACACACCTTACATTCTTATGCATGCTGTTGTTGTTGTAGGGTTTAACGCCATATTTCAGCACAAAGATAGACTATGCATGGCGGCCAGTATAACTGGTGAAAGAAAACCCCTGAAATCCCCTAGGAAGAAACACACGGGCCCACGCAAAGCTGCTGGCAATCTTTCTCACGTACCAACTAAGCCGAGCCTGAGACTCAAACCAACACAGATATATGTGAGATGGCAGTTATCTGGAATGGTGAGAGCTTTAGATCACTCGGCCACTCGTGGCCCCTGTTATGCATGTAACATTTGCTATACGTTTAGACATATAATTATACTTCATGACATTACAAAGGGCGTAATCATAACATGCAAATGTGTAATGATCTCCACCTGCCAATTCACTTCTGTATTATGCGTGTTTTATATCATCTGGTATGTCGTCCCTTAGTTGATAATACATGATTTCAGGAGTGATTGCCCTTGGAATGGTTATACAGTAGTTGTTGGACAGGTTATAGCCATTTTCTAACCTCTACTTATAGAAGTTTGAATTCAACTCTTGTTTGAAAGTTCACAATTAGTGATTTGTTAATGAAAACATTTATAAAACGGATTTCGAGAAATTTGGAGCAAATATATGGAGGATCAATTAGACATGTTAATAGTCAATTAAATCTTATTTATATATAACGGCCCTAACACCCACTCCCTAAAGAGCTTTGAAATGGGCCGTTATTTTAGAATTATATATCAATAATATTTGCGACAAAGAAGGACTTGGCGAATTTCCTCGAATATAATGAGCGAAATATGGGACAGATTATGGGCATCGGGTATGAAAAGGACTAAGTTCACTCATCAATGTAGAAATATGATTTCAACCACTCTTGAACTGTTTCTTGTTAGAAATCATTTCCATCAGTCATAAAAGTTCAAACAAATTGTGTTGATCCCGATTTCAATAAATAGTGACCTCAGTATAAAGCAGGTATGACAAAGCCCACACATCCATAATCTCGATATATATGCAATTCGTCCCGAACATGATTTTGACTTTGATCGTGTTTTGATATTTTATAGTATTGTTGCACATAGATAAATGTTGGAACCTGGAGGAAATATTGAGGCAATTTTTCAAGAAGAATCAGATGTTCTTATTGATTCTTGGGGTAGTAAGCCGTTACTGTTTGACCCTCTTCCTCCGAGATTCGTTTCATTTGAGTTGTCATGCTGGTTCTGTTGAGTTATGACTCATCAATAGCAAGGATGGGTGGATTTTTACATGTTCGGCATTTTGGGAGATTGCATGGGTGCGAACCTTCAGCTACTTGTGAGCCACGGCAATGAAGAGGAAGTAGATGTCATTGTTTGTCTTGGCCTGTACCACCCCTGCTGTGACAGAAACGTTGAAACGGGCTTGTACAGGATTCATGTCACGGAGCCACCTATACGTAACCTTAGAAATTATGGGTGTTTTTGGTCGATGACTATAACCAATACGGCGCATCGTTTCTTTAAAAAAAATCGAGTTTTCGGGCCCAGTGACATGGGAGAGCGTAGAGATTTTTTTCATCTCGATGGCAAAGTAATTAGCCTGAGGTCGACATGAAATTTGTGTTGTACCCTATGTCAGCATAAAAATTGATGCAAGGAACTCGTGATGATTCCTTTTTTGTGTGCTGAAAGGCTCTGGATGGTCACGGTGGTGCAGCTTCTTGATAATCTGCGTCCCTCCGCAGGCAGAACTAGTACGGAATGAACGGTGTTCATTGTAGTATCCCTTGCACCAGCAGCTTATATACCCAGAGCCGACATTTGGCACTTTTTTGCTAGCGTTGCTACTGCTGCATGTCCACTCTGTCATATACTTGATGTGGTGGTAATAATTCTAAGTGTGGAGTCCATAAGCGGTTAGAACAACAATGGCGCCGGTTTACATTTGGTTCCCAGTGTGAAGGAAAAATTGTCGCCTAGCTGGTCTTGAAATTTTCTCTTTCAACGCTGATTCCTAACCGCCGCTTGCATTTTGGGCCCGTTTACGTTGATCAAATGTGCTGCCCAAGGCCTGCCGACATGGTCCTGGTGGAGATGTATTAAGTGTCTGTGTCGCCTTGTTTGCTTGGGTTGAAACCTCCAATATTTTGAACTGAATTCCATCTATGAAGAAAACTGACGCATTTGACGTCGTAGTTCACCGACCACGGTTACACTATCTGTGAAGCACACACTATTTAAGCCTTGTGCTCACTTTTGGTGCAAAGGCTGCAAAGCTAGTTTTAGTTGCCAAATGGGTAAATCGGTCGAACTTTGTCAGCACCGATAGCAGTATTTCGTTGTTATATCAGATGATTAAATGTAATAAATAAGAAAGCCTTTCAAAAGTCCAATGCCAGTGGAAATTACTGAAAATTATGAAATAGTTTTGAAAATGCAACTTTTTTTTCACATATTCATCAAACATCTAGATGGCTATAAAAAGGGGGATCAATTCGATATTTTCACATTTATCGAACTCTGTTCAGTCTGAACAAAATCTATTGTGACTGCCCATACAGTTCAGTCAGTGATATGACGAGATTCGCATACTAATATAGCATCATATTAATTTCACAGCTATACGTGTTTAGTGCAGCATTCTTACATTTAAATCAAATTGCATTATTGAACATGGTGTTTCCGTTTAACTATTTGTGTATTATAAGTTATAAATAATGGAACCTATATAGGTGTTATATAGCTCGTGAAAACTGGTATTGCATGGTGATATATAGGTTTCAATCTGTATACAAGTTACCCTGAAATATATATATTTAGAAATATATATTTAGAATGTGTTTTGATTGATACACATTCCAGGAGTCTGCGAGGGTAATCTTCAAATGCGAGGGTAATCTCTGTCCTTTTATACTTCTAGAATAATGCAGGCAGTTGTTCATGACCATCGCTCCGACCTGATACTCGGCAAATGTATGTCAGATGCCATAACTGAAATAACAATTAGGTATACAAGTGTATATATATATATATATATATATATATATATATATATATATATATATATATATATATATATATAATTTTTTTCTTTTTCAATGTGTCCGAAAAAGACCAAGCTAAATTGCGGAAATATTTGTATTACTTGGAAATGGAAGCTTTCGACTTGATCTTAAAGTCATATGTTGTACATTATTTGAATGAATATTAACATATATCTGAAACGCACTGTAACAAAAACTATCCATCAGGGGTGATTTCAATCAAATCTTAAACATAGCATATATGGCGGCCATATTTATTATAAGATTTTTAGTTGGGATAAAACTAGACATCCTATTCAATTTTGGAAAACCCGATGGTGTTATGTCAATGTGTTCTAGAGGAATGTTCCACTGCCGGCAATTATTGATGCTTACTAGGCACTATATTCAAATACCACCAACGGGACAACATAATATATCATTCAATTGTGATAAAATGCATCGGGGCAACCATCTCAGTAGATACGGAGAAATAGCAAAAACAGTCTTATGCTGACGGAAGAAAGCCCAAGATGAAGTATTATGTTCCATGTATGAGGAATATTGCTAGATTTGATTTAATTATAATTGTGCGGGATAGCGGCAGAGTATTTCGTTATATTTGTGCAGAGAAGTAAGTTATATTCGTTCTTGGAAGTACAATAATATTTGTTTATATTTGTGTGAGAAGTAGTAAGGTATTATATTATATTTGGACAGAATATTCACAGTATTTGTATATTTGTGCGATGTAGGAGCAAACATATTTTTGTCCACTTCGTTTTTTTTTTTTGCCTATCTATATTTTTTCCATATTAGCAAAACAACAAAACTATAGCTTATTATTAATTTAAAGATATTGAGTCTCATATTATTGATGCAAAGTGGCAAAAACAAACGAGTAAAGATACAATTTACACTACACTATATAATATTAGTGCTTGGGGAATAATCTAAACGCAGTAACATAATGCATTAATATTAGTAAATTAGACAGTATCGATCAACGGAAGAAACGGATAAGAAGATTGAAAAACTTGGTTTGAAATGTATATGTTGAACTTTGTATATAATGGGATTCTACCCAGTAGTTTGTACACATAGTTGTATTCGATCGTATTACCTTTCGTTACAAAGATTCAGTTTTCCTTATTTTAGCGTATAGTTTTATACTCTAGCACAGTTACAAGGCTTCAGCTGAATATTAGTTAGTCCTGCTTCACAGGAACATGTCACATATAGCCAATAAAGTAATAGGAGAATTAAACATAAGTTACTATAAACTGATTTAATGCGAGATGCAGTATTTAATTAGAACAAATGTCATGTATTGTATATATCACAAGTTACTTATAAAACAAATATATGGAGATAATTATAAACATGTCCCAGATCTAGCATATTTTTTTTAAATTGAAGTCCTAATTAAGGCCGATTCATGTCAATACAAACAATTGACCAATGCTAAATTATTTATACATTTCCTGGTTTTCTAATCATAGCAATACAATCTAATGGTCTTGTAAAGTTTGTATATAAATAATTTCAGAAGATAATTATGCAGCTATCGTTTTAGCAAAAATCCTCCTTGCGTGCCTTAAATCATCTCGAGGGAGTCGTTCCTATAAAAGCTTCTTATGCAGAAGGAAGTCAATATTTTCAGGAAAAATCGATGATTGTTTGTTTTTGAACATTGGCCAAATTCATACCATTTCCAGGAAGTCTAGTAAATCCTAGTTAATTCTTAGTGAGCTCCAAAATTTGAAAGAGAAACTAATTATTATCTGAATATTCAGCCTCTATGTCTGCGTCTTGTCAAAGTCTTATTGACAACGTTCGTCTGTCTCATTAAACGGTAAATGAGTGCCGTTCTGAGTTCAAAAGCATAAACACAGTTTCGATTCAAACAATATACTGGAGTTTCACGAGCCAGCTCCAACAAAATTCAACGATGAATCATTTCTTGCTAAATTACGGGAGTTAAAAAAAAAAAAAAAGAGATGTTCCTGTATCTGACGTATAAACATAATCATTCAAATGTTACTTTGATTTAAGAAATACATTTAATCTTATTTAGATTTATTTGTATTAACTGACGCTATAAGTATGATATTATCCCGCCCTGTAGTTAGACACGTGAATGAGTGTTTCCATTTCGATAACATCATCATCATCATCTGATTCTTTTTTATATCTGTATGTTTTCCCGTTGTAGATATGTTTTAAACAGCTTAAATTATAAAACGTTTAACTGTGCCCAGATAATTGTGTTCTCTTCCCGATCTTGTCTAGTACGAATAAACTGAAATCCATGTTCGATGTTCCAGTTCTGATTAATACTTTCCAGCAAGGAGATGTCCCGCATTATAGAGAAATATGATTGGAACATCGCAATCGAGAACTTTTGAACGACAATCGCAATTCCAAGTTAAAATATCATATAACATGCTATCTTGTCACTTTAATATTAGTTTAGGTTGTATCTTTTATTTTCTGATATAGTATTTTAAGGCCGTTGGATTAGCCCAAATATCTCTGGCGCACTGCAGATGGTCCTGGATACATGTTGAGAGTAGATTCATTTGTTTCATTTATGTGAAGGGAATGTGTGATATGATGATGTAGAAACGATGTCTCTCCTTGAATATTCAATAGGAGGTCCATTATCAGAACATTTATAACTTATTTTTGTTAATATTTGAAATTTATAAGTTTCACCACATAATAATCAATATGTTCTTAGATCTGCACATATAACCCCAATACGATATATAACATTATATACTGAAGATACGTAAACAACTTAAAAAGAGTGTCTGCTAAATTGTTCACACAGAACAACTTGCTGCAGAACATGTGCCTGTTCTCTCCTTGTGCAGTAATTAATATGTAGACCCATCATATATATATATATATATATATATATATATATATATATATATATATATATATATATATATATATATATATATATATATATATATATATATATATATATATATATCTTAAAATATTAAGTGTCATTATATTTCCTATAATCAAAATATCAATAACAAAAATACGTCCTACATCAATTCGCTCAAAGATAGGGTTATCTGAATCGTATTTGTGCCTGAACATTAAAGCACAATTGGGGATTCGGATGGGCAAGAAATTATCAGTTTATATGACCATTCTGTGTCCGAACTGTGACCAGAAGGGTGTCCGCTTTGAAAGTAATATTTCGAGACTACTTAGCTTAATCAGCACATTGTATCCTTCATGTGTTCATGTCTTTTATAATACAAACAAAAGTGTGTTCTAAACCTGTTTCTGTTAAACGAATGAGAGCGCATTTGACCAGTGACAACGTTGAATGCGGGTCTAACCTTAATGAAATACAATTAAATAATTTTTGTTATGTTACAAAGTTCACAAGTTCAAGCGCATGGGCCTAATATAAACAATCTGTTCTTGTGTGAACGTCTGTATTTACTCATACAATCGAGAACCATTATTTAAGAACGGTGGAAGGCTTGACCAGATAATCATATTGAAGTTGCAAAATAGACGGCTTCTCACAAATTGACCACCGTTTTACAATCTTCACTTCTCACGTTGAGGTGGGTATTGTCCCGGAGCATCCAAAAATATATGAATAAATAAATGAATAAATCTTTCTTACCAACGATAATTATAATTCTAATAAATAAATTGGAAATAAAAATAAAAAAAAACATTGGCGCAAATGGTTTACGGAGTTAGATATAAATTATATTTGTAACCTGAAACACTGGAACATTTTGTCGAGTTTTTGGGTTCGTCAAACACAAAACATTGGTTCGATCTATTAGATAGTTTCTTCCTGTCACTACCTCAAATCTAAACTCTTAACCTCTAGAACTTATTATTTTCCCAATTATAGTTAAGTTATCCTGCAACAAACGCCAGTTTATATAATACACGTAGATATAACCCAAGCGTTCTTTTTTCTTCCTCTTTCTCTTTTACCCATTTCGTCTGTTTATTATTATTGTTCAGTATTCTTTTATGGTTCTTTTTCTTTTATTTTCATGGCACGCACTAATAGTCACAAGAGAGAGAACCCTTGATAAATAGCGGACACGTGTGCTGAAGTCAATATGCTTCCGGTTTAGACGTTAATAACTTTGTTGAAGTGAATTTAAAATGACATAACCACTTCATTATTTAAAACAAAAGTGTTTTTCATAGAGAAGTTTGCAAATGAGGAATGCATAAAACTATGTTAAAATATATCTGTTGTTTACCTTTGCCTACACTGATTTATTTTCAGACTAAATGTAATTAATTTTCTTTCTATACTAAGAAGTTGCTGCTTCTTTTAAGAAACCAGTGCATATTTCATGTGCAATGTATATAGTAAACACACTAATAATAATATTTCCATATATCCTGGGATCTACCTATGTACCTTGAATCGCGTGGAATTTAAAACCTACATACCCATGCACTATAAAACAATAACAGATATACATATTTTGTTATGTGGTATAAATCGGTTAATAAAGATGAAATGATTAAGTAAGAAACAAATCATGACCAATTAAGATGCATACAATGGTAACTTAAGATGTATTAAACACCTTCAGATGTCGGACTTTTCCACTTTTTGACAAAAAATTTAAAAGTAGAAGGTCAGGTACGCATGTCGTTGAAGGTAATGTCTCAAATTCATGATGATACATCCTTTGCAATTACAAAATCCTCGATGAGGTTAGTGAAATATAAGGAAATGAAAACTATAACTACAACCATAATGCACAGCTATGCCATAATCGTGTCTTTGAACCCAAGATCAATTAGGTCAGCGGAAGGAATAGCCTAACAGTCGTAATGATTAACCCCATTTGTGACTAGCACCTGCACGAAATATCTTTTTCCACAACTTGAATAAATTTTCTTTGTTTTTGACCTTTACCACAAGATCAGAGACAAGCGTATATGTTATTGAATACATTATTTTACCTCATACTGCTTCATACAAAGTATGAACAAAACACATCAAGGGGTTCAGGAAACAGACGCAAACGAAAATACCCTTTTCCGAGAACGTTAATGCAAATATGTCAATGTGACTTTAAACATGACCGTAACAGCAGCTAATTAGCGCGTCGGGGAATGCATTTTCTTAGCTTCAAATGAGGAAAAAAGGAACCAAAACTTTATGTCATGCTATTTTGACTGTGATATTGATCTCAAGGTCAAATAATGTAATTATCTTATCGCATATGTAACTTATTCTCATAAAGGTTAATTAAAGCATAATTATAATATATCAAGGGCTTACATAACTATATTTAATTGTTGACATTCAAGTTTCTTCTATATTTGTGCATAATTGTACATAGCACCCAGAAGTATACGCGCAATGTGGCCAATTCCAGCTGATATAATCATGATACATGATGAAAGGGGTATAAAGCAAGGAGGGCCCACTGCTACCTTGATATTCAATGCGGAAAATGTTCTACACTGTTTCGGTACAGTTGGACGGTTAAAATTAGGAATTATAAAAGCTTCAGTTGTATTTACTTCCAACTATTCGTCACCCTTTGATCCCTCTAGTGGTTTATTCTATACCCTCCTTGCCTAATCATTAATCACCTGCCTTTACTCAACCCTTAAACGAAATTTCTGAATCCGCCAATAAATATTATGCAAAAATACACATTGACAAAGCATGGTAATATGCAATGTTATTGTTCTGCAAAATATAACAATCTAATACATAATTGGGAAAGTCTTGATGCAATTGTTACGAATCTATGCTCTTAAAAAAGTAATATAAAATAGTGAAAAACAGCAAGCTTTGTAAACTTTAACATTTTGTTCCCCTTGAATACAAATGGAAAGGGTACAAAAAGAACTTAAGATATTGCGACATAAATCCAAAACAAATTTAACAATTACAGACACAGGTCCAGATAATTTAAAATCCTGAGATAAATGCTGTACAAGCCGAAAATAATCAAAAATTTCAGACGGCGATTATGAGTCTGTTATAGCTCATAGTGAGTTGATGTGCCAACAATTTTATGTTCAATCAAATACATATATTTCAAGGTTTGAATACATCATGAATACAAATGACTGTCTCTATGCATTAATCAAGTCAGAGCGATGCTTTATTTCCAGAGAAAATAGTCACTTGAATTCAATAATTGCAAGAAATAAAATGTATCAAAGCTGGAGACAAACGTAATATAATTTGAGAGTACTAGACTTTAAAGCATCAATGCAACAATCCTCTCAGCAATGGGATTACATAATTCTATACTTGACCTAAGATCACGAATAGCATTTTCTTAAACCTCCATTACCTATTGGACAATAACCTTCTAAAATGGCCCTAATGTTAACAAAATAATTACCTGGATTATGTATAATTCACTCACGAAATTTCAGAACCTGGACCTAAGTAAACATATTTACTTCTTCCATTAATAATAATACTGACTTTGAACCCATACACCTATATAATAACTTAGCGATGTATTAGTTGCTCATAGTGAATAAAAGGAAAGATTAGATTCGGTATAAGCAAAAAAACAGTCAGTTTCGGACAAGGTCTATTCCGACTTTCAATGTTAACTGACAATACCATGTAAAGAAATAAAACAAAATAAAACTAACAAACAAAGCAAAGTGAATATATATAACAACAACGAACAAGAAACTAGCAAGTTTGAAACTAACATAACAATAATTACACAATTCTACATGTGCAATACTTAAAAATGATTAAATTATTGTGATTGTAATATAAAATGTTTCTTGATGATTGAAGCTACAGCTGATGAATGGTAATCGGGATTTTATGACCATTAGATGTTATATTTTGGAAGCAGAGCTGAATTACTGTTAATGTGGAACACAATCACTAAAAGGATATCATGTGGAACATATTTTCATTCTTCTTCATTTTAACATTTAATTCCACCCTCAAATACAAAATGTTCTGTCTTAACTTGCTCCTTTCACTAAAACACAACTACGGAAAGAATGTGAGAGGGATATAATTTAGAACAAAATACAAAACCTATGTGCACTTTATGCGCAAATTTTGCGTGTGTTCACATGTAAGTCATATGTTGCCATAGGCTTGTATTTTGCCCATTAATGTATTTTAAAATTTTATATTATGAAAACGAGGATCTGTCTGCTTGAATTATTAAAATGTTGAATATTAATAAAATTAATAATAATAATAATAATAATAATAATAATAATAATAATAATAATAACAATAACAGTAATGATATTATTATTATTATTATTATTATTATTATTATTATTATTATTATTATTATTATTATTATTATTATTATTTAGGAGGAAAGACGAAATCTCTGTTACAGATAAACATTAGTGCCTGATTTTCTTCATGGCCTCCCTTGATTATCGCATCTACCTTCTGATTTTGAGTTAATTTTCATGGAAAACCATCAACATAAAAGCAGAGAAGAATTCGATAAGGAAATGTTGCCAATCCTGAGAACAGAGGACACCATTCATGATTTCACTGGCTGTAAGACTTTTTTTTCTCACTATATTGCAGAATCTACGGGTACGACGCTCGACTAGTGCACAAGCGCGTCCATTACGTCACCTATGTGGCTAAAATACAAAGTTTAATAAACGTTCAGTAAAGTAAAAAGTAGAGGCAAATTAAGGAACAACATTAACATATTCAAATCAGCATGTATTCATAGTTTCAAAATTTAAACATTTTATGATGAAAGCAAATTTGCTCAAAATCTCGAAGTTTTGGAAGTTTAAATACCAGAAATCCAATTTAGGCCGTTGTCTAACCATAACAAAAACCAAGGTTTGGTCTATTCTGGATCAACCCAAGCACATGATATACCTGGATAAAATCAGCTGCTAAAACGTTTTGATATTGAGGGAAGTTAACACTGCATACTATATACAATTTATTCTTTTTGTTGTGTCCCTTTATCCATATATAAATTGCACAAATCTAGCAGTTTTGAGTAACTGAAAGTATTTCGTTCCCAATTGTATGTACAGATGTACAATTTCAATACACTATGAACACATAAAGTAACAGGTAAATTATACATACAGAACTGATAATTTTGAGACATATTGCAAAATCTCTTTATTCTGCATGTATACATTTTTAAACACATGGTACTTTCAGATGGAGATAATTTCCTTCGCAATTTTCGTTTAAAAGTACATTGGGCATTGCCCTCGGTACGTTGTATTAGAAGATTTCATTGGGATACATTATACAGATATCAAGTAAATATGAACATTAGAGAGATAATGCTACGGGTTTTGTCATCTTAAGTGACAAGATGATGAGAAATCAACAAGTTTTGCAACATAAACAAATCGCAATATTTACAGAGAGTACAAAGTATACAATTTAAAGACACTTACGGAAATGTGAATTAAATTCAAAAGTAGTCCTAAATGTAATATCACATTGTCCAAGAATATAGAATATTCAGATGAATTCCAGTAACCTTGAAGATCCAGATGTACTACAGTAATCCATAATGTACTGAGATGACAAGTCATGAATGTACATTCATGCCACTAATACAGTCCAAAATGTTTTTGAATCAATTCACAATATTTCGAATGTAATGCATTAATCCAAAAACAAAGATACTTTAGTAATTCCAATTAATAACTTAAATAAATGATTCCTCCAAATTATAACTGAACACAATGTTAAATAATCATATTCTCTGAAAACTCAAGGAGGAATGCTTACCAAAGCACCTAATCACCTCAGTTCTTTCGCTTAACTGTGAAAACACGGTATTAGTTGAAAAGTACATCCACAAAATCTCAAAAACCCGTAAAAGACCGTGGGACATCAAATTATTTCGATTCTGATGGCGTTTTTATATGTTTGCTAAAGTAATTTGCCTTTGCTGGATATTTTGTTTTCATGTCAAAACGCTTCTTGAGATGAACCAATGCAAGGACGAAAATAACGATGTACAAAATAAATATAACTCAACGTCATATGACACAAATATGGATTTATTCTGATTTTTCTAATCACTATTGTAACTACGTATTTCATGTACACTTGCATTCTATTGAATAAGGGTAAACAAAACATAATGTATCTGTTTCTCTCGTGCAAACCCCCAACCTTCGAAATTATTGTGTACATTTAAACACAGGCTGGTTCCTTCTCATTCTGGAATGAAAATATTATATATTTGCCACTTTTGAGGGCTATACCTTTTCAATACATGTAACGAGCTGGAGTAACGACATTCAATTAAAGCCTATAACAATATATAAAGAGAGGTCAACTCTATAGGTAATTTAAGAATATCCGCTCGTTGATTTGAATCATGAAATAAAACCGAGCGATACGGAACTTTGTGTGTCTGTTTGTGCATGTGTGTTCGTGATTTAGATTTTAAATGTCGCGTTTCCAGTCACATCGCTACGTTGACTACAGTGTGACAGTTTATAGTGATGTCTAGCACTGGGGCATAATACATGTATCATGATGTCCCTCCAATTCGCGCTATCCTGACACCAGACCGACCAGTCGTAACACTAACCTCTTAATGCGGAGCCCCTAGAGAGGCAGCTATTAGTACCATTTGTATAAGTCTCCGGTATAATTCTGCCGAGGTTTGAAACCCGCAAACTCCCGCATCCGGGATACACTCTCAGCACTAGGCCACCAGAACGGTTGAACATGAACCTTGCAAATAATTACTGTGAAAGATCCACTAACATATATGTTCATATCTGGAGTAGGGTTAAATTAATGTGTATAGTATTTAATTGTTACTGGTCCTCTGTGTATCTCTTTTGGGACATAGGTTCCTTGCCAAAGCTCTTAATTTTTAACCCTTTGTGACACGGAATTTTTATGAAATCTAGTACAGAGAGGATCCAAAATCGGCCTGACTTCCACCTCATACGTCCATGCGGGACAAACTTCCTATTTTTTTGTGCTTATGCCACCACTGAGACATCAACGTGGGGTGTGTGTATTATAGTTTGCTATATTGACATATACGTATTATGTTAATACAGTTAGTTTCAACCTACCCTCACCAAAAAATGATTTCTTTGAATCCCAATAATATATGTCTTGTCACTATTACCTTACTGTAAATTGCCTGATTTGATAGAAGCTGGTGGCCTCAGCAAACTAATAAAACACTAATATACTTGTCATTGTGGTAGACGTTATCCTATTGGTATGTGGCAGAATGAAGGGATGCCTTTCAAGCAGTTACTATAGGGCCGAAAGGAAGATTCCTTCAATCAGGTGCTTGAATCACCGAAAGTGAAACACGAATACGAGGCTGACATGAACTTCTTACATGAACAATTATTACGATAGATACAAGATATAGCGACACTTCCTTGGCGTTATTTCTGAACCAAAATGCCCTCTCAATATTGGATTGAACAGCTCCCTTGATGGGTTATAACTATGAACCTGGAAAAGGTAATTGCCGAAATATCAATAGGTAGGAATATATTCTTGCTGAATTTTGTCTTTTTTGTCGCACCCAAATAGAACCTTAAGACCTTAACGTGGCAGATAATGATATCTTTATAATCCGCACTACATATACGACTGAGATGTCAATAGAGAATGTAGCTATCGAAGGGATCAAATTATTTGTTAAGAAACCTCATAAAACAAGAAAACTTGACTCAGAATTACCACTTAACAGTAAACATAATTTTCCAACAAACAATAGCATTAAGGTCGCTCCTTTCGCCTTGAAAACGGCAAAGAAAGTTGAGATACAATTTAAAAGGCAAGGTTAGCAAAATAACTTTTGCTCAGGATTTTATAATGGGTTATGAGTTAGCCACCGAAACGCACGAGCTATTCCATATCAGTTTCAATGAACATGGGCTTTTTGCATAAATATATCCTATGACACTTCTTGGTGGTGACCAAGCATTTTATTTCCCCATAATGATATTAAATAAAGCCCGTCTCTGCGCTAAGCATGGAACAGCTAGGGACGACACATGTTCTACTGCACAATTACAGAATATTCAGGACGAAGAAACTAGTATCTTTGCATGGAAACTGTTTCTAGCAGATTGATCTATTTATAGTGTTTAAGCGTAACGCTTGATAATATGAAAGCTGTCCTGAAGCTAGACCAGTGGGGAAGGCCCTTCCTCGATATCCTGTTCTCTTTTATAAAACAAATCGAAGCGACGGCTGAGCAGCGACTGTTGAGGTCATGCAGCAGCTACAAGAAAGGCGAGCAGAGGAAGTTCTGACTGTGTGCAAATCAATCAGAATGATGGGTAGACGTAAGCGATTATACAATTTCAGCATACAATGAAAGCATCCACTAATCAGACCATCTGAGTATAGTCTGAGAAGACGTAAGAAGGTGACACTTCGTTCAATCTTGTCTCAATTACATGATTATCTTTATTTGCTAGATGACAAGGATCAGCTATATTATTTGTTCATCGATTAGAGTTAATATTTATCTGCTTAACAATTTGAATGATTACTTGAAATTGCTATTTCTTTTATTATAAAGTATGTTTTCCATTCAAAACGGAATAATACAATTATATTTAATTGTTTGTTTCCTTAAAAAAATGCAAGTACGTTTTGCCAAAATATACAAATTATTGATATTTCACAATTTATTGCTATTTGTTAGTGTAATGAGATTATCTGTGAACCAAACTTTAACAAAATACTTAATATTTAGACATATAGTACTTTCAAGCTACTGCTACAAACTGACGGTCAAGAATCACTGCTTTTGAATAGTACAATGTATACAAGGCTTCATTTGTCACACTTGATGGCGATTTTATACGAATTGCGGCAAATATTGGTCTACTACTGGAATATTCTATGTACGAAAGAAATGGAATATACATGGTCTCCAAAATTATTTGTGTGGAACAACAGTTTTCGTGAGCAACATAACGAGTTAAAGGTGTAGACACAAAGTATGTTTATTTTGTTCGATGATATACAATTACTAGATAATAATCCTGTGTAAAATTATGGCATCAGACCTTGCTAATGATGTAAGCAGAATGTGCTCGAATAATCCAGTAAACGGACACATCATGGTCTATGTCACCAGAGATCTATGAGATAGCAGCTTTGATACCTATTTTGATAAAAATCTGATGAGACGTCTAGAGTGCTTACAAGATCAAACAATAAGATGCATGATCATCTCCATAATATCTGTGTGTGTGATTTGGATTTTTAACGTAGTTTTTTAACAGGTTGTCATTCATATCACTGCAATGCCTGCAGTGTGGCAGTTAATAGTGATGCCTAACACTGAGGCATCATGCCGCAGACATGTAGCATGATGTCCCACCCAGTCACATTATCCTGACACCAGGCCGACCAGTCCTAACACTAATCTCTTAATGCTGAGCGTCAAGCGAGGCAGCTGTTGGTACCATTTTATTAAGTTTTTGGTATGACTCGGGCGGAGATTGAACCCAAGACCTCCCGCATCCGAGGCGGACGATTTAACCGATAGGCCACCGGAACAATCGATTATGTAATAGGTACGAGTATGGAATCGTGATGAAATGAGCATTCATATAAGGCCTGACCGATATTGGAACGAAACGAAGCGCTTTGAGTATTCAGAAGAAGGTCACTCACGATGGGCATGTAACAAGATAACCGGGTGGGATTAACAACAGAACACGTTTTGACGACACAGATATATGGTTTAATATGGCGATTTATATGAGTAGTGGATTATGAAGATGTGTGCGTATTTATAATCCAAATATTGGATCTATTTAACAAAAAAACGCACAGTTTCAAAGATGGAAAAATATACAAATAAATTAGTTCAGAAACCCTAAAACATAGGATAAATGATTTCACAAATGATTCAATAATGGAAAGATGAATATAGTTCACTCAAATAGTAAACGATGTAAGTCTTTACACATAGTAAAAAATGTATTCGCTCAGGTAGCGAAATTATGTCACTAAACAAGAACGGATATACAATCTATCCTTCCAGTCCTGAATAATACACTGGGTCTTACTAACCCAAAATTAGCATACAGCTAAAAATACATGTGTGGAGATGCACTCCGTCACCCGTGCACCATATCCGCTCCACAGCTCCTCCGAATCAATTTCACAACCAATATAGACTCCGGACCCTCGGAATACTATGATCACTTGAAACATTAGACCCTCCGGACACTTGAAATATTAGACCCTCCGGACCCCCTGGTCCTTTGACGGCTCTACAGCTGGGTCACCTTAGTCACTCTTGACATTCCGGACGCTAGACATTAGACGCTCCGGCACCTTAAACGCTCCGGACACACGGACGTTTCTACCCTCTGACAACACCGGACACCCCGGATATTCCTACCATCAAAACACTCAGCTGAAAATATACCCGATACAGTGTACTACACTTGATACAGACATAACGTAAGGACGTTATACATGGTAAGTTAAAAAGATTATATTATTATGGCAATTACAAAACAGAGGTTCAATAGTAAACCTAACCCTGCTTGATAAGACAATAGTAAACAACTCTTTTAAAAAATGTAGCTTTACATTACCAATATAAGTCCTGCACTACGTCGCAACAAGAATAAAAAATGCACGCATTATGGTATGTAAAGAAAACTATAACAAACATGCAAAGGTAAATATTTTACTACACTAGTTATCACTTAAAACCCAAAACATTACCTACCCCTACAGCTGGAGTTGTGCGAATCCTTTTAGCAGGCCGCTTGCTGACAAAACCATTAGTATTGTAAAGGTCCTTTACATGTAGTAACGTATTTATACCTTTAGAATTTTCGTTATTCTTTATCAAAGGCACCTTGCACGTGTGGCATAGGACGAATCGTACTCACGATTTCGAAATACATAGACCATGATATAATCACCCTCGGGCATCGTTGTACTGCGAAAAGAAACGAAACCCGAGTACATGTATTTAATTAACAACCTTTACACCATTCCGTGACAGGGCAAATTACCATACTAAAAATTCACTTGGCCTTTAACGAGGTCCATTGGGAATCCATGAAGTACAAACGCTGTTCACATAATATTCAATCAATGGAATTTGGAACCTGTTGTACCATAATAACTTATTTAAGGACGATTCCTGTTTCGATTGAAAACGAAAGAAGATTTCATCAACGGGACTGACTCTGTACTTGGCAAATAAAATTCCGCCAATGTAAATTGCATATTGATATAATCATCTGTTCAGGACTATTCATAACAAGATTCTCAAAGTGGTCAATATGGTGACTCTATTTGAGAACGGATTTGCACCATGAACACTTTCAACCACTAAACGTTATAAGAAATACTTTTTTTGTGAAAAGTTCAAATCAATCTGATTTGGCTGTTATAAGGCTTTTAAGATGGCTGTCATTGAGGGCATATTGGACACCATATCTCAACGATTTTAATTCACGACCAGATAGTTATTCTTGGAATGAATATCAATTCAGGAGAAACAGCGATAGCAAGATTTGAATGTTGACTGACGTGTTGGATATTCATGCGTCACCATTTTCAGCCATGACGAAGGTCACGGAATAAATATGCGTGGAAATGTTCATGGCAATCCTACAATTGGTCTAGGAGGATCAGTGATGACAAACATGTGTACGGATGGATAGCAATCAACTGCATGGATGTCAAAGTGCTCACTCTATGGAGCATCCACAATATCTTCATTAAAAAATACCAAAACCAAATTGACTGATGACTTAACTGGTCAGCAAGTGAAAGGTATTCGAGAGCAAGACTGCAAGTCATGATATGAATATAGGTATCAATATTTATTTATTTTAAAAATGAATATATGGTCCTCAAATCAATGTGTGTCGACATAATACGGTACAATTGTTTAACTGTGGGACCAGTACCATATAGCAAGTTCGCGATTAATGAATACAAATGTGGAACAATTTGTGTTAATCAGCATGATTAAATATATCTATACATTAAACATGAAATAGAAGCATTATTATAGAATAAATTTTGATGTAAAGTGACAGGGGCAACCAAAGCATGGTAAACTAGGCAGAGACACTTCTTGCATTAAGGGTACTATTTGTGAGAACTTGCCTTTTTTGGCGGCATCGGTATTAGATAATCATGTGTGGTTTCGCAATAAAATTGAAAACTGAAACGTTCTTCTGAAATTATTCGGGAAGAAAGTAGAATTTGTAATGAATCTAAAACATCTCATTTGTAGAAATGTAACCAGATATGTTACTTTCAATGACAATACGTCAACACATACATGCAACCCCACCCACAATTAATTTAAAAGAATAAATGCTATTCATAATGTAGGAAGAAAATGTGCTACCTCTAAATAAATGACACCAAGCAATGTAGCATCATATAATGATCTACTCTTGAATAAAATTTTGAATATTCTACAGGACAAACAACCCAGGTAAATTTAAAATAAAAGAAATTATAGGAGAAAATGTTCGTAATGCTGACTTAATATTATTCCTAAATGTGTTGTTTACTATTCAAATTACGTTGTGAAATACATCCTTTAGTAGTTGATTCATTGTTGTGCTCTGCTGAGTTATAAGTATATGTTATGATATGTGTGTTAAACCAGTCCATATCAGCAAATGTGTAAACAGGGTTTTGTACCGAGATACATGGCATTTTCTTAAAGGAACATTACAAGTACTCTCTTGCTACAGTAAGGATTAAGTCACTGTTTGCTGGATCTTAAATTCATTATGCAACCTGCGGAAATGTTTGTGTACAGCAGTTTGTATAGTATTTTATATTATTTAATATTTTCATGAATATAATTTTTATCGTAATGATCTTGTCCTCTGTGTCTCTTATATTTTAATGCGTTATAATCTAGAGAATAAATCAGAGCAATCTGGAGACAAAATTAAAATCTTTCGACAACAACACTTAATCTTATTACTGCCATTGTCACTTGTTGCCATACATATTTTACATATTTTAGGTTCAAGGAACATGTCTATATATCGACAAATGAAAAGGTTATCTTAACTTTATATTCACTGACCAACACATACACTTACTATCTTTCACCCCGAAGCTATCTCACCAACACCCAATAGCATACCGACCTTTACCTCTACATACTAACCAACACATCGTTTTTGACTGACCAACACCTTTGGTTACTAATCAATACAACATTTTTACTGACCAGTACCCAATCATCTAGTGAACATCAACCAAAGCTGGTAACAAACAAATGGTTAAACTGATCAGCACTTAACCCTAATATCCAAAGAAACCAGTAGGACTCCTAAAATATTCAAACATGTTATCACCCCTTGAAAAAGGCAGGAATATTCACACTCACATCTTCATAACACATCATCTGATTGACCAGCAAAAGGTATATACTGACTCCAGCCATCCAACGAGAAAGGAAGGGGTGGTTAGACGTATGTACAAACACATCAACCATTTAAGCGATGTCAGACTGACCAACACCTACACATTATACGCCCTTTTGTCCTTCCTTCAAACAGTTTCTTTTTCTTGACATTTTACACTCGTATGTCCTTAATGTTGGTAAACATTGAATGTCTTTTCAACTTATCGCGAAAGGAGTAAAATGGAGTTTTTGCAGAAAACCTGTTAATTTTCGGGAGTGTGATCTCATGAATAATCCATTACACGTAACCTCTTACTATATTAGGGCCATATATATATGTATGTATGCCTGAATGCATACATGTGTGTGTGTGTGTGTGTGTGTGTGTATCCTCCTCACGTGACGGTGAGATCAACATTATCCCGAACCACGAAATCCTATCGTAATTGCAACTGAACTGTTTCATGTATAAGACTAGCAGGACGTAAGTTAATGAATATTCAGCAATAGCGCTTACATTTGCCTCGTGCAATTGTAGCAAATTAAGTCATTGGTACTAGCAGAGAAAGCGCCTACATTTGGAATTTGAATTTATTCGAGTTGAACCGTCATTGCTCGCCGAAATCGATAAGCAAGTTTCTTCCTGTTTAACAGGTACAATATTTAATAGGAGATACGCGACTGAAGCTATCATCCAAAGTTTACTAACAGCAGCATTTATATACAAACTTAGTAGTAATAATATCCAAATTAATAATTTTCTATGCTTATTCAATGGGGAGTGGATTAGCTATTTAAAGTTAAGTTTTAAAGGATTCCAACATTTCAACATAAACCAACTGGACATTGCACTATGAATCACGAACTTATACAATACTTTTTCTGAATCATTTATGTCCTACTCTTACAATGATCTGTTTAATATTTAATAGCAAAAGAAAATAAAAGAACATGGTAGTAACCCTACGCTCGAGGAAAACAAATGTTGGCTTCTGGGTGATAACTATTCTCTTATATATATATATATATATATATATATATATATATATATATATATATATATATATATATATATATATATATATATATATATATATATATATATATATGTATATATATATATGCGCGTGTGGCTGTGTGTTTATGGAGAGAGGGAGAGGGAGAGAGATAAAGCAAGAACAGTCTGCCACAGTGAAGCACGAGAAACGTGTCAGGGATATACACAACTGGTCAATGCAGTGCGCCCGAACAATTTGTATGATTTGCTTACGTTAGATATATACCAGAATAGCTGGATAATACAAACAATCTGACGAAAACACAACATGATTAATAATTCAATAATTGATCATATATATATATATATATATGTATATATATATATATATATGTGTGTGTGTGTGTGTGTGTGTGTGATGGGGATTATACACTAAGTGCAGCAAGTCTTGAAACGAGGAATAATTGAAAGGTGGGATATAAAGAATAAATAAACAAATAAGAAGTTGCCGTTGTGCCAAGATTTATTCTAGGAAACACAAAATTCATAAAATACACGTTCCATTCATCAATGATTTGCCTACGATTCAGCACTTAAGTGCAAATGAATGTTGAAAAGATAAATAATTCTTTATCATAAGCTACTTAAGTAGCTGCTGGGAATTTTAAAATATGATACTTGTACATACTGCATATAAAACATCAGAACCTGCTAAAATCCTGGCTCATCACCTATCTCAATTAAAACCCCATTTTAACACTATTTATTAATGCAATGGTCTAATATAGTCATATAATGTATTTGAGTATATAAAACATTTAGCCTTTAAACACTTACCGACTATGACATATTTCTAATACAACGTTTACGAAAACAAAATACAAGAAATGGAATTTTTACAAATGAGTCGAGCTTCTGAGCCCAAAAATTGTCTAATTATAAATATAATTAATATTGACATTATAAAGACATATAACTTTCCGTACATTACATCTGGTCTTTAGCATGTCCTTTGCCAGTTTATTTTCATGTATGTTAAAGTTCAAGCCAAAATATAGACATTACGAACTGTTTGGTGAGTATATTCTCCAGGGACCAGACATGTGTACGCCATTCCATAAAAAACACATTAGGAAACCATTTTAACAATACTGCCCATTACGGCGCACATCTTTAGCATTAGTACGTCGAGATTTTGCAAACATTCGCTGCATAAACCAATTCATCATATGATTTATAAAATATTTAATTTTATATTCAATGAGTACAGATTCACAAAGAAAACAAAAAAAAAAATTACTCTAACCTCAAACGTGGCCACAAGATTAATATATACAGAGGAAACTCGTTAATCTTGACACCTTTTTTCCAAATGGATATGTCCGGATTAATGAGTGTTTCTGATAATTAAATCAGACACATATTTATCTCACGATGTCATAACATTGTACACATTTACACTCATTTACTAGCTGTACACGTACATTCAATGAAGGCTGAAACAAGCTAATGAGAACATCAAATAGCTAGTGTTTATGTTACTTTAATATAGCATGCACTTGTACATCAATGTAAGTCTAATCAATCACTGACAAATCTTTCTTATGCTGGCCTGTATATGTACTCATCTAAAATTGTTTAGTGGCGTCGTCATAATGCATGTGACATAAAATATACAACGAATACAAACTCTTATACTACTAAATGTATTATGATAAACGAATAAAAGCCGTCATTTTCATAAGCCGTATTTTTAAAAAAAAATATAGCTGCCGATGAGTCAATACTTTACCTCAGTTTCTTATTTTAAAACTACTCTTTTCTCTCACGGCCGAGTCATATCAAAGATTTGTATAAATGGTACAAGCAGCTGCTTTGTTTGGCGGTCATCATTAAGAGGTTAGTGTTAGGTATGGGCGGCCTGGAGTCAGGATAATGTGACTGGGTGGGACATCATGTTACATGTCTGCGGATGACGCCCAAGTGCTAGACATTACTCTAAACTGCCACACTTGTTGTTGTTGTTGTGGGGTTTAACGCCATTTTTCAGCACGATAGGCTATACATGGCGGCCAGTATTAATGGTGGAGGAAGAACCCGGAAAACCCCGGAAAGAACCACCGACCCACGAGAAGCTACTGGCAAGCTTTCTCACATGCCCACATTGCCTGAATCTTAGACTCGAACCGCCGCAGACAGAGGTGAGATGGCAGTGATCCGTAACGAAGAGCGCTTTAGACCACTCGGCCACTCGGGGCCCCAAACTGCCACACTGAAGACATCGTAGCGATATGACTGAAACATTGTTAAAGCTTTGTAATAACTCCAAATAACACACACACTCACTCTTTGTACGGTCTAAAGGTTAAATCAGTCAACTTTATTTGTACGACCGTCATCACTTTGTGATTGTTATATACAATTGGTAAGCAACACATAGAGATGTAAGGACATATATAATGTATCAACTACATAACTGTGGATAAATGTGATACCAATATGCTTATTTAATCATTAATACCCTAGGGGATTAACGAGAACTGACGTTGTTTATAAAATCTGTTTCCAATACGATCACGCTTCGTAAGGTTTCCCACAAACATAATTGCTTGATCAATTTATAACTTTAACGGGTCACTCGAATTTGACCAACCATATATCACTGACACCTATCCAAATTTTCGTGATTGAATCTATGCTGTCCGATTGACTGTATTTTTATATAATAATCATCGATTTTTTCTTCTGATTTTTAAAAGATTATTTCCGGATGATTGAGGTAAATTTCATGCTAATTTTACATGTTGCTCTTCAGTTGTGATTTACACATCCAGTGCTTGGATTTCTGGACTAACGGAGCAAATTAACATTTAGGTACTCAGGTTCCCTTTGAAATGTGGCCCGATAGCGAAGATTCTAGATCAACGGAGTTCAGATTAACGAAGCTTTCCTGTATAGCCTACTGAAAACATTTGCATAGTAAAATAGAGTAAAATGGATTAAATGAAACAGTAACGTAATGTTAAAAAATAGGAAATATCAGAGGAAGAAACCTCGAAAAGGTTAAGAGTTAATGAATATATATTAGACAGTTTGGCGCATGAATTGTAGAAAATAAGATAGTGTTATTTTAACAAACATCACTACCAATTTTAAGTTTGTATTTAAGATATTATCGACCAGTCATGAAGTTCAAATGCTTTATAAGCGTGAATCAATCCTTAATTTTGTATAAGGAATATTTTGAAGGCTATCATTTCATTCCCATAGTTCATATAACTACATGTGAATAAAGTATATTTACTTTACTTTGATACTGAACTTATTTTGCTCCAAAACGTTTAACTAGAAACGTACACATTTAAAAATGTCTATACTTTTGTAGTACTCAATGTAATACATATAAACATATTTAGACAATAATAATTCATTGATAAATTTTAATTTGATGATGATATGCTATTTTAATATTGTCTTAGTGTTTTGATAATTGAAACACAGTCATTAATTAATAAATTTCCTGTTTGAATATATTGGCCTGGGAATGTAAATATTTAAATTGCATTATTATAATTTTTCATTATTACTGTCAAAAACAAATAATCTAAATGAATTTGTCTTTTACAGAAATTACATGATGCAATGTAGGAGATGCTACATATCATGAAATTACACATAGTGCATGCAATTCCATTAATAGTTATACATTTCATAACCTGAATTCCATTCGTTGGTCCTATTTTCCAGAATGAGTTCTTAAGCAGACAGTTGGCATACAGTATTAACCATATAGATTCATCGAATTAAAAAATATTTTGATCTAAAGAAAGGTAGAAGATTCCTCCTCATCCTTTCCGTTGGAACGATTAGTTTCACTCTGCCTCAAACTCGTAGAAACTGAAATAATGTTGACGGTGGATCTCTTTGGGAGTAATTTTCTAATCAAACCTAGGAACATGGATTTAATATTGTCTCTAAATTGCCTGTTCAAAATGATATAGACCCAAAAGTTCGCATGGAAGCTTAAGATCATTGTATTCTCATAGATGACTTGGAAAAGACGCTTTGTTCTGAATGTAATGATTTCATGATCGCTATGTCTTTGGACAAGTGTCAGTACATTATAAATGCCGTACGGTATTTCAGTAATCAGAAAGATGATAATAATGCAAGCGACGATAATGGAAACTGTCCTATTTTGTTGATCTTGAATTAGTTGAGAACTTTTTGATCGCCGGAGGTCATTGCGATGAAACAACTTCTGTATCATTAGAATTGAGAGGATAGTCAGGATGACGCATGGCAGTATATTTAAAAGCAGCAAGGATAACCACAAAAAGGTGCAAGATTCCACACACGGATGTTCGATACTCCAGTGGCAGAAGCTGGACATTTTGTCTGCCTTTTTCTTACTCAGATGGTAGACATGGAACAAAAACGCACACATTGTAATAAGGGCCACTGAAACCAAAGTACGGCGAATCGTAAACCAAGATTTTCTTTTGAATGGAAACCAAACGCAGAAAAATCTTTGAAATCCGAGCAGAAGTGTTTGCCATATGGACACAGTGTGGAAAACATTGGATATGTAAAACTTTGAAATCATGAATGATTCACACCAACTTTCACTCAAAATGACAAGTCCTTCTTGTCCATTTATGAAGACATATATATATGTTGGCAAGGTGACAAGTCCAGTTAAAGTGTCTGATATTGCAATGAAAAGAAGCAAAATGTTGGCGGATGTCCGCATTTTTCTTCTGATGAAAACGGCCACGATTAGCAAATTTGAAAATGCTGTTAGACAGACCAGGAAAACCCAGACGTAGATGTATATTTTCTCTTCAAAATCATGCAACAGATACACGAAATCAGAATTCCAAATTTCGTTAAGCTCGACATCTGATGTAGTTCCTGGACTTGAATGACGATCGTCTTGGCTAAATTGTACCGTAGAACCTTCCGAAGAATTAAACCAGGATGTAGCATTGTCACGATTCATATCAAAGTGTTCATGGCTCTCAAAGCTATTATATCTATGTGACATTTTACACTGTGCAAATATGAGGATCGTGGTCAGATCTGAAATATTGAAAGCGGTTACAATCAATGCAATACTATACAAAAGTAATGTATGTATATATATATATATATATATATATATATATATATATATATATATATATATATATATATATATATATATATATATATATATATATATATATATATATATATATATATATATATATATATATATATATATATATATATATATATATATATATATATATATATATATATATATATTGAGAGAGATGGATAGATAAATAGACAGATAGACATATATGTAGATAGGTATATATATATAGATATATATATATACAGATAGATAGATAGAGATATAATGAAATGACTTAACGAGGAGTTAATACAAATTATGAACGTAATGGAAAAGATAAAAAAATATAATAATGATACGTACAGTGCGTAATAAATACAACACAAACACAAAATTATTCAACTATTCCGAAAGAGGATTATACCTTACAAAGCATGATGAATTGGCGCTTCACAGTGTCTTCGTTGTAACCATTGCCCAACTGTGGCACATTTAGTACTGCAGCATGAATCATTGAAGCTGCTCATTACATGAGAGTTCACATAAAACGGACGTTACAAATGTGATAAAGCGTCTCTTTATTTCCGAATATAGTTATGTTTGATATGCCCAGCACTATATCTGACATATCGTTGAGATGCTAAGGTGTATCCTCCCTCTCCCATGCTGCATATTCCACAGTTTCGTTCGAAAGTAATAACATATAATAGTGACATAGTTGATGGGTCTAATATATTTTCGACTTTCTGGAGGAGTAGCTGCGACAGCTCCGTTCTCGAACAAATCTTTAAAATAAACTACACAATAGACAAATACAGCTTTCTAGTTTATTATTATTATTATTATTAACATTATTACTAGTATCATTGCTGACAGAATGAATTAAAAATATGTACATTTCATATCTAAATTAAAATGAAAACAGACAACTAAATTAAAAATTGTTTACAAAATGAATTGCTATAAAACGTAAAATTGCAAAGACTATTTTGAAATAATGGCTGAAACATTTTTGATAATTTTGAAATTAAGATATTTAATCAGTTAAATTCCAGAATGATAACCTTCTCCATCTAGAAGGTGCTGACTGCTGACCAGAATCCCATGGACTAATGTTTATTTGGAAATACCACTCAAGGACAGGAACCTCTTTAACTCCACCAACAACCAGCATATAAGTGAAACAAATATAACAATGAGCCCCTTTCGAACGGCCACTTTATTTCCATCATGCCAATAAAGAACCAAACTTTATATCATGCAAAGAAGTAATCATTCGTGTAACCCTTTCTGCCATGTGATACTTTACCGCCAGGTGTTACTAATTTAATAACTGCTTACTAATATTAATAACATTAATTATTAAAAGTACAACTAATATGTTTAGTATCGATAAGCACATGAATGGTTTTGATACCATTATGGCTTCAATTTTATATCGAGTTGGTTTCACTTTAAATTTTCATGTTTATTGCAATTGATGATTATTATCCGGATTTCAAGAGTGAAGTACCACAATGCATCAAATTGCTTTATCACAAATCTGCATGATGTGCAAGTGAGATTACGGGCTTTTTTGCTTCTAGCACATGAACAAAGAAACGTAATCTCAACTGATAACGTGACTGGGTGGGACATGATACTACATGACTGCAGTATAATGCTCCAGTTCTGGACATAACAATCAACTGCCACACTGCATACATCGTAGCGATATGACAAAAACTGTTAAAGCTACCTTAAAAACCCAAAGTACAAGTACATATGTCATATTTAATTGCTACGGACGTATTTGATTATCCTCTAGAAAACTAACTCCTGACATAAGTCTTGTTTCCTGCTGCAGATATTTCGGTCTCCTAAGAGCTGGATAATCGTTTGGGATATCTCCAAATGTTGATTGGAAGAAAGTTTGGATCAGCGAATCCTCTTTCCAGTTTGGCATAGAACACTCATTAGTGGAAAATAGAAAGCTAACCAAAATGAAATACAATATTTCACACCTTGTTCAAAATGAACACTGAACTTAAATAATCCCTCAATCTGGTCTTAAACTCAAAACTTCATGGAGATTCTTTAAAAATATATACACCTTTTATAAGCATATACAAATCAGGATATCACGCAAAGGGCTGTTCCAGGAATTCAAGAGGAGACCATTTCTTCCTTATAATTGCTTTGCTGTGAAATCGTCTCTGATACTATTTAAGATTTTATAATTTGCTGAGGTGAATATACTGTATGTCCAATTGTTATCATGTTCATTTGCCACCAACCTGACATAGTTAGAAATCTAAAATATTTACCAGAGAAAATCAATTGAAGTGACCTCACTATTTTCAAGACAACCTTATATGTAGACACCACATAAACCCGATGTCAAAATTGTTTTCTGTGTAGGAGGGGTGGCAATACCGAAATATCGAATATATCCTATATGGTAGCTGCTGTGTCAGCCTTACAGGGTGTACAATTGACGTATGTTCATTTGTGACCAACTTAACAAATCAGGAGACGTTTTCTTTTGGAAACCAATTGTTAATATGCTGTTTCATTTAGAAGAAGTAGCAATGGTTTAATTTTCAAAATGTCTGCGAAGGCAACAATGTTCTGCTCACTTCGCATCAAGGATTAGCTTCAAATCACATGCAGTTCGTTTGTTCCATACATCGTGTTGAAATGATAATCCATTATGGGGTAAAGATGAAAAGACGTTCAAGTTAATTAACATGATTGATATGCAAGTGGTATCCTCCTCATTTTGTATCAACTAGAATACGGGATGAATCTCTCTCTCTGTATGTATGCGTGGGTGTGTGTAGAATATCACGGCAATCCACCAAGTAGTTGAGCTGTATTCATGATATGAAAATTGTGCCAAAGTACAGATACTGGACGACAGATCAACCAGTGAATTAGTTTGTGCTTTTCTGATGACATTCTGTCCCCGTTGGATCACAGGGCATTGACTACGCTTGTATTCCGTCCCAGTTCGGGTCTTGTTTCTTCACTTCGGCCCAAATTGCTCTGCAGCCATAATTTCGTCCTTGACAGACCTAGGTCAAGGATTGTTTTGTCTGTAAACATTTATCTTTCATTGGTGGGGGTGGGGTCAATTCGAAGACATGCATTGTGATGTCGTTTGGAGACTTTACCAGTGTATATCCATCACACCTTTATTTCCGTTTAGAGATTACTTCGTGAATAGATTTCCACTAGTCTAAACTATGGTCAAAGGATGTAAAAGAAACGGCTGATCCAACTATGCACAGAAGTCTGCAGATGTTTACGATTTGTTAGAGCCACCTTCCTTGTATTCGAACCGTATAACAGGACAGACACCACGCCAACGGGGTTAAACATTCGGATCATGTACTATTTAGTGCAGTACCATGAGCTCCATTATCATTCAGGGTGTCAAATGCTGTCTGTTTTAGATACATTGATCGGTCTCTATATCGATCAAGCTCTTACCATCTAGATACGTGAAATGCTCAACGTTCTGCAGGTCAAGGTTTTGATATTGTTACGTATTGTTGATTTACATTATGTTTTATATTCCTAGCATGCATGTGGAGTCCAGTATTTGGAATGAAGTTGGTCTTGGATGGATTGCATGTGCTGCTGTTGGTGGAACAGGAGGAGAAGGTCATTTGAAGTGTTCGGGTCTTCTATATGTTTTTGACCTACTGCATTTTTGCTCGCTTGTTTCTCATAATTGCCTTTCTTATCCAGTACATTACAATTACAAGATCATTGGCGAGAGAAGGCATTCCTGATTGAAGATTTCTCAAAAAATCGTCCAATTGTGAGTCATTTGGCAATATGAATATGAACTTCCCTGTGATTCCGTACTGGTGAATCAGATTCCAGTTTAATTCCCTGTCTTCTTTATCAAAAAGTCTCTCAAACTCCACAAATTTCGATTTGATGGGTGATTTCTACTTAAGGGATTGTTCACTTTTATTACGCATTATAATTATGTGGTCTCGGGAAGAGTCCTCATTGCGGATGTATGCATGTTGTTCTTTTAATTTTGCGTGTAGCGAAATTTTCAGCCTTCACAATGTATATTGATATGATACCTTTGATATGTACTAGGAGCTATATAGATCCTTACAAGTATACCAAAAGGCGGAGCCTTTTTCTTTGTCAGTTTGACTGTATATATCTTCTTCTATTCTGTAGAGATATTCTCACTGGCAGATTTTTGGGGATATTTGATACATCTTATCTTTTGTCAGTTCAATGTCGGCTTCAGGAGCTTTGTTTAAATGATCATTATATAAGAACATTAAAAGTGAGATTAATGTATTGTGCGTACGCATATACAGAATAATACAAGAATGATCCGGTTGTGTGCTGATTGAAACAACCATTGTGTGTAATCCTTTATGAAAATACAGTTTGAGACTAGTATGAAAGTATGATTTGACTGTTGTTCTTAAAAGGAGGAACGAATTTTCTGCACTGATTATCCAAACAGGATGGATACCAGGATCTTGTTCGGTGAAAGTGTTTTATCTAACTATGACATACAGTTTCATTTTCCTTTCTTTGCTACCAAGACTCATCGTTATCTTTTACCATTGTATGACACTTGAAATTAATAGGAGTGCTATGACCGTACCAACATGACGCATCAAAACAACACACCATAATAAGTCTCTTGGTGAGAATATAATGCTGATATGTCCGACTATATTATACAGGTACTAATACGATTTTAATAATGCTCCGTGGAGGCCATATACGAAATAATAATGGAATCATTTTCATTTAAGTCCAACTATATATCAAAAACCCGATTATTATTGGATAATGACTTCACTATAGTATATTTTAAGACGACTTTCAACATGGTGCCCTAGGCGTCATATTTGATGTCATATTGGTTTCCTCTGTATTTACGTGTATGTATAAATCATAACATATCATTGAATGAAATCCCATATTGATGGATATGAAAGCTCAACCGGTAGAAGCGGCGATAACATCGTGATCAAGATGTTTACAGTGAAAGACATTTGGGATGCTCAAATAGTATTATTTTCATTTTCGATCAATAATACATCAAAACTAGTCTTATGGTGAATACCCGATGTCATTCCAGATTGGCACTATTTACTTTTCCTTTACCGTCAGGCATGTTTTACCTCCCTTTGTATTTGTTGTATGTGTTCGGTTGTTGTAAGCAGCGTGAATATATCATCATCATCAACAACATCATCATCATCATCTTCTTCTTCTTTTATTTATTTATTATTATTATTATTATTATTATTATTATTATTATTATTATTATTATTATCATTATTATTATTATTATTATTATTATTATTATTATTATTATTATTATTATTATTATTATTATTATTATTAGTATTACTATTATTATTATTATTATTATTATTATTATTATTATTATTATTATTGCTAATATTTTTATGAAGAAATACAAATATTTTTCCCGGAGTGAATCGATTTCAATATAGTTTTCTTGAAATTATATTACATTTTTCTTTTAAAAGCCCTATCCTCATTCTGTATCTTTATTTCAGTTTCTCGTTAGGTTCTCGTTTCTTAGTGATTTTGTTTGTATGTCTTTGTCCCTATTGTATTCGATGACGATGAAAATGAATCATTTAACCATACTTGTATGGTATGAATTGTAGTATTTGATATTGTTTTGACATTTGAAAGTGTTGGCTCAAGATTGTTCACACTGTGCTCATAACGTTTATGCTAAATAAAGTGATTACTACTGGAACAACTACATCGGTATCTATTCTCGGCAAACACCTTTTTGTTGCTTTAAATACTGACACTGTTCTCTCCCATCCCAATGTTATGAGTGAAAGTTAAACGGTGTTTTCAAAATAGATTTAATACACAGTTAAAGTTAGCCGACAATGTCGTACCTAGAAACATCTCCAGTAGCAACAAGGAATTTATTTCATGCTAAATATCTAGTGAGGTATTATAATTCATTGACTTTGCTTTTGTCATTTTCCTACGTCTTCGGATATCCATTTGTATAGTTAATCATACGCACATGTGTGAAAACATATAAATTTGCTCTAATATTATGTTCACCTTTGTCAGTTTGTGCGAGTCAATGCTTTAAAAAGAAGTAAAATAAAAGTTTGAAAACAACAAGATTTGTAAAATCTAACACATGATTTATTTCCCTAGAATACAACGTGAAAAATGAGGAGAAAGAACTTACGGTATAGCGAATTAAAGCCAAAAATAATTAAAGAATTAAAAGCACAAGTCCTAGTAATAAAACTTCCAGAACTAAACTCAGTTCAAGTTCCGAAGCGAGTTACAATTAAAGGCGACGACATGTCTGTTATGGCCTGCGTCATATTGATGTGTCAGCAGTTTGTTTGTTAAATCACATAAATATTATCCCAAGTTTCAATTTAGTTTAAATTCCAATAAATGTCTTTATCCAAGAATTTTGTTAGAGCACTTTTGTATTTCCAGAAATAATCACTTGCATTCAATAAGTGAAAGAAAATAAAAGTCAGCCAAAACTTGACACAACATAATTGAACTGTCAGACGTTAAAGCAAAACTTGTAAAATTCTGACAGTCACAATGTAGTATAGTTCTTTGTTTGACACCAGGTGACAAATTAGCATTTTCTAAAAATAACAATTACCTAATAAAAATAAAATTCTAGCATGATTTAATGAACTTTGTTTATTTAGAACATAATACTTAAACAATTCACTTTGAAATCTCCAAAATCCCGATCAATATGTTTACGTCTTCTTAATTAGTTTAATAATAATTTGGTCAATGAGCTCATACACATTTAATAATGAAGCTATTGTTAGACGTTTAAATCAAAGAAATACAAAAATAAACAGTCAATCATTTCAAACGGACCTGAAATCAATTTTGGACAAGGTCAAGTCCAGCAAACAATGTTATATTAATAATAATAATTAATAATAATGATAATAATAATAATATTAATAATAATAATAATAATAATAATAATAATAATAATATTGATAATAATAAAAATAATAATAATAATAATAATAATAATAATAATAATAATAATAATAGAGAACTTTGTAAAGCGCATAATCTTTAGAAGCTCGAAACGCTTTACAACATTAGACAACACCTATAACATAAAAAACATATATCTATAGGATTACAAAAAACAAGCAAAATGAAATTAGAAAGCAAAAAAATTGCTGAAACTTTTTAAGGTAGGAAACATTATTAGGTCTTTAAATTTGTTCTTGCAGTTGAACTAGGTGATTATTTTAGAGCGCTCTTGAGTGAGACCACTGTGTATTTGTGTCTTAGTTTAGTGGACAATTCGCTCCATGTTGCTTGGCTTGATGGTGTGTACACATGGGTGAGGTTGGATAGTTATGTTGGACTGGATTCCATCAGTGAAACGTAGCAGAGAGAGCACATTTTGTGTTTGATTCTGGATCGAATGTATAGCCAATGTAGGGTACAGGGCGGGGGGGTGGGGTTTCTTATGATCGTGGCATTCTACGAATGGTCCGATCAGCAGTGGTTTTTTTTTAAGTTTCTGGAGTATATATTCAAACGAAATAGATATAATTGATTTACAATAGTCCAGTCTCCAAAGTACTAGGAATACAGAATTGGCTTAGTGTTTAAAAAAAATATATAAAAATTTGATATCACAACATTGAAAATATTCATTTCTAGAATATTAGTGAAATAAGATATGTTGTGGATAAGCTGCACTCCTGAGCACATTGGAAAAATGAGACAGGGTGTGTTTTCATGGAACCTCCAATGCAATCATAACATGTGTACATACATATCCAACTTCATTTTAGTAATAACTGAAGTACGTTCACTTAATCTTTATCCATTTCGGACGTTTGAGTTGAAATAGGATTTTGCGACCTAGTAAACAACATCGTTTATTAGGTGAAATCTTGTGGTAATGGTTGCAACTGGTTCCATATATTTCTGATAGGAAAACACAGAGGACAGTCAAAAGTTGATTATTTGCTTTATTAACGAATTATTTGTGTCCGTTAGGTACTCCTGAGCTAGTTCTTGGTAGAATCTCATGTCTCAAACTTTGAATTCATTCATAACTTATAATGAAGCTAATATATTTTGTACGTCGGGAAGGAATCATAATATTTAAAAAAAAAAAAAAAAATATGGAATGTGTTTTAATAGATAGGAGACATTCATTTTAACATGTATTCCTAGAACAGAAAATGTTCCTGCATCACTGAATGAACATGCTTGTATAAGTCAGATTATCGACTTTCAGATGCGAGTACTATGCTTAATCATCAGTCACTTCAATTAAAATTTATCCATATTGAATATTTGTTTAACTAAAGTACAGTTAGATCAGTCAGGGAAGTCTTTCTGAATAACTCTTGCGGCTAATCATGATCACCTTCTGCAATGAATAATACTGGAATCCAACGGTCACTGACATTAATTATTGAATTGAAATGTAACCTCTATCAAAGGGGTTGTTAATACACTCATGATATGCTAATAATAAGTACATATGACAGGGGTAAAAATGTCCATATTCATGTGACATTTGGAACTAACGTTATATATACTTCTCATAATTTGACAACTCGAACGTTGCACTATGTCTATTATAACAAGTACTGCCATGCTGTGCATTAGCCAAAGGATGCATGTTATCACGACGCATATTGTTTATTTTCTCAAGCAATTAAAGCTAAATATTTGTGAAATAAATACACCTTCTACCTTACGTAAGATAACAAGTCACAAATACAGGAGCGACACGAACATTAAATGCTTCCAGATCATCACCCAGCTACGTTGTTCATATTCAAATTAGGTTTGTGATTGGCTGTAAATTAGATTTTTGATTGGCTGTGACATTCATTTAGAAATAATCAAGGAAGAAGATGATTTTTATATGCAATAGTTCAATCGGTCATTCTTTATTTTGATGTCCATTGTACCTTGTTTGTGACAGCAATATAGTGGAAGTGCAAATTTAAAAGTCACAGACCATACTGTAACATTTTTCTTTTGGTATCAGATTCGTATTAAATAAATAAAAGTAGTTATATTCACACACAATTATTGAAAAATCTTAGGTGTAAAGAAGAATTTATAATTTAATCACCCATATATTACAAAAAGGGAACATATTTGGTTTTGTAAAATGTCTTATTACCTCTTCCCCATCAAACGCCATTCCCAGGATCGTGGTAAAAGTGTGCGCAAGTATTGTACAAACTATATAATCGAGAAGAAACTACAGGTGAATAAAAGTGTTTGGTTTCTCTTCGTACTGCAGGTTCCAGCAATTGTAAAGAGAAAGGAAATGTTATCTGACTTACATTATCCACTAATGAAACATGTGCATTAATTATTTTAGAGTAACGCCTTCAGCACCATCAAGAAATATATTCTTGTGATGTAACCGAGGGATAAGTTAATCAGTGGACAAACACATACAGTAATTAAAAGTAGTTTAAATTTCATCAGTTTAATAGTCAACTTTCGTATTGAAGCTAACCAAATGTCAGTTTGACAGTATGGAATCACATTTAACAGTGATACATGCTAATATTTAATTTACCACATTTGAGCCAAGGCTGGGATAGGTAGCAGATACTCAAGAATTGTATTATTATTATTAATTTTATATCTCTAATTTCTACAAAAAATGTCACGAAAATGTTTGTAGCAAAATATGTTTTTTTTTATATTATATAGAGGCTTGTCGTCGCATTTACTCCAATTTTATCGCAATGGTTAACTGAAAGAAAGGTTTCACATTTGTCCTTATCACATTTTCCGAATGTCCCCCATAATTGGCAAGAAGCAAGGTATTTTAAGAACCATGTTTTAGGAAGTAACTTTTCTTATTATCCCATACTGTTATGAAATGTTATCATGTGCTTATGTTTTCACTCATACGAAGAGTTTTAGACTTAATGTGTTATGTTTTTGTTGAAAATCATTGAAAATAGTAACAAAATGGCGAATGTAAGCACAAACACTCAAACGTTTATTCAAGTGATGAAATCCGGCGGAACCCACTAATCTCTTGAGAATCCTTCATCCTTTCATAATATTCTGACTGACTTAATTTCTGTAATTTCTTAAATATGTCGGAAAAATTGGAATTTTTATGTCAGGAATACATGCAGACACGAAGCGGTGAACGGAGTGTGATGACCACTGAACATTGTTTAATAAAATATGTATCATTGACTGAAAATTCAGCAATTAAAGTTTCCACTTTGAGAATACAAATTTTAAGATATATTTGTTTATTTCTTTTTCAAAGTGCCATTACTGCGCAGTAATATGGATAACGGTACTTTGTCTTGTTTTCACACTGAAGATAGTTCGTTTGCTTTAAACTGTTAAAATGATGAACGTTACCAAAGATGTTTCTAGCACACAATGAATTTCACAAAAATTAAATAGCATCGCAACATGAAATAGTGTTTTTCTTTCCTTCAAGTGATGAAACATGACATTAAAATTTTCAACATCAACGAAATAACTATCTGTGATTTGACTTTGATTAATTAATACCTGAGACTTCTTTGGGATTTGTCAGCGCTGAACTAATAGTATTGTCATGTCAAAGATGAATTTGTCGTAGTCTTCGTCGTCCATATTGTGGAACGTGTCATGCGTAAACACACCCCACCAAGATTATACGCCGTATCTTAGCATTCATGGGAATAACATCTTGTATGAATCTCGCATGTCGTTTCCACAGTCAATGTCGGGCTACTTCAGGCTCGTTTATGGGGCGGCGGTGAACGCCAACCGTAGTTTGATCGATTCGAATATCCCACACATTAATTCATGCGATGAGCAATTATTTGACATTTATGCGATATTGACTTGACAGGATTTTCCTAGACGGACACTTTTGGGTTTTATCTAGATGTCCATCTGATTGTCCATGAGTGGTTTGGTCCTCACTACAATGTCCTATATCCCATCGAAGTATCAATAATTGCGCTTTAATGGACCATACTTTTGCTGATGTTATTTATGATAAGTAAGTACAAAATACACATGTTTTACCGTGTCTACGACAATCATATCTTACACATCGCAAAATCAAGTTTGATTTCATGAGCCATCCGTGAATACAAACCGTGACAAGATATGGCACGTCAAGTACATCGGACGAAAGACTGCTGGCAGATTTACCTCAAGTGATTCAAGAAATAATACTCATCTGTGTAACCGGTCTTTCATTGATTTTATAGAATTGGATTGTCTACCTCTGGATTGTGCGTGTGGTGGTTTGTTTGTGCGAAAACAAACTGATAACATGTCAGCGACCAATTATATCGGATGCATCATGAATTATCACGATAGTGATCACCCACAGTACTCACATATGAGATCTCATGCTCGTTTAAGTAGGTTTCAATACAAACCAGCGACAATCCATCAGACTGATATCTCTGCTACGCAATCACGGCTCACATTGCCATGAGAAATATTGTATCAATCCCAAAACAAACTTGATTCATTGATAATTACATTAAATGGTTAACTCTAGTATATATCGCTGTGTAGCAAATCAAATAAATGTCACAAATGTCCGTGTTGGTTTTAGCAGCTAAAAATAGCGTCATAACTGCGCATCTACCGATAACGTCGGCGACATGGATTTGACCTCAACACTTATTTAATTATTATGCCGTTGATCAAATAAAACAATCATTGCCCCAAATGAAACGTCGAAATATCCTGGCTGTACCTTGCTGGTGGTTATGGACAGTTCATCAAGGATCGCATTGACAACGCAGTGACATCACGCTGTCTTTTCTTGAGGGTAAGACATGGTGGAGGCGTTGGTGCGTAGGTTCATTAGTCTGTGCTAATACCCACATGGGTGTAAATTTGTGTGCCCCTTTGTAAGACCTGCAGTTGCTCACGTAGAGATACATGCTGGGAAGCTGGTACCAAGATTCTCGTTGCTGCTATTCTTTCACGGAAAATGTTTACACGTGAGGTGTCACATGTGACGTACCTACATATGTTGATGCTTCTGTTTTCGAACGCTTCAGAACGTCTCATAGCGATTCCACACTTAACGACATTGTTTAACGTTTCTACAACACTAGGAAGTATCACTACACAGTCGATAAATATTGTTCCTGTGTGTTGCATAGGCAATTCCTTTACAAATTGTTGTTGCAGAAGCGTTTCAGAAACGCAAGTTTAAATTGGCCAAAGATGCGTTGATCGCGCTGAATGCTGACCTGTTGTGCAGGAAAAACATGATCAAATTCACCGGGTTTTCTAACGTCAAACCATCTATGTGGAATTTTATTTTGGTGTCGAACTTAAAATCTGTCATATTGCCTGTTGCGAGAACCACTAATGCGTTGACTTCCTATCGACGCGTGATGTGTTTGCTGATTTGTAAATATCGGTGAGTGCAATTGGTCGATAGCTATTAGGATATGCGCTATATTTGCCGGGTTTGGGAACTGGTATTAATGTTGCCTCTTTCCAAATTTTTGGTACATTACCAGTAATCCATAAATTATTGAAAATTTCCAGAAGGACTGCTAATGAAGGTTCTGGTAGGTGTTTCAAAAACTGGCAATGTATTTCGTCAGGCCCTGTGAATGTATCGTGGGCTTTATTCAGAGATTCATTTAGCTCAAAGAGTATAAACGGTTGATTATACCTTTCTGAGTTATTCGATGTGAATTTCAACCCTGTCGTTTCTTTTATAGAATTTTTAATTTTCTGAAGGCTTCTGAATAATTACAGGATGAGGAATATTTGGAGAAGCTATAAGCAAGTATATTAACTATGTCATATTTGGAATTGATATTATTGTTGTTTAACTTGACATGTGAAAAGGAATTGTATTTTCCCTTTCCATTTATTTTGCGGATCGTGTCCCAAACTATCTTTATAGAGGAACGAGAATTTAGAGTTGAAGCATATTTTTCCCTTGATGCTCTATTAATTTCTTTAATCGTGCGGCGGACTTTGGCCAGAACAATACGGTACTTAGTTAAATTTTCGGGCGTTGGACGATTATTAATTTTTTTAGTGCTTCTCGGCGTTGTCTAATGGCCTCTTTACATTTTTTGTGAACCACGGTTTTGGGGTTCTTTTACTGTTTGGTGAGGACTTGGGAATGGATTCTTCTGCAATGTCGATTAAAACGGAAGCAATACATTGAAAAGTATTATTGTCGCTTAAAACAGCCTCCCTGTTAAGTCTAGTTCTACAAAGTGTTTCAAATTTGGCCCGGTCGGTCTTCTTTCAGTTCCAATGTGGAATTGCTTCGTCAATTGTAACGTTGGCATTGTTAAGGGAGACTGGAAAGTGATCACTGCTGTCAAGGTCATCATCCACCTTCCATTCATAGTCCAAAAGCAGCGATGGGGACAAAATTGTCAAATCGATTCATGTATATGTACCCGTTCCATAGTGTAAATATGTCGATGATTTGATGTAACATAGACACACACACACAAACATACACACAGACACACACACACACACACACACACACATATATATATATGTGTGTGTGTGTGTGTGTGCTTATATATATATATATATATATATATATATATATATATATATATATATATATATATATATATATATATATATATATATATACATATATCAAAGTCCATTTGTATGCGTGCATGCATACATAATTATACGCATATCCAAGTGTATATGTGCATGCATATATAGGAATACGTATGTCCACCTCTATGCTTCAATGCATATGTACGTATACATATGTCCACGTGTATTAGTGCAAGCATAAACATGTATATATAGGTCCAGGTGAATGTGTAAATGAACATATACGTATACATATCTCAACGTGTATGTGTGCACTCCTATATACGCATACGTATGCCAACGTGTATGTGTGCTTGCATATATACGTATGCACATGTCCAAGTGTATGAGTGTCAGAATATAACCGTATGCACACGTCCATGTGTGCATTCATATATCCATATACAAATATCCTCTCGTACGTGTGCATGCATACATACATATACATATGTCTGCGTATGTTTGCAAGTTTATAAATGTATACATAGGTATCTACATATGTATGCACGTATGTGTGTTTATACATGTCTATATATATATGTGTACGTATGTGAATATATGTGTATGTATAAATGTATATATCTATTTTCATATAAATAAATAAATAAATAAACATATATATATATATATATATATATATATATATATATATATATATATATATATATATATATATATATATATATATATATATATATATATGTATGTATGTATATTTCGGAACTAATGTATAAAGACCAGCACGGATGAAATGAAAAACCAGACACTGTGGCTGGATCGTTCACCTCACTCCCAACCTCCGGAGAGTCTCTTTGACCCCTCGTCGTCTAGTTAATGGACAATATTTAGCTCTTTGGAGTGCACAAGTATACGAATCCAAGCAAGCTAACTTCAGTGTCTTATCAATACAGCGATGGATCCATATGTGTCTCTTAGACCCCCATGTTATATTTACGAACAAATTCCACTTTGAAATTAGCTTTCCGTTGGAATGTACAATATACAAAGGCAAGGAAGCTGATGTATTTGCCTTATAAATACAATGAGGAATCCTGGCCGGTGTCCTTTAGACCGTCTCAATTTACTAAACACTACATCACACTTCGACCACGCTCAATCGTTTCGTAACATGAGTATTGTTTGTCCCCGGCTCGTAATATATTCAATGAAATCGGCCTGCCTTGACTCATTGTCATTCGAGTGAAATATAAAGTATAGTAGTGGCGTTTTGACTTCACACACGGAAATCAAACGCACTGTTAGGTCCAGTGTATTAACCCATACTGTTATACATCATTGTATTCCTTTCCTTGGGGGGTGCGAGGCCTGGGCCTAATGTCCCGCTTGCCAAAGGAAAGAGAAGCGTCTCTCATAGACTCTCCTTCCCAGGTGTAGTGATCGCCGCAGGACCACTGTCTCGCTCAGCGGGGCAGGAGGTTACTTGCATATGGCCTCTCCTACACTATTGTGTCCACAGCAGCACCTTCACGCGGTGCCCCCTGTTTTAACAGAGCCTGCTGTGTGGCGCGACCGAGTACCCGGCGGTATAACTGGGTGGGCAGACTGGGCTCATTAGCCTTGGCAGGCAACCAGTCTAAGAAAAGGGAAACTCTGACCCCAAACCCCGGCAGATGAAGCTCGTTAGCCTTGTCAGGCAGTTCATCTAGGAGAATGAAACTCTGATTCAAAACCAACCAAGTCCCATCCATTGGATTATGGCTCCACTGCCTTGTGGATATCTTCGGGAGAAGGAGAGGCTACGGGAGTAAACCCAGACAGAAAATCAGGAGTGGAGTCGCTAAGGCGGCTGGGGGTCGACTACGACATCCTTCCGGCAGCTCCTGCATCCAAACTGGTGCCAAATGTCATGCTCAGCATTCCTTTGGACCCCACCAGCAAGGACGAGAGGGGGATCCTGACGTCTGGGCAGCCCAGGATCTCCATACTCCATGCCCAGGCTTGAGCCCTGGAGAGGACACTCCAGTCTCGCTACTGAGTGAGGAAACAACACGGAAGCTGACAGTTTACGGGTAATAAGTCCCAACCGATTGGCGTAGGGAAGGGGTGCCACGGGTCAGCTTTGACGGTGGGAGGGATCATCGTCTCCCACTGGCCAACTATCGCCCGGCTCAAGCCGGGCAGCCCCCGGTCAATAAGGTGTTGACCCGCCATCGTCTACCTGCTCCAGTGGGTGTCTGGAGCTCAGTGTGTTGTTCAGCATGACAAGCAGACGGTAATTCCACACCAGACAAAAGAAACAAGAAACCAATAAAGAAGACTCCAGCTCTTCGATTTGCAAGCTGGAATGTGCGCACCATGTGTACAGGCATCTCCGACGACCTCAGAGACGTGGACGACACCAGAAAGACGGCCATCATCGATAGAGAACTCACCAGACTAAATATCAGCATAGCTGCCCTCCAGGAAACCAGGCTCGCCTCTAGTGGCTCCCTCAGAGAGGAAAGCTACAACTTCTTCTGGAAGGGTCGAGGACGTGAGGAGCCCCGTCAGCACGGAGTGGGCTTTGCCATCAAAAACAATCTCCTGGCCTCGGTTGAACCTCCCACAGGGGGCACTGAGCGTCTCTTGTCCATCCGCCTCACCACTGCTTCAGGTCCTGTCAACATCAGTGCCTACGACCCAACCCTCACGTCATCAGAAGACGTGAAGGATCAGTTCTATGGGCAGCTGGACGAACAGATCAAAGGATGCCCCAAAAATGAACCACTATTCCTCCTCGGCGACTTTAATGCCAGAGTAGGTGCGGACCATGAGTCATGGCCTACCTGCCTCGGATATCATGGCACTGGAAAGACCAACTAAAACGGCCAGAGACTGCTGGAGCTATGCACCTACCATGGCCTGTGCATCACAAACACCTTCTTCAAGTATAAACCACAACACAAAGTGTCATGGAAACACCCCAGATCTCATCACTGGCACCAACTCGACTTGGTCATCACCAGGCGCTCTGCCCTTAACAGCGTCCTCTCCACCAGAACCTACCACAGTACAGACTGTGACTCCGACCATGGTCTTGTGAGCAGCAGAGTGCGACTACAGCCACACACGCTACACCGCTCAAAACCAAAAGGACGTCCTTGCATAAACACTGCGCAGATGTCAGTCCCTGCCAAGGTGGAGGAGTATGTGTCTGCCCTGAACAAGGCTCTCCAGAACCTGCCTGAGTACGACGCTACAGCCAAGTGGAACACCATGAAGGGTGCCATCTACAGTACAGCTATGTCAACGTTTGGCAAGAAGGAGCGACCCAGCCAGGACTGGTTCAATGCACGCCTATCAATGATGGAACCACAAATCGAGGAGAAACGAAAAGCCTTCATAGCTTACAAAAATGCCCTAATGAACGGACGCTTGCTGCTCTCAGAAGTGCCCGAAGTAACACCCAACACATTGCTAGACAGTGTGCGAACGAGTACTGGCAAAAACTGTGTGAAGGGATCCAGCGCAGTGCCGAGTCCGGACACATCCAAGGTATGTACAGTGGCATCAAGAAGGCTCTAGGCCCTACAGTGAAAGGGGTCGCTCCCCTGAAATCCCTGACGGGAGAGAAGATCACAGACCGTGGGCAACATATGGCCAGATGGGTGGAGCACTACTCAGAACTATACTCCCGAGAAACGTCAGTCACTGATGCAGCCCTCAGCAGCATAAAGAATCTGCCCACCATGGAAGAGCTCGACAAAGTGCCAACCTTAGAGGAGCTCAGCAAAGCAATCGATTGCCTTCAAAACGACAAAGCACCAGGTAGTGACAGCATCCCGCCCGAAGCTATCAAACGTGGAAAACCAGCATTGATTACACCACTGCACGAGCTACTTTGCCGCTGCTGGGAGGAAGGAGTAGTCCCCCAAGACATGCGTGATGCCACAATTGTGACCATTTACAAAAACAAGGGCGACCGCAGTGACTGTAATAATTACAGAATGATCTCGCTCTTGAGTATTGTTGGTAAAGTGTACGCCCGCATCATACTCAACAGGCTGCAGTTGCTGGCAGACCGTGTGTACCCGGAATCACAGTGCGGCTTCAGAGCAGGCAGGTCGACGACAGACATGATCTTCTCCCTACGACAACTCCAAGAGAAGAGCAGAGAGCAAGGTCAACCACTCTACATGATGTTCATCGACCTCACCAAGGCCTTTGACTTGGTCAGCAGGAAGGGCCTTTTTGAACTTCTGAGTAAGATCGGTTGCCCCCCAAAACTCCTCAGCATGATAATCTCTTTCCATGCAGATATGAAGGGAACACTCCTGTATGATGGATTCTCCTCAACCTCCTTCCCAATTAACAGTGGTGTGAAGCAGGGCTGTGTGCTGGCACCAACACTTTTTGGGATCTTCTTCCCCTGCTCCTGTCCTACGCCTTCGACACGTCCACGGATGGCATATATCTACACACCAGGTCCGACGGGAGGCTGTTCAACCTGGCACGACTGCGCTCAAAGACCAAAGTGAGAGCTGTGCTCATCAGGGAGATGCTTGGAGTGACAGTCAAATGTGCTTTACGCAATACAATATCTCGCTCGTGGGCAGTGCTAGCGAGTTTGTTATATTTACATGACATTATCCGACAGACGTTCATTGTATTAACGTCAACGATGACGCAGCTGTAGCTGGCATCTGAAGTTAATAAAGATAATACAATTTAGATGTTTAATGGCCACATAAGTGCTTTCCCTGCCCTTTTAGGTAACATCCGAAAGGCTGAATTAAATAAATATTTGATACAGATTATATTTAGTTTTAATCTTGCTTTAATATTGACCTCAATCATACTATTCCCCAATCAGATGGTCGCCAGTTAATTCAGAATACTATATCGATAATTTTTAGCTTGAAGACTATGCTGCAATTGAAGTATATTAAACGTAAAGTAATTGTCAAATAAACATTGTTGTTGGGTACCAAAAGGGTTTTCCTGAGATGCGTGGTGGTGGATTCCTGAAAAGTTTTCACTGAATCATTTCTCTTCTCAATGAATTATCGCACAATTAAAAACTCAGGTGAGAATTATAATGTCAATGGAAGTTCACGATTCTTGTAAGGAGAGAATTGTAGGGTTATTGCATATAATAAAATGTATTATGGCATGCATACGACATCTGCTTGACGATACATGTGCAAAAATAAAGCGTTGAGAAAGAATCAATATTTTCTTGTTTTAGGTTACAATACATATACATAATTCAATATATATGACATGAACTATCTGAGCACATATGCGTCAAGTAATCATATATATATCTGGTGTTAATTTGCATATGTATGTATGTATGTATATATGTATGTATGTATGCATGCAGCCTTGAATTATAAAGTAGTTCTTTGCAAAGTTTATTGTTAAACTATGAAGAGTTATTCGCGTACAAGTGACTTATGCAACTGGTTGTTTAAATGGACAAGACCATTTCTCAGTTTATTTCTAACATTTTTTTCGTAACTTACAGTTGGATGCTGCTGCAAACACTTACAACTTAAAAAACACGTTGACTACAAAGGATGCACATTGTACAGAAAAAGCACGAAATAATATTAGAATAAAATATGATGGGAAAAAATCATAAAGTTAGTAATGGGGGAGTGAAGAGGGACGCAATGAGAAAAGAGTGTAAGAGTTCACCGGTGTCAGGTGTAAACAATATACATTGCTGTTACTCAGTTATAGAGAGCTAGAAGGGTTGCAAAGGATTTAAATAGGGACAAGATGTAGAATTTATGAAGAGCCCGATACGACTTTTGCTTGTTTCTCTTTGATAATGTTAAATCATATGATATGAACGCGAATATCAGCCACAAACGAAACTGATAACATAATATATAAGGTTAATCGTAGTGACAGCCGAATCAATTTCATAGTTTGCTCCACAACTGTTTGTTAAGTTGTATGTATATATGTATGCATGCATGCATGCATGTATGTATGTATGTATGTATGTATGGATGTATGTATGTATATATGTATGTATGTATGTGGTCAGAGACTATAATCTTACAGGTTACATTTATTAATTAGTCATCATTCCCACTCAACTAAAACTTAAATCACGTAGTCGTGAATATAAGCACACTGCGTCTCAGACATACACACACCGTGACCCAGTAATTGTTTCTCACTAATACACATTCATTGCATACTCCTTGGCCAAAAACTGGGTTTGCATTGAAGTTAATATAAACAGACATATACACAAGAAAGAGGGAAATTTGTTTTCCTTCGATCCGACATTAGGAGGCGTGATAGTCTGAAGTTAAATTTAATGTATGGAAAACAGTTTTAGGATAAAATAACTGTTTAGTAATATATTGAGCATTATTAATTCCTCTATGATATATTTAACCATTTTGCTCCAAGTTACGTTCTCCTGGAATAAGTATCACTGTTTGACTTTAAATATATGTCAGACAGCAAGGAAGTTTGGTGTGAGAGAAATGGTGGTCTACCAATATTAAACGTTTGGGGGGGGGGGGGCAGCATGTAAACTCGTAAGTTTCGGCGACATTCTGCATAGTAAATATGCATGGATTAGTCATTACTAAGGATAGATTTTGATAAATGTAGGGAATGCTTAAAGGAATAATAAAAGAACACAGAAAAGGAGTAAATTAAAACAGATGAAAAACATACAATTTTTGTTCGCCCACATACTCTCGCCGGATGATAATACGAAGTGCATTCATGCATGCAGCCATCCATAGGTCGACCGGTCTCTGAAAGGTTCATATGTGTAGCCTAAGTTTGTATTATATATACGTTGCTCAGTTAAAGTATATATGTATCACCTAATTATATTAAATACGATGAAAGGTAGGGATTAAGACTAAGAGCGGGAGTGAGAGAAAGTGCTTGCATAAGTGGTGCTGTCCAAATATCAGGTTTCTGCGCTTTTGAACCTTTTGGTAATGGTTTATGTTATCATTGCATGTAACCGAACGACTGTATGTAAGATGTAAAGTATATTTTTTAAATGGGACTGCAACGATTACGAAATCAAGACAAACTTGGTGCCTTTAATTTCTACAATACAGTTTTAATCTTGTTTTTGAATCTTGACTGAACCAAAATGGCCACCGGAGTAAGCTTGCCAGTAGTTTCATAAGGGTCGGAGGTTCTTCCTCCACCATATTTCCTTGCCGCCATGTAATGCTCAACAATGCCGATAAACACATAACAACCAATCGACGCAACGAATTATTTTTTCAACTGCGACAGATACACATTGATAACATTATGTGCAAGAGATCCGAATGGCAGGTTTGTAATTTTCTTCGTCTAATTGTAAGTATGGCCGCCTGTTAAGCAGGAGTATCAGTTTCGAATCGACAAACTTTTAAATTTTTCTCTTTGTTTATGTGCATTTTGAATGTTCTTTCGTTGAGCTGGAGAATATTTGTTATATTACTAGTGCTTTTACTTTGCAAATATACGCATAAACAGTGCAGAATCTGGACGATTATTAACTGACATTAACCAGTGCAAAGTCTGCCTTTTCAAGTTAAAACATATGTCAAGCCAATACGATTCAGCGTAACAAATAGCAAATCTGATGGTATCAAGTGAATATATATATATATATATATATATATATATATATATATATATATATATATATATATATATATATATATATATATATATGTGTGTGTGTGTGTGTGTGTGTGTGTCTGTGTGTGTGTATGTGTGTTGTGTGTGTGTGTGTGGCTTAGTGATAGAAAATGAATTGTTCACTAAAGGAAATACAATATATCCGTGATCCACTCGAAATAAGTAATAATACGCTCTCGATAAGTAGAATACATGTTATTCATCGCCTACTCACATCACTGAAAGTGACCTGAGAAACACTCTAAATTATTTCCGAAGTCGTAAACCAATGAAATCTTTTAAAAATGTATTGCTACATACATATTTTTTTAAGCGTGATGATAGTTGTATTGGTGTCTGACTTCATAATTATACACAATGGCGTCGTCATGCAATCCGTTTGCTGTTTTTCTAGTTGTTAAAAATTGAACCATACTAACAAGCGTAACTTTGAATTTGTATACCATCATTATTTGCAGCAGCATTGTAACGCACATGTTTGTATAATACTAAGCAAACTTCAAGGAAATACTATAAAACGAAAATAATTGATTGCTCATGTAGATGCAATTTGCTCTTATGCAAAATTAGTTTCTTTGTCCGTCATACCATGTTATTATATGTCCTATACCTTACTTCATTCAAGACACCTCATGGTTTATTGACAAACCACAAAATGCTAATAATAAATGTTAATCATAACATCTCAAAAGCTAAGAGTTAATGATTAATTATGAAGGCTGCCGCCTGTAAAAGTGAGAATGTGTTTCGCACGACATTCGAGATTGATAAGTCCTGATTGGAGAAGGAGTCATAGAAAATCTTATTTATCGTAATCCTGACACTTTGTTTTCTACTTCTGAAGTTTGAATCCTCAAGATCTCAGTATAAACAATGCTTTTACATTAAAGGACTTTAAGACATTGGTCAAAGACTCCCAACTAATGACGAGGATCACTTATTACTAACCATCAATTATCTAATTCCGTGAATCGTGCTAGTGTACAAGATTTAAATGTAACAACTACCTAATTCACCACGAAAAATAGTCACATTAACTATAAAACATATATTTAAGGTATACGTGAAAAAGATATATAAACTGATATTCATAAGTATAGTCCATGCTATTGATATTCGGTTTTTACTGCAATCTTCTAGCTGTCTGCACACTATTTGGGACTACTGTTATTCTCACCCAGACGCTAACGAATAATAAACTTTCTACAATTGCATACCAAGGCCTTGAATATCAAACTTTTACAATCTCAATAGTTATAAATTACATATCTATATGAACACGCGACAAAAATGAATTAATAAAATGTTTTAAGCAAGCATTTAGTCTCATAATAAAAAGTTAGTTTGTAGAAATCACAGACCCACCAAGTGAACAATTTAAAAAGGTATAGACATATTTTAATGGAATTTTTTTTTCCTAATCCTGAATATTTTCTCCAGTTATGATAAATTATATTTGGATAACTCTGACCTAAAAGTTTGGAGCAATTTCTTTTCCTAATACCAGAATGTGTTAAGAATATTCTGGGTCAGAACATATCAGCCAAATATTAATCATTGCAATTCTTTTTTAGTTTCCCTTGTTAAAGTTAAATGGTGTGTTAATTCAAAACCAGGACTCTCAGAGTCACGAGCGTATACAAAGCTCATAAGATGTGTCGTTTTCTGTGTGGAACGTGTACACACTTTTAGAAGCAAAAATCATTAATAATTCACATATGACTTGTGTACAGACAAGAAAGTAAACATAAATCAAATGCATATTCATAATTACATTTCATGTATAATGAATTTGCTCTCTAGATCTTCATCCTAATGTTGTTGAACGTATAGTAAATAACTCCAGTTGTAACCAGTACGTCTCAATAGATAAACAATTATACAATTCTTTACCTGAGCCTAAAGAACCCAAACGAATATATGTATATACGAGTCAACAACACTTTTGGAAATAGATATTGTATCGGAAAATGTTTGCCGGTAATGACGTGACTACTGCACATCGAATGTTTACGAAGGCCTGAATACATTACACGTTATAAACTAATACTGTTGCATGGGATGCTGCAAGATCAAGGTTACTGCTTGTGATTATACTAATTTCACAAACGCCTTTGTCTAATCCGAGCGAAAGAGAGAGATTTCATGAGATAGAGCCATACAGCTTGGCTGCCAACATTCATAAGAACTGTGCCATCCAGGGCAGTTTTGTTTCTAATGTGTAAAAAAAAACCGCTTGCTTTATGAATATCTTTTTCATAAACTCCTTCGAAAACTATATTCTTTCATTGCCAATATTGCTAGCATGCACAAGATACGTGTTCTTTTAGAAGTATATTTAACTTTATAGAAGATGTTGTTTGCTGTTTGTGGTTAAAATGGTTTCAATTCAAACTACTCATTTTCGAGTTTTTCTTCAGAAGGAGTAAATATATACAAATTGTAAACTTAAACAGCTCTCTCTTATATATATATATATATATATATATATATATATATATATATATATATATATATATATATAAAGAATACAAATCTTACGGCGAATAACAAATCCTTTCAAGTGCACTGGATCCAGCAAAGGATCACGTGTGTCAGCGACAGATTAAGATAAATGCAAATTACTGACAACGAATAGTACGAAACTACTATCTACCTAGCCTGAGCACTTTTCACATTTTAATGAGTCTTCTTGAAAAGCAAATACAAAGCACAGACATGAAAACAAATAAACATAAATACGGTTATGTTTGCGAAACTTGCCATGGCTGTTTCTACATGAATTCTACCTTTTAACTCTTTTATGTGTATATTATGTGACGCTAATCCAGATTCATTATTCGGTGCAATTAGTAAACAAATTCAGTTGCAGGAATTGTTGAATCACTCACCTATATCCATATTAAATCAAAGCGGTTGCTTAAATAAATGAAACCATCGGACTCTGCAGGAAAGTTCATCCCTAACAACGACAAATAGACTGGCCTTTTTCTTTTCAGTGTTTTTTTTTTTGGACAACTGCTGTTGATATGTGTGCATGCAACTCATTTATTAATATTGTCATATTCCAAGGTACAGCCTTCATTAAAAATGATTTATAGGGTGAAAGAGTGACAACTGGTGAAGAAATAGTATATACATACATATGGTTAACGCAAGTTGTGTTTGGAAAAAAAAATCAGTTTAGAGGATTGTATAGAAAACGTAGTGTCTAATTATGTATTCCTTTGTAACCATATTTCAAGGATGTTATTTTAATGTTGAAGCACTGAAACATCAACACAGACATTGCATATAATTTCCTTTATTTTTACCCAGGCATCTATGATCCGGGTAACATGGAGACTTTTGTCTGCGCCGCTAGGTGTGATATCATGGTGGTTGGGTGTGGTGTGTGGAGGGATGGCGATGAGAAATAATTGATTTTTCTGATCACATTCGTCTTAATATCCCTCACCAACTGACACTAAACCACTAACAGTGTCACGTTTTATCCGAGTTGGAGTTTAATCAATTTTTTGATGAAAGTCCAGTTAGTTAACCGATTGTATTGTTTCAAACCCTCCCGAAATGCAGAATAGTTTATTTTTAGTAATTAAAATGGGGCTATATCTATTTCGGTTTAAATTATACTGATATCCATTCATACAATTTCTTTATTTCTTTGAAAATAAAACTCGGATAACAGTTTTGGTTGGTATAGTACTTTCACTTAACAATACGTTTCTCGTACTTAATGCAATAATCAATTAATACAGGAAACCAAATCATGAACGCATGATAACGCACTTTATGTGTTTGTTCGTTTACTTTATTGTTGTTTTTCGTCTGCTTCGAAGCTTTCATGAAAAGTGTCGTAGATATGTTTTCTTAAATTTAAATAGCATAGTGATTTCTTACGCATATATATAAATTTACAACGTTTTGTGTTTACAATCTACGCCATTTAAAGTTTTATCTCTTAGACCAAGTTGTTGACAGTTGAAGTCTTAGCTCATATAGGAAGGCTTTCAATGAACGTTTCATATATATTTGGAAATTGCATCTTAATTTAATGGCTAGACAAAACAGTGTGTGGGCATATACAGATTCCACCATATTATGTAAAGGCGTGTCGCAAATCCATCTTTTATAGAAGCTACGTGACTGGTCTCACTCCTTTCATACAAAGAGGTATCCAAAAATCAAGTTCAAACAGTAGGTAAGATTAGAGAAGCAACAATATGTAAATGTTCCTTTACTTGCATAATAGTAATTCGTCTACTTCCTTGCAGGTTTAGAACATTAAAACAGTTACAGGTAAGAGGAGAAAAATGCATTACGTTATAATGCATACTTGAATTGTGTTGCCTATATCGTGAGAGACATTAGTTTTGGGAAAATAGCATGGCTATTATTATTTAATTTTAAAGTAGGAGCACAAATATAATACGTTTGAAATTTGCATTGTTATATGAGGACTTTAAAATGTGTCTTCAGTCTGGAAATTGAAAATATTTTAAGGTAGTTTGTGAGATCTTTGGAAGATGCAGAAAAATATCCAACTTGGCGTTCTTTGAAGAACATGCGAACACAAATGTTTAATTCATTGTTTCACAATACCATATATATTGTAGTAACAATCCAGTGAAAATGTAGCCATGTATACAGCTTTATATTGGAGTGTTAACCAACGATAGCAACAATGTTCACAACATCTATGCCGTGAGCATTTTGTATACATTCATCTGTTAAACATTGTCCTCGTGCGAGACAAAATAAAATAATTGCGAGTATGATTGAACTCTATAAATGGGGAGCGGTGGGGTAAAGGACTGTTACCAAAGTCATAAAGTAAAGAATAAGCCTATAGCCATTTCAGTTTATTTACGTTTCGCGTAAAAGTTTGAAAATTATTAAAATTTGACCTTTTAGATTCCATCACGGACTGTAATAAAACGAGCCATCAGCATGGATACACCTGTAATGTACTAGCACGATATTGACGTGGATGTTTAGGCAGTTCCGTAAGAGTAACTTGACACGCTTTTGATATCTATGTTTACGCAGTTACATACGCAAGATGTTAATATATATACTGACGCTGACCTACAAGCATGCATTTGACATGTGTATTTACCATGATCTTGAAAACCAGAAAAATTATGCTGGAAAACAGCTGTCGCGGCGTGATGTAGAAAAGCATATTTTCTTAAATGTTCCATGTCGCGTATTTCTTTAAATTAACTTACACTTTATCCATAGCAAGAAATGACATAGCTCATAGGGGTTTGATATGCGGAAGGCTATGTTTATTTCATTGTGGATACAAATAAAAGGTACACATATTGAATATTCTCTTATTTACGCATAATTACTGAGCAGTCTAAACACATTTTGTTAGAAAAATAGGAAGAGCAAATTTTTTGGTCCCATTTTCGAAAAATGATCATCAGATGTATTAGTCAAAATGTAAGTCTTTTGAAACATAAACAGTACATGTCTAGTATGATAATATTTATGTATAGCAGTGCATCAGGCAAATCAATAAAACCCTAATTCTATCTACAACCACCTGTCATATAATATTTGCTTGTTTCAATTTCAACATCCAATGTTCATCGGGTAATTACATTCCAAAACCGCACGTGAATATTTAGGAAATACCATATGTGGTGATAGTCGCATTTGATTGCGAAAATGTGCATCGGTATCATATTCTGACATTTGATAATTATAATTAATTTTATATTAAACGTATACACTGGATTTGTTACAGAAGAGGCAGTGATATGTCGATTATAATGACTAGACAATTAAGATGACGATTATACTGGTCGTTCTAACACCACTTAACATCAATGTAGTCCTGTACATTATCAGGTCTGGCAACAACGTCTCTTGCAGCACCAATTTGGTCCTAATTTTGTGAATCTCTCGGTTGACACTTACAGGCTTTACCACCAAAATCAGTACAGCGTCCATCCGTAAAGATACAATTATTTTTCCTATTCCTACTCACACAATGATTACAATCTTCGGCCTGTGTGCCCGCTTCAAACCCGTACAGCGTGATTGTTGTTATAAGAATGTACACGAGTTTCCTCAGCATGATGTAATGTGATACCTGTAATATAAATTGGATACATACAATTATTAATCTTTATAGACCGGTGTCCTGTCTTATAAGAATTGCTGCGCTTTAATTACTGAACAAAACTAGCGAAATAAACAAATAACAATGACAGTGTGTCATTCAGGGGAGCACTTTTTTCTTTTTACGTTTTTGTAGCAACGGACGTAGTAGCTGTCTCGTCAGCAGTAGAAGCGGAATGTAACTGTAATAGCTGTACTGTTAGTAGTAGTTTTAAAAACAGTAGAAGCGGAATGTAACAGTTGTCGCTGTACATATAGTAGTAATAGTAATAGCAATAATATTAATGGTAACAGCAGCTGCAAATATAACAGTAGTAGCCACGTCATCATCAATACAGACCGGTGTCAGGTCTCACTATACTTGTTGTTCATCATTTACATTGGCAGAACAATTAAACTGGAGTTGTTATGGTAGTACTATTAATCGTATTAGCAGTAACAGTAGTTGTGTAACTAGCAGTAGAGTAATAGTACTAACAGTAGTTGGAGTTGTATCACATGTTTTGCAGGTTTGCTACTGAGATTTTAAATATGTTATTTCACAAGTCAACGGATCTTGCTTAAGGCCATAAACAAAATTTTGAACATGTGTTATGCTAGACATTTTTTCATATTACACCGATGTACACATGGTATTAGTTTTATTGTAATAGTAGTAGTAGTAGCAGCAGCAGAAAGTAGTTACAGTAGGAGACATCGATTGTAGTAATGGTATTATTACTTGTAGTAGTATTAATACTTGTAGTAGTACTATTACTTGTACTATTGTGGTAGTAATATTACTTGTAATATTGTAGCAGTAATATCACTTGTAATAGTGTAGTAGTAATATTAATTGTAGTCGTAATTATAGTAGTATTAGTAACAGAAGTATAATGCAGTCATATAATTGTTACTAATATTAGTAGTTATTACTTTTGTTCTTTTGGGTTTAACAGTATTTCTCAACGCAAATGGTGGAAGAAAACATAAAGAAAAATCGCCGTAAGAACCACGGACCCACTGGAAGCAACTGGCAAGCTTCCTCACCTACTCGCGATGGCCGAGCCTGAGATTCGAACTCACTCGGACAGAGGTGAGATGGCAATGAACGGTAGAGGCAACTGCTTTGTACCAATGGAGCACCATGAATCCCCATTAAGTAGTAGTAAAAACTTCAGTGTTTTTCATTGTAACAATGAAACAAGACTCGCAGGTGTCATGCCGCATAATTGTATTAGCAGCAAAACAAGAACAAACCAAGCCGTAGTACTAACAATAGTAGTAGCATCAGTATTAGTAGTAGCTGAATTAGTAACATATGTCAATAGATTCCTTGCCAAACAACCATAACTGAGATCGTATACATTTTATACACATAGTAAAATGTATCGAGACGATGCTGACAATATAAGCAATCCTTGGAGACAGACTAGTCCACACTGTAATCGGTGCCCACACACGTTATAAATGGAATAGAAAATAATCTAAAATGTCTATACCGAACCAATAATGCAAAAAGTAATCGGGAAAATTATGTTACCGATTCTAATAAAATATAATCAACAATTTCATGACGGTCATTTCTAATAATGTACTCTAACATCAGTTAATACTTATAATCACCATATATTATATTCTCCGTGTTTTGTATTCCGTTTTGTTACAGAATGATATGTTATATGGCTGGGCTCCTGAGTTTTGTTTTGGCATTACATTGTAACTCGTATTGTCTTTTCTTACTATTCGCACTAGTAATTATTATTAAATGTGTTAAATCCCATTGCGGTAAATGTACCACATTTATAATATAAAATATGATCCTCAAACAACTAGTCTATCTATCTGTGAAATGCGCCTAACCGATTGAAGTTACAAACATTAGTGCGCGAGCAAAGACACTTTACAAATATGACTAATTAGTGGCTTTAAAGTGTTAGCTTTGTACACGACTTCGTACAAATGTAACCTATGTAATGCCTATAAAATTGAAAAAAGTGGCAGATAGCCTTTTTGAGTTGAACATGAGCACTATCCTGGTGTCCCTAATATATATATATAATTTATTTCTGTTTTATTTTCCTACGTTTTGTAGCAATATTGTTAAGAGATATATTCATAACTTAAGCCAATCAATCTAATATGCAAAAATGTACGCTTGATCAGCTGTTGAAGTAAAGATATGGTTATATTTATAATCAGTAGTGATGACAACAGCATTAAACCTTAAATCACCGTATTTTAAGAATACATTACTGCAGTGGATTAGAAGTGATAATGCAAGACTTAATCTGTTAGACATATTTATATAGTTCTTTTAGATTGTGAAACTCTTGGTAAAAATGTAATTTATTATTTTATTAAAATGTACCAGCGTATAGCGTTATTGGTAGCATACACGGTAAGAATGTTCATAAGTATTGTACTCGAGAGCTATTGGTAGTAGGTTAGTGATACATGGTGGTTGTTTAGTTATTCGAAATTTTGTAGAATGTTTAGTTTTAAAGCAATTTCGAAACATTCAAAAAGACAGGAGATTACAGTACGGTTAACCATGCTGAATAAATAAACAGTATGCACAGAGGGAGAGACAAAAAGAGAGGTACAGAGAGAGCGTATTTTACCTCAGGTCTACTTGATTTTCCTGCAAGATCTAAGATGTTAAAAATGATGTGAACCTTTCTCTCTTTATACAGAAAGTTTTGTCAGTTAATCGATAGCATAAGTGTAATCGGATTTAACCTGACCAAATATTTACGTAATATGTAACAACAATAACAATTACTATACTTATTTTTCTAATTTGTGTCTTACGTGCAAATATTTCAAGAGCTTCTCAATATATGCCACTTATTACTTCGAAGAAGTGATGCAGTTATGTAGTCACGTAGTTGACATCAGACACATTACTGTTTGTTCGCCATAAAACTTTAAAATTACTGGCACTCTGTGGGTGTGCTTGTGTGGGTGTGCCTTTTTCCGAAACCTTATTTCAGTATCTGTATTCCAAGTGGCTGTAACTAAGGTGTGATGCAAAGAGTGCGCGTGGTAGAACACAATCTATTGCACGAGTGAATGAATATTATCTTTTGAATTACCAATACTCCATACCTTTTAATGTTGTCTGTTATGCTTTTTTCTTTGCTGATGGTTCTGCTTTACGTGTCTTGCACTCAAAATTACACTTGGAGCAACATTAACTTTGATGAGCGTGTGATTTGCTCAGAGAAAGCGAGAAAGTGAGAGACAATTCATTTTAATATGTTTACGTCTTACCTAAGTAATCTTCAAAAGAACCATGAAGAGTCTGATAAGTAAAGCCGAACGTCTAGAAGTTTAAATTATTTAAAATATATATATGCAGATGAAATGTAGTTGATATGATCTCCAATAGATGTTTGTATTAAAGTAAGTGCATGACGTATTTGTTCTTAGTATTATTATGATTTGATTCCAGTTTCAAGTAGGCTGGTTAAAGTTCAAAAGCATATACTCCGCACATAGTTTTTGAAGACTCCGCTAAGGTCAACTTGACACCATTGACTTGGTCTGCACGTTATACTAGTTTAGTTTACAACATTTTGTGCTTTAAAGTCTATTACATAAAGTACGTTTCCTTAGTTTATATAAACATCTGGTGATTGTTATATGTTGGAAAATGCATGAGATTCAGTTTGGTACTTCCTTATTAGTTATTGTAGATATTTTTAATGCTATGATCCCCTTATATAATTATCGGCAACATTTGAACACTTAATTCAATAGCTTTATTGAGTTACTTATTGAAATCATTGAAATCGTCGAGGAATAAAAGTTTAAATCATGCCGGCCTGAAATGCAGAGAATAATTTAGGAAGCCAACATAATGATCTACATAGTTGCTATTTTACTGCTTTTGGTTTATTGATTTTAACTGCACATTTAACACCGAGTGGGCTATATAATTGGTGCTAAATGCTATCTATACATGCACAGAGTAAGTATGCTGCTGGTATCCTTGGCAGGCATCAAAGCAATGACCCTTGCATTGCGAGTTCGTCTATCTAACAACTGCTCCAAACGCCTTTGACTATATTCTTGGAATACCTTTCCACAGGACAAGATAATTAAGATGATTTAATCAAAGTCCAGTGAAGGTGAAGCAAAATAGGAATACACGTTACCCATCTATTCAATCTTTTAAGAAGAGGTAAATTCAAATCGAGATTAATTTTTGTACGAAATAAGTCATCGTATTATATATGAAAAACGATGACGTATCTTCTAAAGAAGATTTCAGAAAAGTATATTTAGCATATGTCTGCTGTTTGACGGAAAATATAAACGAAAATTAAAATATCCAACTACTGATGAAACATTGGAAACTCAACTATTTTCTAGGATTTATGACAACATGTAAATCCAAGATAATTACTCGTTCGATTGGTGAGAGCACAATTAGCACAATTACGTTGCAATGATATTATATACAGAGCTTCGTCATGGAGATGCCATTCTGAAGTTGTGTGCTGAAATTCGTTTCATGTTTAAGGCAGATGTACATTGAAAAGAAATACATTATGCAATACAGTTTATTACTCACTCTGAGGAACACTTTATTTTGAAAATGAACGAGGGACAAATGAAGGTCTTTTCTAAGCTAAAATATATTGTATATGCAGTCCATTGCATGCTAATCATTATTTGCAATCATCAGCGATAATATACTGAAATTAACTTAGCCAGATTTTCATTACTGGTGACAGTTGATAATTTATCAGCCGTTGGATGTTAAACTGGGTAGTCGGCACCATTTGCGAAGAAAGTATGATGTTCACCAGGAATCAAAATTCAAAAACATATTCCATATTCAATTATCAAATGATAGGTAGTGGAAAGTAAAAGCACTTATAGTCATCTATCTGCATTATATGAATGGGAATATGCGGAAGGTGTGGAGATACTTTGTTAAAATGAAATGGGAGCTTGGGAGGTTCTACTTTGATATTTAATTGTTTGCGCGCACACAATCGCCTCCGTCCCTGTTTCCAGTTCCTTTTATTATTTTTTTGTAAGATCTAAATAAATCCCTCTCTCTCTGTCGAGTCACAATTCAGTTAGTCTCAGCATTCGTTACTCTTGGATAAAGGAGGTTGAGCCAACTTCAGCGTTTTTATTCTCTTCATATTGTCTTCGAATAGTTGGCATGCTGTTTGACCAACTGCGTATATCTTAGTGGGTAACACATCTATAAATAAAATAATTTCCTACCATTTAATTATGGCTAAGATTGAATGTTGCGGGCATGGGCCTTTTTCTGTTCCCTAGTAAACAGCCTTTGCACTGTTTCACTACCGTTGTGTGTGTACGTTGTAGTACTCTCTCATGACGTTTGTCCACATCACAGACACGTTGTTATACCTCAATAATATAGTATATGTAATATCAAATACTAGACTTTACTAATTTTGATGTAAGCCCACTCTTTTATCCAACGGTCCTCATGAATTACCAGGCATTCAAAGCCAGCATTTTTAGTTCTGTCCTTATTCCATTAACACAAGGAATGATCGTTTCATTCTGGTCATTTTCAAGAGAAATCACTCTTTTTGCCTGGGGGTCAGGGTGTATAAACGATATCCAATCTGTTCCAAGAAATAGTGTTCGAAGGCGTAAGATCGCGAAACACTTGGTATCATACACCCCGCAGCAATTTTCAATTAGAAACAACTAGACATGTTACAAATTCGTCTCGTGCAAATCCATGTCGATATAACGTTACATTATGTAGGAGTGGCGATACAAATATGATGATGATGGCTACTTTGCAACAATAATGAATGTCAGATTGGAATAATTGCAATTGAAACCATTTCGGTCTAGTTGAAAGTCACTCAGGAAGAGTAGCGAAAACATGCTTTGGATATCAAAGCAGTGTCCATATATTTTAGGACCAATAAGACAATGGAAATTCTTCGAAAGAAAACATTATGTCGATGTAACGTTTACTTTTATGATGAGTAGCGGTAAGAAAATCTTTCATATAGCTGCCATGACGACCATCTTGAACATCTGATAGGCACATTTTTCATGCAGGACCAATTGCACATCAAAAACAAGTTTCTTTTTTTATATTTAAAACACCGTGTTGCTATCGCCATCCATTTAGGAGATATAGCGATATAGTTTTCAAAGGAATTATTGTAGAGGCATTATTGGACATTTTATCATAGCTAGTATCATTTCAGACTATTGAACATTTTATCATAGCTAGTATCATTTCAGACTAATAGATATTTGGTTAAAAGATCAGTACAACTTCATAGCAATACCTCAATTATTTCTTTGGAGTAGTATAGCACTTGTGCTGCAGGAAGAAATTATCGTCAGATGATGGACAATAGGCGCTTCCATGCATTATTATACAATTTTGCTTTAACGGTTTTCTTGAATTACAGAGCTGAGATGTTAATATTCTGAAAAGATGTAGGATTGATACATAGCTTAATATTCCATATTCCATCAAACTAAATATCGTATTAGATGACGTATATAAACTTCTGTCAACACACCATTGCACTTTAAGGGGGAACATTCAATCTAGTTTGAAGGTTTTTTGATATATGGGATGTTAGATTCAAATGAAACCACCAGCGGGAAAATGACATATGGTATCGCGAAAACCAAGACTTGAAAGGGTGGCATGCTAGGCAACAAAACATCAACAGGCGGCTTTTATTATACAAACAATTGTGCGATCAGTAATGATTAAAATTAAGAATATGAATAATAAGTATAATATTTCATTAAAGCCAGAAAATAGCTTTACTTAGGAATCGTATTTAACACGGCCGATTTTACCTACTAAAGGCACGGAAAACAGTGAATACAATTATTCAACAACATTGTGTGAGTAATCCCAAACACATTATGGTAAGAAATGTTAAAACGTGAGGTTATCATGCCATCCAGTTGACATAGTCGTCGAGTGAAACACATGGAATTCATAATAAACCAACAAGCCAAAAGCATGCAAAGTACCCGTAACAATTGCGAAGGATTAATACTACTAAGAAACTGTTAAAAATAACGCTAGTAAGTTATGTTCGAAGTTATTTGAGAGCTATTGACAACATGCAATCTTCTTGCAAGACGCTTGTTCAATACTTATACTCTTATATTTCAAGATGTTTAGGAATCTGACCGAATGTATTATTGAAAGCAATTATCGTTAAACCTGACCAGTAGTACTGTAATTGATTAGAGACTGCTATATATGAAAAATGTGGTTGAAGCTTGGTTCTTTGCTATCCATACAAATTGGGATGGATCAATAATACAGGGTAGACAATTTTTTGGAAGAGATAAGGTTTCGGAATGATGTTATTGTTCCATTTTCCTTCAAATCTGTCGAGCCAAATTTGCAAGACATAGTACAGCTGCTTTCCATATTTATTTAATTTGTTGCAAATTTTCTGAACACAGTGTCTCATTTCAAAAAGCATTTAGCGAATGGTCAGTAACAGGGTCATATATGATTTAATGCATATGAAAGGAAATATAAAATAACTTTAAAAGGTAAATTTGAAATTGTACAATGAATATATCAGTTGACCACTCTCAGTTAATATAATAACATGTTCACTAATTTTGTGATGTTTTTTAAACTTAGCAGAGAATTGAATGTAGTTCCACGAGCAGAATATCAAAGGGAACATTCACCCCATCCCTTGCACAGTAACAATATAATACAATAGATAGTGTCTAAATGTATGAGCAAGAAAATCTATTTTTAACTTCATTCACATTTGCAAACGGAATTCATATACCGATTTGCAATGATGTAATTTGAGCACAAATGCATTTGAACTCGCATATAGTTATAAAACGAAAGCCTGGTAAACTATTTCCTGATATTTTATTTCCGGACGTAGACGTGAAACATATTACTCAACTGACAAAATTTGTTTACAGATAATTTTCATCGAGTACAAATCATATAAACTTAAGATTTTTGGTGGATTGTTATCATACCCTTTTGAGAATAAGAGTATTTACATATATTGCAGCATATGCAATACGCCATTTCAGTTCTGGGGAAAAAATGGCGGCAGAATTACAAAACTCTTATTATAAGTACTGTAAGGGGAATGATCCCAAATATTATGTAAAATAGGACATATTGTTAATGTGGTGCTATTACATCGATTGCTTTCCACTTACCAAGCAAGATAGGAAATATATGTTGAAACACATTGCAACTTCGATCATTTAAAGCAGAATCATACCATATGTTACATATACATCTGAAGGTTAACCACCAATATCCTGGATTGCATAAGAACAGACTTGACTAAAAGCAAGTATCGACAAAGGTTTATATAAGTGCTTGCAATGCACAAATAACCCAGCACATCAGAGTTATTATCTGAGTATCTAACATGATGTTATAGGCTTTACTCTGTTTACAAACCTTCACATATATAATTAGCATGGTTACACATTTTCAACAAATGTTTGTATAGAGAAATGCAGTTGTATTAAAGGTTCATAATATCGACATCCTGAGTTCTCTCATTATAGACTCAAACAACATCTGCCAACATTTTTATAAAAATACCTAATGTTGCGTCAAAGAGGCAAGATTTCACTCTCAGTGTGATTAAGTGCTTACACCACGTCATAGGTGTGTGTGGTCTGGGGTAAAATGCAGCAGGTTTCGGCATATGAGTGTGATAGTAGGCGCGATTCATGCCACCATCAATTTCACAGTTTATGCATTATCGGTGCCTGAAAAGTGAAAATTAGGCCCAGTTAACTCCAACTTAGGGATACTTAAAAAAATAAGATTGCAGCACACATGACAAGTCATTGAAAAATGAAATATAGGCATACCACTCATTAGATTCATATCTTCACCAAGTTTTACGAATCTATGTGTAACAGGTTCTATACAGGATTATACAACATAATTAACATAAGCGTGAGCACTTTGTAACTTCCCTGGCATATGTGTTGGAAACAATTAAACATAATTCGGATGACTAGTATGTAGGATTATTCCGCTAAGAGTAGCATGACAAGACAATAATTTGAACTTTCACCAAATATAAGTTCTCAATGAAATAACGCTCGATATCCCTTAATACACATGCCTGTAGCTGAAACAAGCAAGAACTAATTCAGATGCAATGTACAAACTAATATGTTCGATTATGTAGCTACTGGGACATTTGAAATCATAAGTTTGAAGTCCATAGAATGGGGTACATTCCAAAATTAACTGTGGAAATAATCATGTAATTTTGTGATACCAGGTAACTTAAGACTTGAAAACTTAGTTGATAAACAAGAATTAATTACAATTAATTTACACGATATAAAAACGCGATATCGCATTGGCCTCGATATTATCTTTGGCTGAGCAACATATCAGCACAGTAACGTTCTTTTATTACACATCATGATACCCCCATTACAACTCTTTCCACGGGTGGCGATCCTCGTGATAGCTTCGTCGTTGGCTCGGAAAGAAGTTTGTAATACAATTTAACAAAGTCTTTTTAAGGTCCCAAATTCAAAAATGGACAAATAAAATCCGAAAAAGTCGGTTCCCCGACTGTGCTGCTGGGATATATATATATATATATATATATATATATATATATATATATATATATATATATATATATATATATTAAAATGATTAATAATAAAACATGTACTTAATCGAATTGTTGTGTGCTATGGATATGAATATTAATAAATAAATTTAATGGGGCTTGTTCTAAGTACTGTTCAAGTAGTGTGTACGGGGATACCTTTTGAAGCCATATTTGAACTTATTTCAAGTGCTGCTAAAGTGCAGCTTTCCTGAGGACTACACGTAGACCCCAAAGACAAAATAGGTACTTCAAGATTTTCCTGTATGGAGTGAAAGTCAAATGTGCTTTACGCAATACAATATATCGCTCGTGGGCAGTGCTACCGAGTTTCTTATATTTACATGACATTATCCGACAGATGTTCATAGTGTTAACGTCAACGATGACGCAACTGTAGCTGGCATCTGAACTTAATACAGATAATACAAGTTAGATCTTTATGGACCACATGATTGCTTTCCTTGCCTTTTTAGGTAACATCCGAAAGGCTGAATGAAAACAAAATTTGATACAGGTTATATTTAGTTTTTAATCTTGCTTTGTTATTGACCTCAATAACACTGTTGCCTAATCAGATGGTCGCCAGTTAATTCAGAATACTATATTAATAATTTTTAGCGAGAACACTATGCTGCAAGAACAGCAGATTGGCTCTGTAAGTATAGTGAAACGTAATGTAATTGTCAAATAAACATTGCAGTTGGGTACCAAAGGGGTTTTCCTGAGAAAAGTGATGGTGGATTGCTTAAAAGTTTTTACTGAATCTTTTTCCATCTCAATGAATTCTCGCACAATTAAAAGTCAGGTGGCAATTATAATGTCAATGGAAGTTCAAGGAATTTGAAGCGGTTCACGATTCTTGAAGGGAGAGAATTGTAGGGTTATTGCATATGATACAATGTATTATGGCATGCATACGACATCTGCTTGACGATAAATGTGCAAAATAAAGCGTTGAAAAAGAATCAATATTTTCTCTTTTTAGGTTACGATACATATACATATATGACATGAGCTATCTGAGCATATATGCATCTAGAAATAATATATCTATCTGGTGTCAATTTGCATATGTATGTATGTATGTATGTATGTATGTGTGTTAGTGCGTGTGTGTGTCAAAACAACATTCAATATGCAAGTTCAAAGACATTTGAAGACCGTTAAAGATAAATGACGATGAATACTTTTGATATATTCTTTTCTTCTTGCATATCTGAATGCAAATTATGAACTTTTAGATGCTATTCAGTTTAATAATAATAATAATAATAATACTATAATAATAAGAATAGGAATGAGAATATTTCATGTAGCATTTTATGTTATCAAACAAAGAGGGCCGTCATGATATAAAACAAGACAACGTATTTTAACAACATAATGTTATTAATTTGAAAAGAATACATAATATTACCATCATTATTTTTCCCAAATTAATAATTCGACGTGAACTATTTTCCAATGGCATTTGAATTGCATATGACTCAAATACTCAACTGGGAGTTCACTTTAATATGCCAATATGATTTTATTTGTCAGCAAACATATTGCAAGTTGATATATTCTGTCGCATTTAGCAGAAAACCGTCATTAAAACTACAAGGTTACAAGGTCGATTATTAGCATACGGAATAATTTAATGATCATGTGATTGTCTATAAGTAGTTAGTTATTGTGAACGTGCATTATATTCTAGTGTCATTTAAGTGTTTTTAGAGACACTCAGATCTAAGTACTTAAGTCTAAGTGATTGTACCGTGGAGGAGGAAATAATTTTGAATGATGTGCGAACTAATTCAAGTCATAAGTACAGAAATCAAATTATAGGATAAAATTGTGGGCGAGGCCTGAAATCTTTATTTTAACAAGCTCACATTCCACAGATGGCTGGAAAAATGTCACAGGTTTAATTTACTGAGAACAAACTGATATTTCGATCTTATTAGCTGAGCAAGACTAATTTTACCGGGCTAAAATGGAAATACATATTTAAAACCATCACAACTCAGGTTAAATCGTCGAATACTTTGAAACATTTCATTGATATGTGAACTGTATAAAGTCCGTATCTAAGATATAATCATACCTAGCTATTTCCAATTGATATAGCTTTTTGTGACCTCAATTTAGTAATATATATGATCAACTCATCTCGATCGCATTATTTACGATACATTTAGTAAGCTAATAATCTAACAAGGACATAATAAAGAGAAACGTCCTTTTTAACAATAAGAGATATCAAAGAGAGAGAGAGAGAGTGTGCAGAAACAGAGCGATATCATAATGTCATTGGCACCATTAATATAGAGAGTATAGCATTAATTGACCACAGCCAGGGAGTTAGGTTTGACATGATACCTCTTTTTAATTGTCATAGAAAAGGGGTCTGCATGGTGTTTCTCCGATGACTTGAATATATATATATATATATATATATATATATATATATATATATATATATATCTATATATATATATATATATTTGTGTGTGCGTGTGTGTGTGTTTATGTGTGATTATATGATGCATATGAGAGTGGAAAGTGATGTGAGTTGTCATTTATAAAGGCAAAGTAGTATAATACAAACTAAAACAGTCAATAGGGTACCGCTATCAGGGTCACTAACCAGAGACACAAACCAGACTGATACTAAGATGCTGACTAGTGTGAATCAAACTCAGTAAGTATTGTGGAATCGTATATTTGGGGATGTGATTAAACATCAGATATAAAGCGGACATTGCGCAATCGAATCAATCGTTAATTATGCGTCTGGGAAAGTGAACCTAAGTAAAGCGGATTGTATACGCATAAACCTGTCCCCGTTTTAACACACGTTTTGAAATTCTTTCAGCACGTTTTCCATAAAAGTTTCAATTAAAACTATTCCCAGCATACCTATCTCTTACATGGGCACAAGAACGCATTTATGGCGTTATCAACGTTCTTCTTTGCACATACATTCCCAGACACCTTGTTTAGTACCACGGTTTCAAGTTCCCAGTGAACATGATGCAGAGATAAGGATGATTTAATAACCCAACACATGTGAGCCTATTGTGTGATACTCCTTGCTCTTCTTGCAAGGCATCAATTAGGTTTCTAATAATTGAAATCAATCCAAAACTTGCACCAGTAGACACTCTCTGTATATATATATATATATATATATATATATATATATATATATATTTATATATATATATATATATATATACAATAAACTGACAACGAACAGTGCAAAACTGGTATCCAGATAGCCTTAGCGCTGTCATCTCTTGATGAGCCTTTTTCAAAGGCAAATGCAAAACATACAAGAAAAACGAATAAAACTTATATATCTTATGTTGGCAAAACTTTACATAACTATTTCTCTAGGAATTGAACGTATCCATTTATTGTGTTTCAGTTAGTATTTTTCCACTTGCTGCGGATGCTGGAAAATATGTTATGTAGATCATTTTCAGATGCTATTTTAGCTGACCAAACATATCCCATAGCCGCATCCAGTACGGTCATGCGCATTTGACGTATGGCAGCTCGAGTGACTTAGACTTCTTACATGAATAGAACATTTGTCATTTTATATCGCAGCAGGTAGCAGTAAACACTAATATGCCACCCCACAAGTATAAGGGTTGAACAGTACGTTTTCATCAATTATTTTAACAATAGATGAGTATATATTGCTTTGTGTTACTGCTACGTGACTCTCATCTTAACTCCCCCTCTTATGACTGCATGGTAATGAATAGTCGAAAATGAAAAAGTTATACTGTCTAATTAGCAAACAAAGAACACTAAAGACGGCACATCACACATTAAGCAGATTCCTCAAAGATTTGCCATTTAGTTAATACATTAAATGGGATGAATGGGAATCCCAAAATTGCTTATTATACATTGGATTGGCTAATAAATGTATTCACTCTCTCTATCTCCTTAGTTTGCTAACTCCTTTAACAAATATGAATAATAATGACGAGTTAACTCATCCTTCGATACACTGGCAACGGCCCTTTGATACAGTAATATCAACTATGTGTAACTAGTCTGGCTTCTCGGATTTGGGTTGGGATCTGATTACATTTGCATTGATAATGCTGTGTTCACCTTTGTGCATTTATCCACTAATTATATGCAACACATAAATTTATAAGTCTTCATGTTTTCGCTAGTGTATAGTCTTGATGAGTCATCTAAATATACGCAGATTTGTACAATTTGTAATTCTGGTCGCATAATAAAATCTTCCACCCACCCCTTTTCTCTCAGAAATGGGTCAACCAACTTTGTAAGTACTACACATGACCGCGGACAGGGTAGAACTAATTTCGGGGGACCACAACGGTCAGGGGGTCCACCGTTGTTCGAATTTGGGATTCATTGGGGCCTACTGGATATTTTTTCCTAAGGCCCACAAATCATGTCCGCTGTTCTGGTCCTCTATGATGCTTTTTGTGTCCTTATCTACTTTTCTCTTTTAGGCAGATTACTGAATTATTCACTCATGATTTTTAAAAACACTATTCCTGTGAAGGGTGTACAGATTTCAAACCTTTACGAATTCTTTGGAATCTTTCTTCAAGGACATACACTATGTTAATGACAATCGCTTGAAAGTTACCTTCGTTGATTGTACATGCGTTAAATACTGGATTGGTAAAACCTAAATTCTACTTCCTGAAAAAGTTCTTAAGACCGGGGCTAGAAATCGATAAACCATACTGACATCTGTTATTTGATATAAATATATTCAGCACAAGTTATAACCCGGATATTTCATTGATATAGTGTAATTATAGGCCATTGGCTGACTACTAAGCATACACTCACACATACACACACACACACATATATATATATATATATATATTTATCACATAGACACATCTATCTATCTATCTATCTATATATATATATATATATATATGTCTGTGTGTGTGTGTATGTGAGTGTGTGTTTGTTTTTGAGTGCTATATTGATGGCCGTGGGTAAAAGCCATATGCACCTTAGAATTGGACCTTTGATTATTAGTTTTATATGAGATTGTTCTTGATAAAGCGAGTTTTCATATTAAGCTACCTCAACCACCTGATATATTGGCAATGCAACTGAATGTTATCAGATCGCATACATGTTTTATATATGCCATGCAGCTAAATGTGCATTATTAATTTGCTACGATGTTGATATTGTTGTTGTTGCTATGTTAGGATTTGTTGGTTTGTAAGACTTAATTTAACGGTCTATCCATACCTATTCACGACTGTCGAGTATGGATTTCAATTACCTTATTATTCTGGTGATCATTATTAGAGAAAGTTATATATTCCTGGAAAGATCGCTAAATAGGGAAGAGTCATGACTAGTTGTGGGCTAGCTTGTTTGGTCATGAATATAGTAAACTTTGGTTGAAACGCGATACAAATTCATTGAGAAATTTGGGGTGATGGAATTAAAAAAGGAGGTTTATTTTGGAATCAAAATACGGTATCATAAAGTAATGTATATTTTCTACCGAATTATGTGGCTAAACCCATTCCTTATATTGTAGATGCTCAGCACGTTTAGTTTCATTTTTCGTCGAAAGATTTGGCGATAACATAATCCCAACATCAATGTGAATTTCACACTAAATATTTCATACATTATTCTGACGGCTAAGTGACATTTGAGTACGAGAACTATTGGTGAAATACATTAGGCGAGAACAGTACATTCGCAGCAACTATTTTACCTAAATACAACGTTTTAGTTGACTGTTATTACAAGTTATGTGAATAAGAATAATTATATGTAATCCTGCATATTCGTTCTTAAGTACAAGGGAACATCCACTCTTTAGAGGTTATGAAATTCTTATTTAATATATTAAACATCTCCAACATTAAATATCATTTGATTTATCAGACGCGTTTAGATACACCAATATAATGAATGTGCCTATAGGCATTCGCATTCATCGTCTGCTCGTTTATTACAATGATTACAGGCTGTCACGATCAATGGCAAATTTAAATATTTGGGAGTGAACGGTAATTAGATTGCTAAATGTACATTTTAATATCAACGTCTAATTGACGAATTTGTCATTTAATTAAATGTTTAATACCATTTAATGGAAAACCATTACATTATGGATGATTCCAAGAGAGTTGTACGCAGCACAAGACCGAATCTCACGCAGCTAGAGACATCAGTATATAGATTCTGAGTTCATATTCGACAATACGAACTAAATTCACGTAGGATTCATCCAATATCGCCACTCGGTCTGTATGTGAATACGGGGTCCTATTTGCTCGTTACTGACGATTATCGTGTTTTGTTAATATCCATGGCTTGGAACAATAAGATGATAAGAATAAGTACAAATGAAACATTATTGTAAGATTTGAATCATACAAATATATAAATGTCCATCTGAAGTCAATCCCGGGTCGTGTATATGCAAGATTCACGTAATTGTCATATGGAGTAAACCAATTTTTTTTTTTTAACTTGAATCTTCTGGATATTTTCTTGTGCGAAACGAGCAAGTAAATATTCTTGCTTGAACATTAATCGTCGGAGAGAAGATGAGTCTGCAATATGCAATCTAAATGATCTCCTGTAACCAATAGTGTTACCCTTTTTAAGTCATATTACGCCTTGTTAAAAACTGATTGACGACTGTATTCCCATGCTGTTACATCACAAACGGAGACAATCATTATCATTTGCTCAAAATCGTGTGCTAGTAGACTATCCTTTTCTGTGAATCTTTAACGATGGCCTGGAAGTACTTATTGTACATTCACTTCGTGTGATTAAATTACAAGCCTAAAACAATCATTACTGTTTGTACAAAAGTATACGCTCCTGACTCCCTACCAAATATGTGGGACATAAGGAGTCAGTAAATATCCTTAGCATAAATATATGACATCCACTATATTAACCTACGAATGGATGGATTTAATTTGTTTTGAACCATTTTCGACGACCCTTATAACTTTGTAAGGCACATTTATATATACATTTCAGTATTACATTGAATGAGCATTATTCCAAAAGTATATTAGATAGGTTAAATGGATATTGTTGCTCTGTATTGGTCATTTTTAAGAATAAATTATCTTTCGCTCGGTACTACTGCCATGTTTTGCAAGGTCATTTGAGACTAATTGCCTATGTGATATAATCGATCTTGATAGAGTTAGTCATGTTAATTTATGTTGAAATTGTTTGTCTCTGCTTATATTCCTTATGTAGTCATTCGAGTTATTGTATATGTGGAATGAGGACTTGATATGTTTGGGTTATAAAACATATAGGAGGATGAAGTCAAGATGCGATGGACCTGAACTGAGCAAAAGACACTGAAAGTTATTTAGTAAATGCGATCTTGTATAATTTGTTTGAAGGATGTATTAATACGATTTCACACTCGTACTCATCCAGTTATAAGAAGTCTTGAAGAAAACTGCGCACTGTGTTCAGCAATTGAACTAAGGGATGAAATCGTCCTTAAATGGAACTAATCAGAATATATAATATAATATCGCTTGTAATCAACATTTGTAAAATAAACAAATATGATTGATATATGGATCTTACATTTTCGACTTCCATACATATACTTTATGCACAAACATGAATACTATATATTTATCTTATTAAGGGTGACACGGAAGTGCATACTTCCCCCACATAGTAGTAATAAGGTACATGTTTATTTCGAAAATGAAATCATGTGAATATCAGTGCGTCCACTTGACGACCGCGACAAATATCCTAATCCATAGGTCTCGTTGAATTGTCAAGGAGCCATCACGGATAGTCAAGTTCTCGCAATATGCTGAATAATTACTAGAGCGCATTCTTAGTCACTAAAGAGGCGTTGATCCTGAGGATTTGGTTCTTCGTTGTGAGCAATCTAATAGGATCGTCCGAGCCAAAGTCACCATCTACCCTGTATCGGGACTAAACATGTTGACTGTACCGTGTAATACAAGAGAAAGCATTAAGTATGAAAATAATAATATATCTTACACACATGAACTGGTTTTCGTTACACGTTAAATAATTCCACAAGAAATATTGTATCATATCATTAATATTGTAGCCAACATAGTAGCTGAATATATATCCGATAACAATAATCTCACCACTCGATAAGAACTAAATTGTACTCAAACTTTGTTGTCTATAACATATAATACTGTATTCAATTTGTATCTTCAGTTATAAAATGGCTATCGTCAGGCACACTAATAATCTATTTGATAGCATATCCTTATGAAACAGATTGGCGACTCTTTAAAACACAAAATACCCGTGAATGTGAAAAGCTGCACATAAATAACCCCGACTTCCCGAGAATAAATGTAAGTCCGTTTAGACATACATTTTTGCAAATATCTTAAGTATTGGTGGTCAGGTTTCAGTTAAGATTGTCCCACCGAACTTATCCCATGACATTGAATCGGATCATTACGGACGTTCTATGTTTGATTAAGTATTCTTCGCCAGGTTGAGTAACATCACGGTTACATGTTCACGAGAAATAATTGTAGCGAAATTGGCGATTCCTGCAACGCATAAAATATCAACATATTCGACGGTATATGATGCCTGCATCTGGTTAAAGTCTCAATGAAGCCTTAGTAACACTTAAAATAACTTGCGATAGTGAATTATTTTGTTGTTGTGGGTTTAACAATTTTTTCAGCACACTATAGGATATACGTGATGAACAGCATTAATAATGGAGGAATAACCATGTAAAACCCCGGAAAGACCCACCGACCCGTGTGAAGCTACTTACGAGCTTTGACACATACCCACATTGACTGAATTCGAGACTCGAACCGACGCAGAGGTGAGATGGCAGTGATCCGTAACGGAGAGCGCTTTAGACCACTCGGCAACTTGGGACTCATGCGCTAGGGAAGGTAAGTTGTTCATTTGTAATATCTTGCTTTTGACATAGTTAGGTGACCCTGGATATTATTGACATACATACGAAACTTAGACTTTGACAATTGATTTATAACAGGGTTATAATATTTGCGAGTGAAATGTTCATATTATGCTACTGTGCTATTAGTGGCAACGATTGGTGTAGCACCATACCGGGGTTTACTTGCTGATATCTTATCATTACAAACTTGAGCTACGAGATCGTACACATTGGAAATATTAGGTGGTCATACATTTAATTTCTTGTATTTATTTGTTACAGTGTTTATGGTTCTTCCTTATTCATACTTACACAATTGTATGTAGATTGTGCCCATGCGTTAGCGTATCGAGCGAGGGTGAAATTAACTTGCAATCCATTATTGCTGTAATTGATCAGAGATCAGAGATCATAACATATGTAAAGTATGTTTGCATCTTGGTTCTTCTCGACCCATACATATAGGGATGGATCAATAATAAAAAGAACCGAATTATTGAGAAGATATGCGGCATATGAATTAATGTATGTTCCATTTTCAGACTAAATCTTTTATTAGAGTATTGAAAATGTTAGTAGAGGCTTTATTTAATTTTTCACCCATTCCTGATATCTTGAGAATCAAAGAGATTACTATAATGTCAGCTATTGTTTTGTAAAGAGAAGGACAGCTATATCAACACTTCAAATTACCGATATGCCGAGTTTTCTTTGGAGAGCCTCACTCAGCTTCTGCTAACACATTTATGAAAATGACGAGATGGACCTCAATATAAATAAAACGAACGTGTGTGCTATTCTCGTTTTAACGAATGATGGTGATAGAAGACATCCCATATTGACAGAGAACATTATTGTTATATATAACTATATATATATAACTATATATATATATATATATATATATAACTTCGTAACGTTGTAGGATTGGGATATATATGTTTGTAGCAGCAGCTTCGTATTAGACCCGAGAGTTCCTGGTTCGTACATTTTCAAGGCTACACGTGCGGTATGTACCTGATGCAGTGGTATTTGTTTTATATTACTTCAGAAACACCATGTCGTATCAGTCAAGTATGAAATTCATCTGTATCATAACTTTCGTTTGGAATTATTATAAATAATTACATTTGTACATTATTTCTGACTATGAAAATTGTAAAATATTTTTATAAACTGGGCATATTTTAGTGCATAAAAAGGTAATATAATAATGTTATTAATGTATGTAATATTTTGGAAGAAATATGGTACTTAAACAACATTGAAACATCTTGCAGCAAATTCATACAGCTAAGTGCTGGATTCATTTGAGACTATAAGAAGACGTTTAATATTAATATTTAGAACATTACTAAATAGCTATAATTTTACCATTTGACATAGCGCAATCATTATATCCAGATAAAAAATCTAACATGATATATAATAACTTGGTATTTGACATGTTTCATCAAAATATGTGACACGGTATTTATCACATATCATCAAGACAGGATGTTACCTCTTATGTCACGTGTCACTGTGTTATCCAGGCATATTGTAATGGCCCTGACCTGACAATATTATATGACGTAAGTGGAAAACTAATCTATGTTCTGAGCCAGATAGATTTGTAATTTGAAGATTAGTACCGACCTTCCATTTATATTTGTATTTCACGTCACGACCGGAATTATGCAATCTTCTGGTCTTAAGGAAAGCTTTTAACAGGCTCAGATTTTATTAAATCTTCATTTAAATTAGTTTACTTTTCTCTCATATTTTATCCAGAACGTTTGTGTCGAAAGCCATGTGCGTTTATTGTTTACATTAATTTCACCTTTCCTGTACATATATACGTTTTACAATTTAAGTGTTTAGTGCATACTACTATCACAGTTTATATTCCCTTCAATATCTTGTATTGTGTTTTTTAACTGGCCTAAGGCCATGTGAACTAATTGTATGGATCTTGGTATATTGTGTGCTGTCAGTTCTTCCCTGGCTGTATGCTGGAAATGTTTGTCCAAAAACAATTTACTGTGAAGTATCTAGACTCATAATTTCTGATCAGATTATGACCTCGGATATGCTTGATTTAGAGTAAAATAGATGACCGCTTATTGGGGTTGATCTTAAATAACATTTACTAAACTTGAGTATATTCTTGATTGGTTGTATGCTTTATTTGTCTACAATTTCCATGTTTCGTATATTATCTTCATTAGAAATTATTCATGTTTTCAATGAGAAAGGTGTACGTTTCATACAAATAGTTCATACATTTTCCTGTGCAAATTCAATTTTTTTAAACGTACAAAATTCATTTATTTAATGCAGAAATACAATACAGTAAAGTCGAACTCATTGATAAATGGTAAATTTGGTAAATATGCCATCCTCCAGCACTCCTTTTGAATAGAGAACATTAAATCGGATGCTCGCATTTTAAGTTATTTTATGTTTCAGTTTGCTATTCACTTAACACCAGTAATACACGTACCTCGGGTGTGTCTCCGCAAGAGGTACTTAAAGGCAAGCAGCTCAGCAAGATTTAACTATCCAATATCCCCATTTTATCAACTAGGACGGATGTCAACAAAGGTTTGTGATCTTGATTCTCCTGCTGAACATCCTGGTGTTGTAACATTAATAGTCACGTGTGTTCTGGTACAAAATTACGCTTTTCTGAAATACACTCCTAGTCTGTTTTGTAACTAAACAATGGTGCAGTATTTCGATACTCATTGGGATAAAATATATGAATGATATGCAGTGCGCTCCAGATTGTCCCTGCTATTGTGAACTATGAACACTGATATTCCTTTCAAATGTCTGTGATATTGCTATTTTCATTCATTTTGAAAACTTTTGTTTTACTAGGACATATTTGAAAGGGAAAATGTTCATGTTAGTATCACTCAATAGAACATATTTCAATATGATTATTTCCTCCTAGTCTCACTTTGTCAATACGAATGAGCCTCATCAAATGGTATCATTGATCACGTAAATACATAAGTTTTCCTTTACAAAACATTACAGTTGTATCACATAAAAGGTACACGAATACAATATTTTGATATGTTAAATATAGGTTATGATGAAACGTTAACTTCGGTAAAAAAATATGGAAAAATGTCTCACGTTTCCTGAAAGCAACAAGTCTAAAAACAACTCCACAAACCCATAATCAATCGTTATTACGTATGTTTCAATTTTTGCGAAAAGGATAATACAGTAATGAAATTGGTTTTAGTTTAGACTTTTCTTGACTATCTCAGTCTCACTGTGTATTTATGCAGACTGATAACTCTATACAAGAACAAAAACATCATAACTGAGTCTAACGCATTGCTACGTAAAAATAATGTCCTTTGAAATTTGTGAAAATAAGTTAACATTCAATATAAATTATCAGTAAAATACTTCAAAAGCAGCAAGGGATATTTTTATATCCTGGCACATCTTAATGTCTCTGTTTCGGTGTCAGATGGGCAGTTATGGTTGAAAATCCTGAATGAATTTATATCGTTCTTTAATTTATATTAGGAACTTTTGCGTAATAATTTAGTAATTAACTTCTAATAAGGCATTCAAAACAATCATATTTGATACGATATGCTCGATTTGGCGTTTAATGCAGCTGTGTAATAAGTTCTTCTGCCTTACAGACCCAAATCGGAATTACGTTCTACGTGATTTCGTTGATGTTCTCACGTAGTCGAAGTGTATCGACCGTTTAAAACTATCACTTTGTTCTCGACGTATTCCACTAAGACGCTGTGTCCCAAGTTTATAAATCTAAATTCATTTTCTAGTTTACTCATACGGTAATACCTAAAATACAATTTTAAGAGTACATGAAGAGATATATAACAAATAATAAACTGCATTCGTATTTTTTGCGAGTCGGTGGAAAGAACTAGTTTAATATGACTTATGAATGAACACATTTGGACCTGACAGGTGTGACGTATCCTTACGCCTTGCCAAAAAATGATTTTTATGCGTGTACACCACTATGTGTCGTAATGGAAGCATCTGTTCCAAAATAGTCAAGCTTTCCCAGCTGTGTATTCTAGGTAAACGTGACAAAGCATGTTGAGGTAATTTAGAAGATCTGAATATTAAGATGGATGACAAACATTCATTATCTCCTAATGATAGTCACTTCTTGATAATCTTTAACATTCATACACGATGTAATGACTGGTATTGTACGAAGGTATAGCACAAAGCTTCATATGTGAGCTTTGGCTAGCTAAACGTCCGGGGGATTGGATAAAACACCCCTACCTCTTTTCCAAGTAAGCATTTTTGGCAGTGGTTAATTTAATAGTTCGCTACTGATAAATGTCGTCATCTAAGTAAATGTCTGAGTAGTTTAAACACACGTATAATAATTTGAAATCGAGACTGATGTCCTCTGTTTAGGGATGCTTTTAAAACAGCCATGTCGCCTTCCTTGTTTAAATGAATAAATACATGTATACCTTTTTGTGGAAACAAATGTTTTACTGAACCAGAAAGATCCGCTTTAGCCATTCAGTCTATGAGTCATTTTTATGAACACTTGTGCACATTTGGAGTCGAATAATATGATGATTTCAGTATTTGTCACACAATGGTCTTACACATAAACTGTATCGGGTGAAGGGGAGGTAAGTCGAATATATTGTGTTTAACTTTTGTCTTCATAGTCATTCGCCGCTTATCAAAATCGTTACTATTACAGTACATTGACTTGTTATTAAATCCTCTCCGATTTTCATATACTATTGCATATTATATTTGGCTGTCAATTTGTTATATATCGCACATTTTCCTCAAACGAGGAAACCTACCTATCTATCATTCAGACAGCAGGGTTCGAACACTTTCTTATCGTTTTGTAAATAGCCATAAAAATTGGTGAAGCAGCGATTTTGTTTTTTACATTTTATGGCCTGACTGTCTCGTTCAGAATGCAAATATATATAACTATACATAAGTAAACTGATTATTAATGCATAATTCTTACTGTCCTTCAAGATTTGTTGTTGGTGTTGTTGTTGTCCTAGGGTTTAACGCCATTTTTCAGCACAAGATAGGCTATACATGGCGGCCAGTATAACTGGTGGAGGAAGAACCCTGGTAAATACAAGGAAGAACCAACGACCCACGAGAAGCTACTGGCAGGCTTTCCCACGTACCCACGTTAGCCGAGCCTTGGACTCGAACCCACGCAGCCAGAGGTGAGATGGCAGCGATCCGGAACGGTGAGCGCTTTAGACCACTCGGCTACTCCGGGCCCTCCTTCAAGAGTAATAACACTATGAATATGATTTGTATAACATAATTAGTGTGAACAATTGGTTAATAATGGTCTAACTGATTTATTTGTTCGAACTTTCAGCATGACTATCATTATACACGGACTTATTGTATTAAGGGATAATTTGGTATCTTGGCTCTCTCAACAATATTTAATCATTTATAATGGTAAAGTGTAGGATACATGACTATAACTCCTTCAGAAATTTTCACAAGCTATTCGAAAAGACAAAAATGTTTCCTCTCTGAAAAACAAACGTATAACGTTTGGTGTGGGGAAGACATATTTCCACAACAGAGCATAGAGCGTGAGTAGCATTATACTTATATGCCAATGCCACGAAATACATACTTTTAAGAAACCATTAGTATCGTGTCTATGCTGTGATTATTAGGTCTACAAGTCATACATAAGACTAACTTATGGATTGTCCCTTCAATGTATCGTCGCCTAATGTCTGTTATCCTTCTGTCCTTGGTGCCATCTTGAAATTCTGTCTATGATTACTTTTCATGAATATATTGTCATATTAACATGGAACATTCAGAAAAAATAACCTATTTATTGTACTTGGTATGTATCATATATCAATTTAATTAGCTCCAAATGACCGACTCCTCCCCAATAAAAAGTCATATTAAAATCAGGTTTTCCCATAAAAAACTTCTTGTGGTATTTTTTTGGTTCTGCATTCAAGTGGTGCTGAGTTGACGTCTAATATAACCGGCATAGCAGCTTTACTGAACAACTCTGTATCGCTACTTCTCCTGAACGAAAATCATAATCAATAAGAGACTTCGTTGATAGTTTTTTAATATACCTAGGTCTTCGGAATTGCCATGGTTTCAATCTGATCCCAGCATGGCTGTTCTAATGTTTATTCTTATACGTCCTAGACAGATGGTCATGTCGACATTATGTTTTCACGTAAATATTTCTGATGATGATTCGTCGTCATAAATAAAAATTGCTCTTGTCGCTTATCTAATATGACTACGATAGCCATCTTCTTGACAATAACCGTGTCGCTATTTCTCCAGAACGGTTGTTCATATTTGCATAGGGCTCTGATCAAAAATCAAATATTGATCTTTTTTTATCCTCAATGCAAATTAATCTGCTTTTATATCCAATTTGGCTTCATTTAAACTCGTTGTGTTGCATAACATATCAGTGCTGGATTAATCACTCAGCAGTTGAAAAAGTAAATTTCAATTCCGTAGACAGGCGGTTTTGTATAATGTATTAATGCACGCAATATGTGGCATTGCCGCCTTATACCATTAAGAGATCTCACTGGTACGATTATGAACGACATTCATGCGTCTGATTTGGTTGAGCTTGTGAATAATAAATAGAAAATATGTGTAAACAAATTTTAATCAGACATGCTATGCAATTTTGCATTTTTTTTTATTCCAGATAAGTTCCAATATCAGGGAGACCATAGATTAACAATCAGATTAGATTCGAATAGCAAGGTGAGAATCAAAATCGGAACATTCTGGTCATAAGTCCAACTCCTTAACAACTGACCTACATCATATCTAAATGGTGTTCAGTTATGATTCCCGGGGTCTGGGCCCAAATTGATATGAACTAACCCATACATTTACATTATATGAGGAATCGTACACCTATAACAATGCCATTTAAGTGAATTGGTTTGAATGGTGGGATGAATCACGACTTAATAATCAGTGGCACGAAGTAATATACGTATAATATTTTTTAAAATGAAGTTATTGTGCTTGTTTCGCCAATATATATATATATATATATATATATATATATATATATATATATATATATATATATATATATATATATATATATATATATATATATATACACATATATATATATGTATATATGTATGCTGCACGATTCAGCAAGATTGTTGATATGTTGATATGTCCGTAAGACAAATATTTATCTCAGTTTTTTAAAGTGTTTTATGCCTTGACCTTATCTTGTAATAGTTTAACAATATCAGTAATAAATCATTTTCAGGAAGAACAGAATTTTAATGGTAGAATCGTTCATTATCAATGGTCAGTTTACATGACTTGGAAGATGACAGTTATGTTGACTGTATCCCATTGTTACTGTAAATGACAGGTGAGGTAAACATGTCAACACTTAGGAAATCGATATCATACAAAATCAAATTATCTTCATTACCTGGACCGTTCTTTATTTCAAACGATTTGATTCCTGCAACAGTTTTATCAGCAAATTTGAATCACACAAATTCTGCATTGGCACAGCACACACGTAACACATTCGCACGATGTTTTAGTCGATAAAGGTTCCGGAAGTCTAAGGCGACAAACATTACTCATGTAGTGGAAGGAAAGAACTACACTTTGCCAAATATTTACTAATTGAATGTCTCATCGTGTTTGCCCAGATGACAGTTTAGACCACTCACGTCTAACAATTGATGGACGTACTTACAAAAACATGATAATTTTCCTTGAATTCCTGAAGCCTAATTATGTCATTAAGAGTAAATCATACTCAAGTGTAAACAAAAAAGGTCAACTATAATTAGCAATTGCATATATATTATGTAACCAAATAAAATGTATGTGTAACTGATATTTCTAACGTTATATTTCTTTTCTAGATGATACAAAAATATAAGTGTTGTTCCTATTATTTTGAGCAGAAACAACAATTAACTTTACACTGTACATAACCTTTTATTTTCATGACTGATCGAATACAAAAAATAATAAGTATAATTTCTTTCCCTGATATGTTACAAAAGACAAGTTAATACATTTTGGTAATGACAATCTCCGGATATAGATTAGTGAAGCGATTCTAAAATTATGGGGAGTTTCAAAAATATGTATTCAGAGGGAACAAGAAGAACCAAATTATGAAATTGAAAGCAAGGAGTTTCTGGGCGACGCTCTGTTGTCTGGTATATCTGAACATGCAACAAAATGCTAGTTTACGAAGTTGTTTTGTATGGTGTTCAATTTAGTCCAATAAAGCACATTCAGAGGTATCGAAATTAGATAACATCTTTTGTTACGGCTAAATGTTTTGAAAAGTATAAATAATATAATGGAGTTACCAAGATGCAATATGTAACCGTATTCTGTTTCATTTTCAAACTAAATAACTGTTGAACGCTTCATATCTAAAATAATGTAACCCGGATCTGGATATTTTTGTTTTAACATCTCCAAAGTGAGTTTGCATCTAAACGAATATCAGGAATTTTAGTGAACTACTAGACATCCCAAGTGTGTTAGACATTGCCTGTTTAAAAGTTTGAAAACTTCTGGATCCATTATTTTTTGCCACATGATGTATATTTACAGAGTGAGCAAATTTGCCAAATCGAAGTGTATTCAATTTAAATTTGTTTCATTTGTCCAATGCGACTGCTGAAAAGACAAAAGTGAAAGGCCATAAGCTAACTTTGACACGTCGAATCCACACATAAGGTAGTTCTTTCTTATGTTGTGACGTATGGTTTTAATTCGCTGAGCATGATCCTAACCCATTTTCGCCGAGTATTTACATGGTTTATGAGGGAACACATGATGCAGGTGTGTGAGCCTTCAAACAAAAAAATAAAACAGTTGACTAGTGCAGTGAAATTTCAGAATTAACGGTAAACCTATACTTTACAATTTCGATATATATGGTTAATTATTGCATTGTAGTCCTCTGGTTGCACAAAGCAAAGTTGACATGAAACACGAAGATCTAGTGATTGGTAAGAATTACTTGGGGCAACACGATATCATTATTATAAAAACTAAAGATATATATATATATATATATATATATATATATATATATATATATATATATATATATATATATATATATATATATATATATATATATATATATATATATATATATATATATATATATATATATATATATATATATATATATATATATATATATATATATATATATATATATATATATATATATATATATATATATATATATATATATATATATATATATATATATATATATATATATATCGTAGTTCAGCTGGTGATCCATAATAAGCTGCTTTCAGATATGAAGTTCGTTCACCATCAATACAAGGGATTATTATTTCATTCGACTCTGCTAGTACAAAAGCCGCGAATCACTTAAATTTATTAATCTTTTGATAATATGGAGTTGGATATATTATAAGAAAACGAACTTGAATCCCAAAAAAGCACGATATTCAAACTTTTAATAGAGAAATATTACATTATTCGCGCACATGCTAAAGTTTTAGTCGGCATTTAGATTTTGTTAACATATCCAGTAAATGCATATGCTATTAAGGAAATCATGGATTCGTAAGAGCTTGCCTAAGGGATTCCACGCATGATCCACACCATCTCATGACTCTGTCATGGATTGACTGCGATGGTATTCCGTTCACGTTTATGAGTCCGATCATACTTTCTTAAGACGTGTCTCGCAACAGGTTGTTCTCATTTCATTTAAAGGATAAGATATGTGTCTTAAATTTATAAAAGGTAGCGTGCATCAATTATAGCAAAAATGATATATTTCTTTTTGAGGAAAGCTCAGTCCTTCGTGATACGTCGGTCTTATAGAGCATGCATATTTGACAATATCTTCAAAATGCATCTGCAATCACAATATAAGTGCAACTTGTTACATGTTGCCTTCTTATCTAAGTTTCCTTATACTATTTCATCACAGTTTTCGTCGTGCTCTTATAGAAGTATGCAATATACCCATTATGTGCATAATGCGGACCTAGAAACGTTAACTGTCTGATGATATATATTGCGAGCAATCCTTATCACAGGATAAACTGAAATGATCTATCAACTGTAATAACCAATTATTTCCAAAATTGAAATTCCAAAACGGATCACTTGCATGTGCTGAAAACCGTAAGCTCTTTGAACTTAGCAGTACATTTATTTGGAGCCTACATATTGAAAATATAATGTAACATGCATCGGAATTGCAAAATGTATTAAAGGACGCTTCACATACTACCTGATTAAAAAATCCATAATTATTATAAACTTATCATAGGTTAGACCTCTGTTACAAAATAGACTCATTGTGATGGATGGTTTAACATAGTCTCAGTTAGATTAGAGAGAATACAGTTGGAGACTTCAGGGAGATTTAGAGGTCTAACCAGAGGTGCCTACCCCCATGCAATATTTATTAGAAATGTGGGTGATTAAAACAATTGTTGAAGTTATTTAAATTCATTGCCTCTCGCTTTTGTTGCGGTTGTGGTGGCGTGGAGTGGATCTATGCGCGATTTGCGTAATAAACAAAATGTCGCTGGATTAACATCCAGACATGAAATGACAGAACGAGAAACAAAGAAATTCTTAAATGTTTTTTATTTCATTTAGAATAGTTTTCGTAAAACTTTAAAGAAGAAAATAAACAGTTTATATCACCTTTGTTTACTCCCTTCAATATAACGTATCCCTTTGTATTGGACCGTATAACATTTCTAAGCATATGCTATTTGGTTTCTCTTTTTTTCTTACTTCCGCTTGTCGTACACCATTATTTTTTTTCAATCTTTTATTTGACGAATGGAGGATCATTTGTGGTAAATTACAGACTGACCACATTTGCAATGTCAAACGGCCACAAATAGTATATCTCAACATCGGGCAAGTAACTAACAAAAGTAACAAAAAATATGCCCAAACACCACTTCAGCTAGACATAACGTCAACGCACGCTGTCTGCGTTGTAGAATTACTATACTACATATCTTCCTCACTGCAAACATATTTTCTAATTTCACAAGCTTTTGTCTGACAAAACGAGATCACAATGTATACATTCAGGTGATGCTGGATAGTGTCATCTATTCTGGCTAATATTTTCACAAGCAAAGCAGACTTTCTTTGCAGCGTCTGTCGGCCTTTAAGTCTATATCATTATCAAACTGCGAATTAATTTACGCCCACATAATCTGTCTAAAGTTCAGGACATACAATAGAGTAATATATATTTTCAGAGGCGCCCATTGTCTAATAGTAAACCAACTATGAACTTTGCAATTTAAATCTGTTTACTATAACTCACAACACATATTTTATTTCATTTGTATATTCTGATTTTAATTGCCTACTGAGGAATATCATCTAAACTATTTTTGCCAAACAATGTTATCAGAGGCAAATATGGAAGGAGGATTCCCCTGATGAGCAGCAAAAGGCTGACCAAAATGCTGTGTAGCAGCCAAGAATGATCTGATTTGCGTGCCAGTCTAATGCATTAATTACATTTATGTATAGTGTATTAGTTTTAAGTGTAAAGATAATTAATTATTGGCCTAATCGGTCTCTCGCTTAGTCTAAAATATAAAGAAACAAATTTTAATCCTAATGTTCTAGGTTTTATATGATATACCTTATCGTTCACTAATTACTACAAGATGTTTAGTTCATAAATATTTGACAATAACTGTATTTAAATATTGAAATGTAACTAGTGTCTATATAAGCGATTACAGCGATAACTTAATAATTGTGTCATTTTTTTCAGCTATAAATAAACGTTCTAACATGAATGATTCTTGCAGAAACCTAAATATAACCATTAGATGTTTTATAGTAAAATGGTTGCTGCGTATTGAAGTGTGTCAAACAATGCTAATGCCAAAATGGAACCAACAAAGTCAAATCTCTCAACTCCAAAGTGTTTTCGATTTATGATATCGTCATATTGTTATATACATGACAATGTCCATATAAACATATAAGAATATCGAAGTCCCGATCACCGACGGAATTAGATAACAATACTTATCACCTTACATTCCAGTAAGATATTAGTTTTGCTATATGTTGAATGTAGAACCTGAAAGGCAATGCGGTCAATGATTTGCATGTTCAATGTCCTTTCCGTTGGCAACACTTAGCATATTCGCAATTGAGATACGAGAAGGAACAAAATAGATATACGATTTCTTCGTTATTGGGTCTCAACTAAAATTTCAAATTGTGCCATTTTCAGGCAAAGTATTGCAAATGGCGGAAGAATATTGTCCCATAAGTCAATATATTATCAAATGACGGGTTTCTACGCTTTAAACTCTAGACAAAGTCGGTACGACTAAATTCAAATGTCGTGCTTGGAAGGGACACTATATACGATTGAGAAATTGCATCATGTTCTAATTGCTCTTCAAGAGGCCTGAAGCAGGATACTCGTAACGTTAGTAGGATAATACGGCGAGTCAGGTGCTCTTTTGCAGCATTCTGAACATAATTCAATGTTTATTTTCGGTTTTGTAGAGTTAAAATATGGTATTTTGTTCAAGGTAATCCATTTAAATATGGCTTTCATGATAGTTCAGGGCATATGTGTTTAAGTAGATTATGACGTGCACCTGCGATATTTATCGGTCTTGGTGCCCTAGAATTCTTTTTTGGCCTTCGATTTATGAACTTTATTATGCTTTAGGAGGTCACAGATGAATAAGCTTTTACGATGCGCAGGCTGCTCCTTTTTATATTGAGGCCTTGAATGAATATACTTTTCTACCGCATACCTGATAGACGTCATAGTGTTTTAGTCCAGATTGAATATGCTTTCAAGGCAATGGCTCATGTTGTTATATTATTTTGGGGGTCGGAATAGGTGCGCCTTATGACGAACAGTTATGGCATCTATATTGTTTTGGCGGTCTAAAATAGATATGACTGTAATCATGCTTCTTCTAAGATCCATGTTTATTAGAAGGTCACGGATGAAGGTTCTTTCGTGAAACGTGCTGTAAGTTTTAAAATTATGTTTTAGGGGCCTATAATCAATGTTCGCTTTTGTCATGTGCATTTGCTCTCCATCTAATAACCTCTCTGTTACCAATGGACAATCGCTGTGTATATTATGTAATCCATCCGGATGATCCAGATCAAGTTTTAAATATATGTCCTATATCTCACGTATTATCAATAGTATTTATTTGCTTGATATAATCAGTACATTGCAACCCATAAGCAGGTATGACTGCATAATCTCCCTGTTATACGGACTGGTAAGATGCATATGTCACACAATTGTTTTTTTTCTTCTGTTTTGTACGATTTACAAAATGTTTTGAGGCCATTGAAATTCCACTGGAATTCCTTATTGGATGAATAAATGCATATAAATTACAATTAGAGCGCCGGTGTGACGCAAGTCATTTTGAATAAAGCATCATATGACATGCTTGGGGTTGTGGCATGTTCAACAGGATCTAACCAGTACTGTTAAATTGATAATAACCTATAATATTCCGAAACAAGAGTCAGCAGCGCACCAATCTTTAGCCAGATTTCATACTAATCCCCAACATCTTTGAAAACTACATTTGTTTCCTTACTTTTTCAGTTGTTATACCTGATTTGGACAAATTGGAGACGAATGCTTCTTTTGTAGTTAATTTATCCTCGTCAAAACTAAAACCTATTACATAAAGACATATTCATATTTCATAAGTATCCCATCAAACTGTTCTAGCTCACTAACTGGTTCAGTTATTTTAACGTCACATTATGTTACAGGTTTCGAGCTTAATTTCCCATACTGATGAAAGACGTGTATTTTGTTTATTGGAAAGCATGCCACTTTATGTTCGTCGGTATTTTGTCTAGCAAGAGACATTAGGAAATGGTCATCATCTCACCTGATACAATTATATTTAGAATGAACCGTTCCTCGGCAAATGGCAGTAATATGACAGCGATCCCATAACTGAACACCCATCTAGAATTGTAGTCCACATATAGCTGGAAAAATGTATTTTCATATTAATTTTTTGTGTTCAGTTATGTCCTTTTGCGCAGTCCTTTTTTAAGTCGTTATTTATTTCGTTTCATCATCTAAGTAACAGATAAAATATAATTAAATGGAAAGTTATTCATCCAGTAGAATACCATAGTCGCAACAATTTCATCTAATCAAATACATTATAGGCGTATTCAGATGGAGGTTATTTGTATACTTGACAGGTTTAAAGATTAAATTACCAGCGGTACAATACCATATTCAAGACCATTCCATCACAACATACGAACATAAATGCTTACCCACGTGGACTTCGTTTGGTTACTTGCTCTCCTACATCATCCATTTTGACAATAGCCATTTAATTCAGTGTTTCAGAATCAACACAAACATACTATGGTTCAGCAATTTGATTAGAAACATTGTAAAGTATATGATTCTAAACCACTTTGCTGGTAACACGGTACGCTTGGACCTTTATTATATACTCTAATAATGAATAATATGATTGTCTTGAAATGTCTCTCGAATAGAAACGTCAATTCATATTTTAAATAATACTTTCTTTTTTTCATTGTTAAGACTTCTGTATATATACAGGCAAATGTTTTTAAAGCCATGCATACTCAGTTTTATTTCCTTCTTATATAAACAGTATATCAATAATCCTTTCTCTTTATTTCAATTTTGTTTTATTTTGTAACACATGTGATTTCATTATAACTATGGGTGTCTAATTTATATCTCATTTTTTTCCAAAGTAAATGTGATTGATAAAATATATTTGACATTCGTACTAAGTCCTTTCCAAAGACTCATAATACAAGATTATTAATAGTGAGGTCGTATTTTGAAGAATTAGGACCACTTACCACACTATACACTTTAAATGTTCATTGAAAAGTTCTACCGATTTGAAAAATATTATCTAATTTGTTAATTAGTGGTACTGTTCTTTCAACCACTAATGATTTTGAAACCTAATTAGACATATTAATTCACTCAATTGTTCAGAATATTGAGACAAATATCGCTATCAAATGGCTTATTTAACAATCATCAGTCATAATTCCCACTTACTCTTGTTCAGTCAAAGTTTCGCACTGCTGTGACAGAGTTTCGTCGAACAGGAGTGTAGTAAAATGTTTAATTGATATTTGTGACGGAAGGGAGATTTGATGAAACATAATAGATGTGTAACTACAAAGAAGTTTTACATATAACTTGTATTTTTACTATACACATTTTCTGCAATAATTCATAACGAATACTTACTTAGAAGATAAAAATAATTTGGCACAATTACTGAACCAAACTGTATGTCGATATCAAGTGAATTTAGATGTCATTTTATGAGAATAATTATGTATGATATCATATCGTCTCATCAGCCAATGGAGTCACTTTGGAAATGAGCTTGGCAATACGTAGATAAAGGTTTGCACTGCATATATTGTGTCTGTGGAATAAAATCGAATCGTTCAGAACAGACGATTCATATTTCCTAAATAAAAGAAGAAAACAGTATGTGCTAAAGCTGTCACAGATGATTTAAGGTTGTGACATCGACGTAAAAAAAAAGATTCGATCCACGTGATATTAAGTTGGAGTCAGTTCACAGAAGGGAATTGTAAGATTGCAATTGTAAGACGTGACGCAACCAGTTCATTCTACAATAAAGATATGACACGCGTTTTCAAATCTTAATCAATACAAAACAACAATGATAACACAGCAGTAAGACTAATTGGATTACATGTACTTACCCTTTTGTATGGATTAACATTTGAGTCTTTCTCGGCTTTATGGAATAAATGTGGCTTGTCCTGAAGAGTAAATGATATAATAATAACCTTAGTGGTATATGTACTTTAGTCAACACTTCTTTCTGCAACAAAAACCTGACATCGGGAAACATAAATCAGATTACTTAACAGACGTTATGAATAACATACTGGTTCTGGATACATATCAAAATAAAATGCGGCCACATTTGAAGGGTAAATTTTATACTATTGCACTAATATGCTGGTCGCGTTAGCCGGGTGGCCTTTCGTGAGGAGTACTTTTGAACACAAACTTGTCGGTGCCAACATATTCTAGCCGTAAGGAGCGGGTGGCCGCTGGACAAGGGTGCCATTAAAGAGAGGGACTACTGTAATAATAGTAAACTTTATTCATGTATAAGGCAGCTACTAAGTCTCTTAGCTGCCTTGTCACAGGAAAATATTCAAAAAAGCTTTTTCTTTTCAAAAATGAATGTAAAATTTAAGGGTTGGGGGCAGTGTTGGTTCAGTATAAAACCACCAGTTGAATCAGGAATTAACCTAATTACTGCAGTCAAAATCTCAGATGTATGCTTTCTACAGAAGTCATTAGTTTGCTTTTATTTGTATCTTCAGTGTGAAATTATTCTCATTTTTCTGTAATTGGTCATTGTTGGATGAAAATTCACCAGATAAACTGTCCAGTGAGAACTTAAACTGCACTTACTTGTCCACGCAAATTATCTGCATGATCAAACTGTTGATTATAGACTTGTCAAAAATGGTGTTAAGCAAGCGATGAAATTTTAAGATGAAAGGGAAAATAAGCCTCTTGAAAAGTGTTAATAATCAACACAGAAGAATAAAAAGGAATATTGAGACTCTTGTGAATAAACGCTGGAAGGGACACAATTACGTTTATTGGACATCACGTGCCAATTTGAATACGACTCGTGGAGATAGGATTGCCATCGTCATTAGTCCTACAATGTAAGACATAGCACATGTTATTTTGTTTCAGTGCTATGTCTTGCTACCCAAATAACGAACTTGTATAGCATATTCTGATGTTGGTTGACATCGGAACTAGTAATCAAAGTTGTTGGAATATCTCACACAAATGGCAGCCTAGATTAACAATATTCCACAAATTGATATGTAATTACTATACTTACTGTGCTGTTTTTGTCCTGGTGGAATGAAAATCTGACAATAGCAAATTGACACATTTTCATGTTTCGTTAACATACACTTGAAGTTGTTGAAATTCGACGGTAGTCGAGGTATGTAGAAGTATGTTCATGTGGGGGATATGATTCTTGAACGAAATAAAATTTTGTTTACAGATCCAATAGGCATAATATATGTTCCATTAAACAATAAATATTTCAATTTAACCCGATTTTTGGCATTCCCAGCTTTCATTGCTTTCCAGCCAACTGAAATGTAGGCCAACAAAACTTGAAAACAGGTCCGTTTCTGTTGTGACAATTTGAATTTATTAGAGACAAGACATCGTAGTAAGTAAAGTCTGACTAAAACATTATGACTTTACTTTGTAGAAAAGCATCCTTATTTTAGTTGCCAGTTGTGTGAGATATTCCTGAAAATTTAACTTTCGTTACGATGTTAGTCAGCATAAAAGAACACGCTACACACTGCGCCGTTAGTTAGCCAGGAAGACCCTGACACACGCAACTTAAATATCAGCATTGATGTCTTACATGTAGGACTACTGTCGTCATGTGAAATGGAAAATTTTTTCAAGAATTGCATAAACTTTAGAGAAAGCAACAAGCCACTTAGCTGTATAGGGTTTGGAACTAGAATTTGTGAAACTCTACCAATGGTAAATAAAGTCTATGCATACTTTGCAAACTTTTCAGTTTAACATAATATTTGTATTCACTGCATGTTTCAAATACCAAACTTTGGATTACATTTTCCAGCTCTACAATTATAGTTTATGATATTATTCTACACGTTACCGAAAACTGGTCAAACTAATGGAAACGAATAAACTGCCTTACTGAGACTGACTCATCAGGGTTGGCAGGTCTGAATATGAAATGTTGCGTTTATACTGTATGCATGTTTATGCAGTATGCCTATCCACTGTTTGTTCCTGATGCTTTAGTCATGTACCCATACATTCCTGACACCTTGCTATTTTCGACTGGCATACTGATTTTTATATTGTTGCAAGAAATGGATTCCCTCTGAGTTACTCTGTCATTAGTAACTGGCAGTAAAGGTGCATGCATTGTCTTTCTGGAAGCCTGGACCCGAACTGTTTAATTTTTTTTATAACTTAATTCGCCACTGTCCATATTTCCTCTGCAGTTTAGATTTTTGCTTACCACATTTTTGGCGTATTCTTACAATCATTGAAATATCTTGAGATTGAATATATGTATACAACTGAATATATATAATATATAATATATATATATATATGTATATATATATATATATATATATATATATATATATATATATATATATATATATATATATATATATATATATATATATATATATGTGGCAAATTTCAGCGGTTGATTAGAGAATTGGATTTATTTATTTAACTCTATGAACTTATCATTGTCCCACAAAGCAGTGTATCAATGTTCGACATGCCCGAATTGTGTTGATTCAATTTTGATCTCCCTCAAATAGACTGTGGTGATATCCCCTCCCACCCTTGCATTTTACTGATGTCGTTCGCAACACAAGACTAATCCTACGCGGTTTTGAATTGGGTATGTCAGGCTAAACAAGTAGTTTTTAATCTCAATATGCACTTAACTTGGTAGTGGTTGTCTGTTACAATAATACACTTTTGACATATTTTCCCTACATAAAACATTGACATCAGTATGGAACATTTGTATCACTTGTAACTAACATAAACTCAAGTATTTGTTGAAGGTTTGTATACCAACAATCACTTCTTGGAATTAAACAACATTGTAAAAGACGTTTGGTGCCGTCTTGGCACTTTGATTATACGATGTTAAGGCTGTAGTCTTAAACTGCTTAAGAGGAAAAACAAAACCATCATTTTTTTTACTAAATCTCAACAAATATGACAGTATAGTGCAAATCACAAAATCATGCTGGCAAAGGTGTCAAAGCACCCAAAAATATATCATTTATATAGCAGTATTAGTGCATTATATACTGTTAGATTTGTAAGTATTTGTTCTGGATATTTTGACGATGGGGCCCCATTGTGATCTTATGTGCAGCTTTGATATCCTCTGAGCGTGTGTGTGTGAATTTATAGCTAGGATTCAAAACATTTTTGTCAACAAGCTTTTATTAACTTGTCAGAGAAATGAACAATATCAATATTTTTTGATTTATCATAGCTATCCTTAAATGTATAGCTTTCAACACTGATGGTGTGATCTACTTTTTATATGTTGCATCAGCTGATGCATTATAAACAAGGCTTTCGAAACTTAAGAACCGCTGTTATTTTGGTACTGCTGCAGTGAGCCTCAGTCATCAATGTTGATGTGTGTGTGTGTTTGTGAGAGAGAGAGAGATTTGGATTTTAACATAGCTTTAACAAGTGTTCAGTCATCGCTACGACGGCTGCATTAGGACAGTTTATAGTGTTGTCTAGTACTGAGGCATCATGCCTCAGACACGTAGCATGATGTCCTACTCAGTCACATTATCCTGACACCAGTCCTAACACTAACCTCTTATTGCTGAGCACATAGTGAGGCAGCTGTTAGTACCACTTGTAGACGTCTTTGCTAAAACTCGGCCGGGGTTTGAACCCACGAACTCACACATGCGAGGTGGACACTCTAACCACTAGGCCACCGGAGCGGTCTTTGTTTGTGTGTGTGCATGTGTGTGTGCGTATATATGTAGGTATATAGGAAGGCAGGGAGTTAATCAGGCAGGCAGGCATGTAGTCATGCAAACATACTAGGATACTTGCAATGAGGCTTCAACATGACATTTATTCCAAGCTCTAGTTGGATCCAAGGAAAACAAGGCTTCCCCCAGACATCTAATATGGCCTCACAGCAGCCGTCTTCAGAAACAAGTAATGGTTACTCAAGCTGTTCGATATGATGTCTTTTAGCCAGTCCTAATTGAAAATGTGCCACTCAGACATCAACAAATTGTCACCGTTACTGCCATCTTGGAAACATAGTTTTATATACTCCTTCTGAATGGAATGCAGTATTGATATGGGATTTTCAATGAAGGACTTTCTTAACACTGATACAGATCTAATAACAAATATGGCCACCATGACAGCTATATTGATAACAACGGCTTTTTCTATCTTCATTGAGAATGTTTCTTTTATGTATGTTTCTTTTTTTCACTGAACGATTAAAAACAGGGTTTTAAACTCAACATTACTGAACAATATATTACATTCAAATGACAGTATATGAATTCGTTGTGCTAATTTGGCTTCAGTTTTGACATCTTTCTTTCTTGAAGAAAATTAGAGTAGAACATATGATTTATTTGTATAATTATATTTCAGTTCAGGCATGGTGTCTGTAAAAAAAACTTGCAGAGTGAAGCATATCTGAGCAAAGAAGATGAACAACCACCTGAATTATTCCATTACTCTCGTAGTGGAAGGGAGAGAACTGCACTTTGTCTAGTTTTTGCTAATCCAGGGATCAAATGTCTTTGCCCAGATGATAAAGAGCAGTGCAGACCCATCACGGCTGAAACTCGATGATCTTGCTTACAAAGACATGGTTATGTTTCTTGAATGCCTACATCCTAAATGCATCTTGGAGATTAATGGTAAATCATAATATACTTTAAACTTAGCAGGTCACATATACTTTGCAATTAGTATTGGTATATTGTATCGAGTGAAAGCTAAGTGATGCTGACGTTTCTTTCCTGTTCAAGATTAAAACATGAGGCTTCATTTCAAATACTTCATAACAGTCACCAGCAGTATAAAGAGCATACTTCAGAAAGAAAGAATAAAGTTAAACTCCATAATATGCAGCAAATGTTGTACTATTGGGTACCACCAACTTTTGCTGCATATGGCACTTATATATTTACCAAAACAATAGCAATTTCACGAAAATTATACCAATGCCAAATGTAATTTGTTTCAATTCAATACATATATTGAATCTAAAGTCCCATTTTAATGTGTCTTGGGATACAGATGTGTCAAGCAAGAACTATTTTTGCTGGTTTGCTGATTCAGTCGAGTAGAGATTGACAGTTATGTAACATCCTGTAATATTACCAGTTTATTATGATACTTATTGCATAAAACAGGATAACTAAATAATACATAACGTGTGATACAAAATAAATGTGATACGATAACGATGATAAGGCACTAAGTTAAATAATAACATGTATGATACTATGACATGAGAGTTATCCGGCACTTAGGAAAATAAAACTCGATATTCATTATGTACCAAATGTATTGCGCAACATGGCTTTTGAAGATATGTCACTCTTCAGCACACCGATTCATCCTCTCTATATTTTTAGATTTTCCTGACATGTATAATCTGATTATATAATGTGAGATACGTAAGATAGTGGCAGGGTTGGGCTACCTTTTCGATGTCAGTAAACTATTAAACCCTATCAGACAACAAAGCATGTCTAATTCATAAATGCATTACAGTGGGTTTATAGTTCTTGTCACGGTCATAAGATGAACTTAATGATAAAGGTGTTAGCGCTGTCATATCAAATATCGTCAGTAAAATTAATTTCCATGCATAATGGTTAATTGATGATAATTTTGTTCTCACTCACAAACAGAATGTTGGTCATTTTGAAGGCATGACATCTGTAGGCAAAGGCAATAAAACATCAAACAACTTCAACATAATTCTTGTATTTTCGCATGTAAAATATAAGAACATATTTTTCATTGTGAGAATAACAAGTCATAGGAATGAAACAATATGAATATCATGTAACCAACATTTTTCTAATATTTTGATATTAACATTTTTGAGTTGAAAAATAATTTTGGAGAATACAATTCCGCTTTTCCTATGATTATGTAATATTGCGACATTAATAGCGTACGTTTGCAACACTTGCTTTGGCTCTAGAATAATTGTAATATTAATCCATCTCGTCACAGGATACAGTTTAAGGAAAATAAATGTAACGATTATAAAGTATAAAACATATTACCTGAAGCTCGACTAAAGGTAGACCTGAATGCTATATACTACTGTCGGTAATCTTAATGTAATCGACATTTCAAGTACATTGCAAAGACAGGACATACATTTATTCACTGGACTCGAAGATATAAATCTTTAAATATCACCAAAAAATGTAAGTTCTAAGGAAACAACAGAGCGACCTTTTGTAAACAACGCAATAGGCACGCGCGAGCTTGTGACGTCACCAGATGGCTAGCAACATGGCTACTCGTTGTTACAGTCAGAGCGAACATGAACCAACTGGATTATTCTTCCTCTTCTTTTGATGAAGATCAAGAAGAGAGTATTGAAAAAGGCGTTGATCCTTACCGCTATGAACTAAATACAAGTGAAGAGTCGGCATTAGAGGAAGAAAGGGAAGAAGACAGACTGAACAATACCAAATGGTAAGTTGGATCGGGCTTGTTTCCTAGATATTAAGGCTTATTTCTCTCATAGGTCCATTTATGATTTTTTTCCTCGTTAGATCATTTTATTTGTTACATGTATTATATAGAACAAAGACGTGAATATATACAATTCTCACTTTATTTCAAATAGCCGTATACAAATATGCATATACCCTCCTTGATTCGCAGAATTAAGTCAAGGCAATCATTTTGGATTACCCTGTCCTTTGTCTCGAAAGTTCGTAAGACATCCATGGTGACTTGCTTTGCAGCATAAAGCTTTATTAGCCATATGTTGGCACATTTGATTATAAAAGTTCTTGTTGATTCAGTAGCAGTTGAAATAAACGTTTAACCTCGTAACCGTCAAAAACTTTCACCACCCCAGTATAACTGTTTGAATATCTCAGATGTGTTGGGATATGTTAAACGAAATTCAGGCTTCCTGATATGGTACACTCTTTTGGCAATATTGCTGATCCTTGCATGTGTTTTTTCGCAAGATTTTAGGTGTAATAACTGTTTAATTCCAATAAACACTTTTTGCATTAGCAAGACATGCCTCAAATAACTTCTCTGTGATTTTTATTATACAGGTGTCTTTGTGCTAAGTGTCAAGTTATGCACACAACAGAGGAATCTCAATGCTGCCATGAAATTGCTAAAACATATGACAAAATCTCTGGCTTTAATGAAGCATTACAATGCATCACTGACCATCCTGTATTCCCAAGAGTTTGCCTGGACCGGTAAGGACCTGAGACAGCATATTCCCAGTAGAGAGAACAATATGATCAACACATGGGAGACAGCAATGAGTAAGTACGTTTTATTACATAGCTAAAGTCTGCTAACATTTCAGAGTTAAATACCATTTTCACCCTGACACACACATTTGTCATACATTATTTCTGCTCAATAATTTATATCAATATCATGACCGAGTTTTAAACATAAACCATTGGAAATATTAATAACTGCAAATATATCAATATATAAATGAGATCCATTTAATAAATGTTATAATTAGTATGCGTAATTGTATTTTCTTGATGTCAAAGATTTTTTCATGTCTTTTTTACCAGTTTGCAGGAGGAGGCGGTTTCTAGGGCAAAGAAGTCAGAGTTCCCCTGCCAGCATATGCTGTCCACAAAATAAGACAAGCTTTCCCATTTGATACCTATGTTGGATTCAAATTGCCTAAATAGCTTTTGCATATCGAGACATGTGTGAAGACACAACCAGCTCTTTCTCAGGACACTGGTACTGTTCACACCGTGGAAGAGGTAGGATGTCTCTTGGCAATTGCAACCCATATTCTTCATTCATTTTGATGATTTCTGCGATGATCAATGGTTGGAAAAATATATTTTTTTATGTTCTTTTATTCTACATATTACTTCCATATTAAAATTTGCTTATCGAACTTATACCAACTTTTTACTTATAAATATTCAAATACCCCAAAACAATTAAGAAAAAGTGGACATAATACTTGCAAATTGTGCCATAGTGGAAAAACCCTGTCTGATGCCCACCCACCCCCCAAAAAGAAAGCCGATTAAGCTTTGGGGCAAATGATTCAGTACACTGAAGGCTTTCCACCTCAAATGTCTGGTGCACTGGGGACAGCGTTTGTATGTCCTTGGTCACTTGGCGACTGTGAACCAAACCACAAAATCTGGCAAATGCAGCAGAACTTGAGAGGAAGATATTTTTTATTTTCTTCACTGTTCACCTATATACTATTAACTTTTATCGTTGACAAATCTGAAAACACTTGAGCTCAACCTAAACATTATCGAACAATCATGCAGATATACTGAAGATAATATCTGGATTTCAGGGCTGTATTCTGAATCTCTGCAAGTTGAGTAATTTTCAGTGCAATAATGTTCCTTTAAATGTAAATAAACATCCACCTGCCACAAAATATTGATATTCCCTGTAACAGCAAGAAATTAGGTCATACCTGGCATATGCCATTTCTTCTTGGTTTCAGGTCCCAATAGTGTATCATGTAAACATTTTGGGAAGAGGTCTCCATGTCCATCATGTATATTCTGTATATGAAGAAAGAGCATATATACATATAAATGAAAACATAATAAATAAAGCTCAAATAGGACACAACAAATCACCAAATGATGAAAGAATGCTTCCGAATGACGAGGAGAGACAAATCAAGAAAGATACATCGTATAGACATATTGAGACAATTATTACCAGACCCAATCAAAGGAATATGGAATCAGATGTGTTTGAACCAGTCGTAAGAAACAAAATAAGACGCATTCTGCTGTCAAATGTCAAATCGAGAAAAAATATAGATGTAGTAAAGACAGATATCGCAAATCAGTGCAAGGAAGAAGGTGTGACAGTAACATTCGTCCGCCTCATAAAGGAACGACCCCATTGGGATGGATCAAATATATATACATTTCATCTAAATGTACTGGATAAAGATTTTGAACTCATGACGAATAATGAATCACTTTGGAGTTCTGGAACAAAATGTTGGGAATGAATAACAAACAGAAAATGAAGAGAAGGCTACTCACTTGATGAAACGCATGAGAAATACAAAATATATTCCTAATGAGCAAAGCCATATGACTAGTAATTGCTTCTTAATTAAAATTATGCTCATTATTTCAACATGGATTATGCGTGGTATAATGTCTAGCACGCAGAAACTAATTGAATTGTTACCAGACACAGATCTATTTGTTATCACTGAACATATGCTTTGCAAAAGAATCTAACGTATTTAGATAAAATTACATGATGATTTCAAAGTGGTTGCGCTACCTACTGAATAGATACAACAATGATATTGAGGTAGTGGCGGGGTTGCTGTATTGTATAGATCATCACTATGCAAAGTAAGCACCTTACAAAATTAGTTCCCAAATATTATGACAGTGAAAGTCTTAGTGACAGAGTTGGAACCTATAATTTTGATTGCAACCTACTTCCCCTCGACAACTAGAACTGATGATGCATATGACATATTTTGTGAAAATGTTTTTGATGTATATGATAGGTATTCTGCTGAAAATATATGCATAATTATAGGCGACATGAATGCAGATCTTGTGTGTAAAAATCCATCAAGAAGAGACCTTGCCCTCAAAAAAAGAATAGAACAGAGAAACATAGTTACTGCGTTGGTGATAAAACCACATGAACATTACAACACGTATAGATCAAAAGACGTGTCACGAACGTCCACACTTGATTATATATTAATACCTGAAATAAAAGACACATAGTAAATGTCAAAATTGATTTCTCAATATCGGATCACCTACAGCGGCACTTGCAAAAGATATGTTGAAGGAAAATAAAAAGACGTGTATCTCCAAGAATGAAATGGAACTTGGCAAATCCATTAGAAATGAGCATGTATAAATCTGAAGTTAGTGCATTCTTGACTTTCACCTATGAGTGTAAAAAGGTAGAAGATATAGAGAAGTATAATGAATTGATAAGTACGAGCTTAATAACAGCATCAGACAGATATATTCCAAAGTCCGAATTCAAATCGAATTTGAAACCATATTGGAAGAAAAGTGGGCTTGAAAAATTACATCAGAATATGAGAAAAGCGCTCGGAGAATGGATCAAAGCAGGAATAAATAGAAGCACAGAGTGTAGCATCAAAAGAAGATACAAGGACGCGAAAAGAAAGTTTAGAAAGAAACATAGGCAAGAGAAAAAGGTACATAAAGAGTGCATATTTGAAGAGATATAAAATAGTGCAGAAATGGGAATAGACGAATTCTATGCAGTCATACGGTAAAAAAGGAAAGATGAATCGGACATTGGTAGTATTGCATTTCGAGGAGTAGAATCTAATAATTTGGATGAATGTGTCAATCTATGGAAACAATAATTTTCTGAATTAAGTGGCACAACAGATCAAGAGCATAATGATTGTGTCAAAATGAAGAATATATACGAAGAAACCAAATTAGAGACTGATAACATAAAATGTAAAAATATTACTGAGGAAGAGGTGTTGCAGCATATCAAGTCTCTAAAAACAAAAAGATCACCAGGCATTGATTGCATGTCGGATGAGCACTTAAAGTATATTGGAAAATATTTAATCAGACATTTAACTGCCCTTTTTAATTACATGATCCAGTATGAGTATTTGCCTAATGTATATAGATGTGGTATGATTATACAGATATACAAAAACAATGGTAAAAATAAAATTATCCGGTGAATTATCGTGGTATAACATTGGCATCTTGTCTGGGAAAATTGTTTGAAAAAATATTGATGACCAGAATTCAAAAGTATTAAGACAAAATAAGCTTTCCACATCCTTAGCAGTTTGGATTTCGTAAGGAGGCTGGAGCTATCTCCGCTGCATTTACTCTTCAAGAATGTTTGATGTACTTTAATAATGATAACACTAATGTATATGCTGTTTTTCTGGATAATGAAAAGGCATTCGAAAGACTGTGGTATTGTGGACTACTAAAGAAACTAAAAATATTAGGAATTAATGCAAAAATATGGAGAATAATCGCCCATTCCTACAAACAGTCAAGTGCCTGTGTAGCGTGTGGAGGATGTATATCGAACACATTTCCATTACGGAGAGGGGTTGGTCAAGGGCGTGTAATGTCGGCTTTTTTATTTCTCGTGTACATAAATGACCTATTGAATGAACTAGTAATGACTAATTGCCGGGTAATAGTGAGTCAGATGAACATACCTGGCATGCTTTTGGCAGACGACACTACTCTACTAAGCACTACGCTGAATGGATTGCAAATAGTCGTGAATACAGCCTATCAGTATGAACATAAGTGAAAATTGAAATATAACTCTAATAAGAGTAATTAGATGATATTTAGTAAAAAATATGAAGTGTACTCATCAAATGGAATTACTATGGGATCACATAGTATTCCTCGAGCAAAAAAACTGAAATGTGCATAGTTATCTTTTCACAACTAATGATCGTACAGTCTATTCCTACGATAAAGCTAAACGTGTAAGAAATTCACTATACTCAGTTGGATTACATGCAAATGGGTTCAATCCTATAGTTTCTGTGAAAGTTTGGGAAAGAGTTACATTGCCGTCTGCTTTGTATGGCTCAGAACACTGGTTTAATATGTCATATCAGTGCATTGAATCAATGAAGAAAATACAACGATATTTCGACCGGAGAGTACAGGTTTCCCTCAAAGATCGCCTATTGGATCTACGACATCATACTTGGGATGATATCACTGGAAGGTCGCATAGATAAGCAAAAACTCGTATTCCTTGGTCGCATGTGTAGAACACCAGCAAACTTAACTGCTAAAAATGATTTCCTCTGGGCTGTTGGAAATTTGATTTTTGACCCCCAACATAGCAACAACTCTTTAATATATGATATAAATACTGTACTCAAAAAGTATGATTTAGAAGACTATCTCAAGGACTTTATTTTCACTGGAAAATGTCCAGACAGAATAACATGGAACAACTTAATTGAGACAAGAATACAGATATTTTAGGAGAGAAAACATGAAATGAGTATCAGAAATCCATCAGAGGGATTCGGTACATTTTTAAAAATTAATCCAGGGCTTAAAATGCATCATCTATGGAAAATAGCTTACACTGACTCAAGCAGAAAAATGGAATATGGGACATTAATTCGTATTGAAGGAATACAAGCAAGACCTGGACTGTGTCCCCTATGTGGCAAAATGAGTCATGACCGTATTTTGCACATTTCAATGAATTGTGCCTTAACCTTAGATGACAAAAACCACTTGATGGAAAGTCTATTTTCGTATATGCATCCAGTGATTTGCCGTGATTATGTGATCAGATCGATGATGTTATACTGATTATACTACTTGGTGGTTTAAATGATATATCAGAACGTTTAGAATTTGAGGCATGGATAAATATGATCAGACTATCTACCAAGTATTTTATTAAGATAAAGGACATTATATATTCGATTCAATAGAGAACTCAAACATAATATAAGAAAAGAAATACTTGAATGTACTGGATTGCAAAACGATTAGGAAACTATTTTTATTGTGAGGATACATTTTCAAATGTTCTATCGTATATATATCTCTATCTAGTTTAGTAATGATTTTAATTTATTTATTCGTTTGCTATTAGAAATAATTCAATAAGAAACGAATCCACAGCTTTTGTATAATCTATGTATTTAATTGCATTTCTTTTTTGTCTTACAATCTTCAGAAAATGGAGGAATAAAAGAATATCATCATCATCATCATCACTCTCTCTCTCTCTCTCTCTCTCTCTCTCTCTCTCTCATACACACACACACATGTACAATCACATGAAAAAGAATCATTCATAAAGCAGTGAAATAAAAAGAAGACAATATGCAAGAAGTTAGAGATACTATATTGCATAGTCTCTCTCCCTCTTCCTGTATGCCGATCTTGGACACGTTGATGTTTGGTCTGATCTATTGGTTGTGGTGGGTGGGTGGTTTTCATCCACATCGAGACTGTGAGCACGCTTTGCTCATGACATAATTAATGATACTGCATCAGGGAGAGGTGTAGCTTTTTTCTTTATTCCGAACTTAGCCATCAAACTCTGATTGGGCCCAAGATAATTGGGTTGAACATGTTCACTACAGATTGTCGCATGTTTTGAAGCCTCTCTCCAATCCGATCTTGTTAGACACACAAACCGGGACCAAAGTCCTTTATATTTAATGTCCGAAGGAAACGAGTGCAATGAATCACCATCTTTAGGTGTATTGCTACATCCATCAATGATGCACCTCTTTCCCATACTGAGTAATAAACGCAGGAGGAATACAATTCAGAGACACTTCACCTTTGACAGCAATAAAACAATGGTTCCTAACAATGCCGAGTTCCTTTTGTGACGTCACACCGTCTGAGATCACGAAAACTGTCGAAGTTATACTTGGCTTACGGAGAATATTCATGACAAGTACATTTAAACTAAATATCTCGTAATCAGTTGATTATATAGGGTAGAAATTGTCAGATTCTAACTTGAATCGCAATAGTTAATAATTTAGACTTAAGTGATACAGGGGTCTCAGGTCTACCTTTAATATATATATATAACTTTAGTAGATAAAAGTGCAGAATATATTAATAATGCTAATAATAATAATGAAGACTTTGTATAGCGCCTAATGTATAGAAGAACTAAGCGTTTTACAACATTAGACAACACGTATAACAAAGAAACATATATAATGATATGATTACAAAAACAAACACCATGAAATTAGAAACATAAAAAAGCATGCTGAGAATATTTAAGGTAGTAAACATTATTAGGTCTTTAAGTTTGTTCTTGCAGTCGGACAAAGGTGAGTTTTGAGAGCACTCTTGAATTGTATCAGTGTGTCTTTGTGTCTAAGTTCAGTTGTCAATTCATTCCACGTTTATCGGCCCTGGTATGTAAAAGAACGCTGTCTATATGACTTTGTATTTATAGTGGAAGTAATGAGTATACGATTGTTGGACAAGCAGCTTAAGTATATTGCTGGTGTTTACACATGAGTGAGGTCGGATAGGTATGTTGGACTAGAGTCCGACAGTGAAACGTAGCACAGAGAACACAGTTTGTGTTCGATTATGGAACGAATGGATAGCCAATGTAGGGTAAAGAGCAGTGTGGGGGGTGTGTGCTGTGATCGTGGTACTCTAAGTATGATCCGATCAGCTGTGTCTTGAATTTGTTGATATTTCTGGAGTAGATATTGAGATGAACCAGTCATAATTGAGTTACAATAGTCCAGTCTTGAAACTGCCAATGAACACACAAGTGTTTTAGTGGCATCAGCTGAAAGATATGCAGCCTTTCGTACGTTCATGACATGTTGGTGTAATTTGAGAGTACTGTCCAGAGTAACACCTAGGTTTCGTACTGATTGTGTGAATTTAATGTCGGTATTGCTGATATTTATTGTCTGAGGTAAAGGATGTGAATGAGAAAGTCTTTGTGCTGTGATCGGAATGGCCTCAGTTTTGTCATCATTCATCAGCAGCTTGTTACATGTCAAACGTATGACTTCACATCAGAAATGCACCTCTCTTCACCTTAGATGGTAGCATCAACTTCACTTGGGTGGCTAGATTTGTATATTTGGGTGTCATCAGCGTACAGTTGGTTAGACACTGGATGATGATCTTTGACACTTGAGAAGGGCTTAGTGTATACAATGAAGATAACAGGTCCAAGAACAGACCCCTGTGCAACACCACAACATAGATCAACTGGGCTGGAGTGTATTCCATTTGCAGACAACATCTGTGTCCTGTTGACCAAGTAGGACTTGAACACCTCAGTAAGGCTGTATCATGAAAGCAAATATATGCTGGAGATATTGATGTAATATATCATGGTCTATCGCGTACAATGCTGCAGACAAATCAAAGATTATGAGGACTGTAATCTGTCCGGTATCAAAAGTAGAAAGAATGTCATTACCTACTTTTAGAAGAGTAATTTCAGTACTGTAGTAAGGTATATATGAAGTCTGTACATTGCTAAAAAGACTGTTTGATTTCAGATGAGATACAAGCTGGGATAGAACAACATATTCTAAGATTTTTGATATGAATGGGCGATTAGAAACCAGGCGGTAGTTCTTTAAATCGTTATGGTGTAGTGTTGGTTTCTTCAGCAGAGGCTTTACAATGCCAGTTTCGAAAAATGATGGGAATTCCCCTGATGAGATAGGTATTAATAACATCAGTTAGTGAAGGCAATACTGGATCTAAGCACTCAAGCAGCAGTGATGTTGGAATTGGATCAATTTCACATGACTTTGGTGCACTCTTCATCAGGATTGTACGTACAAAATCCATAGAGACAGGTTCAAATGCTGATAAAGTTTACCGCTCAAATTCTGTATCTCAACTGTACGGTGATGACGAATCAATTGAAATTGTGGTGTCAAGTTTATATCTAATGGTTTGTACTTTGTCACGGAAGAAATTTGCAAAGATGTCCGGAAGGTCGACAGGAGAGAAGGTAGTTGGAAGTGGTGTAGATTTGTTCCTTGACATTAGCTTGTTAGTAATCTCAAAGAGCTCTATGCAGCTGGAACTTTCCATGATCTTAGTTGTGTAGTAAGATGTACGAAATATTTATTGATATATTTAAGTACCATATAGTTATTTAAACGACCATCAGAATTGTGACTCAAAAATGCGTTGGATATATTTCATTTCACCAGATTGCAATAACCTCACTGAAACAGATATTTCATGATTACATTAGTCATTGAGATATCGTAATATTTGATTACTTTGTATAGAAAATTTCCAATAGGGTGGTATAAAACGCAAGTGATGTTAACAAGTAAATATATCATGATAATCTCAGAAACTGGTAACGGCTGAGATGAAATAGACGTTAACAAATTACAAATTATGTCCTATAATGTGATGTCATGCTGGAAAATATTTTTTGAAGTCTCATTCATATTGAATTCGCGTGATTTGTTGCACCTGGTCAAACATTTAAAAAATTTCCTTTTTACAATATAAATGCCAGACAACTAGTTGTTCACTTTTGTTTAATATCGAGATGCATGAATACATATATTTAAAGGCGCTTTTTTCCAGACAGATGTAAATGTTTATCGCAATAAAACATGGAATTGTCCAGAGATAGTGTGGCCAACTCTCTTTTATTCTCATCTGGCATTATGTTGATTTGATTTTAGCATATAGGAAACACAGAGACCAAATAAACTATTACAGAATATACGAATAACTAGCACTGCAGCCATGCTACTGACTGTCCATTTACATTTTGTCTTGATCGCTACCGTGACCTAATCGTCAGTGCACCCACCTCCAGTGCGGGAGGTTTCTGGTTTGCACCTCTTACCAAAACCTAATACAAATAGTACTAGCAGCTGCGATAAGCATTAAGAGGCTACAGGGTAGTATTAGATCTGGCCGACCTGGTGTTAGGATAATGTGACTGGGTGGGACACAATGCTACTACATATCCGCGGCACGATGCCCCATTGCTAGACATCACTATAAACTGCCACACCGCAAAAGTCATAGCGACATGATTGAACAGGCTATATTAAACATTAAAAGCACACGTGCACACATACACATACACACACATACTCGGACACACATTTTGTCGATACCCCATTTCTTTTGATGCTAAAATCCAACACTTGCCCATATTCATTTTATATAATTGTAGCAAAATGAAACTGCGTATATGCTATATTTCTGACACAAATTATCATAACACTATTTACTTTTGGGTTGATTTACTTCATATGATAACTTCAGCATAGCAGTATTAGCTCACTTCATTAACAATGCACCAAACAGACCTCTGAATACTCGTTGATATATTTACCATTAAAATCTGTCAGACATGATGCACTTTGAGACGTTCAATAATACATTAACACTATTCAAATGTTCACAAAGGATATAGTCAAACCTGCATATATCATATTAGGCATGATATGAGCAACGGTTATGTTGTTATGCATATTTGATTAATTTATATTTGATTTAATTATCTGTAATTTGTAAAGTCTTAAGTTTTTAATTTCATTATATGTCAAAAGAATGCAGTTTTGTTTACTAGGAACTCGATAATTTTCCAGAAAATAGTTTGACCGTAACTGATTGATTTGTAAACACCTAAAGCTGACCTAGTTCCGGACCCTAATTCAAAATTAGTAACAGTTACTTGAACAATTTCTTTTTCTATTTATTTGTATTGTGGGAAAAATAAGGGTGAGATCGAGGCTGTATTGGATACGTGACCCTCGATTTGTAAATAGTTTTTAGTGATGTTAACATCTTTTTTTATTTTACTCAGAGAGTAAAATGATTGGCATTTGTCAGGGCCATGTTGATAGTAGGTGATGTATAAACGATCACGTGACTCATATGGGCAGCTGTTTTACCCAGCATTCATGTTTTCCACCATTGTTCTACAGAAATAATATCAGTATGGGCTTAAGACACATATATATACAATATCTTCATGAATGTCTTCAAAAATGTCCACATTAAAATGACTGATCATTCTTAAGGTTCAATGGTGAAGTCACTGTGATTTTCTCAAGACGTTACATCAGATTATTTTTGTAGGGGTTATTCTCATATCACAATTGAAACACTAATCGAATATAATCAAGCTTTGTAATCCACCTATGCCAGCATTAGAGGCTTTGTGTTAATTACAACATCATGTTCTGTTGTACATTTTAGAACAATACGTTGTACAAGAACAATGTTTTTGGTTTTAGATAACACAATAATCGATGTAGATCCTAGATAAAATGAAACAAATGGTTTGTGTTAATTGCGAGACTCAAACTATTAAAATAAAAAGACAAAAGTGTGTTCATTAACTATGGTTGGCTTTTAGTCGCAAACATTACAGATCTCTGCGTATGTCATTGTGCAAAAAATGTAACTCTGTTTAGGGGAGAACAAAATAGTTTTGGTATCCTTCTTCCTATCATACAAAATTTTAATACCTATTGGAATCCTTCCTTTTGCATAGCGGTGCGGCTGATTTGATTCAGATACTACTAACATGTCTATTTCAGTTGTCTCTTTCTGTTCCCAACTTTATAAAATTCTGTATAGTTGAGATGTTATCTTTTTTTAGTATCGCATACAATTCATGCGCTAAAAATATTTAATCTTTCTTTTGTCCTTCTCTCTAATTGTTAAACGAGCAGATAAGCTTGTATCTCTTATTTCCTAGGTAAAACTAGGCAGTTAAAGAATTTCAATCATAGTTCAGTATTTGAAAATATTCCATCGGTGACTGCACCTTAATGTATTGTAGCTGACAGATTCTCTTTAGCGAAAGCCACATCCATCATTGTCCGAATACTTAGGTATACCTCACTATATGCAAGTCTACGAGGTACCAGTGCAAATCTAAATGAAATGAAAATATTTCTTTACAAAATGATATGTTTGTTACCTTTTAGAAAAGCAATATGCATGAATTTTTTTGAGACAATTGTTCATACTTATTAATTGCTTTTATTTTTATGGAGAACTTATAATAAAACATTATGTTGACATTTGAATAAGGGTATTTTGTCAGCTATATATGATCGAGATAAAGAACCTGCATCCTTCATTTTAACATACTATAAATTAGTAATTCACTTAGATGTAATCGTTTCTATTTATCCTATTCATTATGCAGATCTTACATATACATATTGTCTTTCAAAAGTGTCAAAAAATGAAGCTACAGACTCGTCAATTACTAATTGCTAATATGGATACATTCAATCTTTTTTTTCTTTTCATATTCAGTGTAATTTGACTCTTATACAATACATCATTTACTACTGTCATAAACATGTAGATGTTAGTAAATTTTGGTATGAACCATCTTAAGCACAATATGCTGGACACTGCGACCTACTTTCGGTTTAAAACCAATAATTATAACCAGGATTGCTATTTTTCCGTCAGGAATCATGCCTTAATGCCAGAGACTTCGCATGCATCCAGAGTGCTTACCCTCGGCATTATTCCATCCTTGTTATTTTTGGGGTTGCATTAGATGACAGTCGACTGATGGTTTACGATGTTAGGACATCAGAGGCATGGGATCGATTATAACTTGGGAGAAACAAGCACACACAGCAGACATACAAACACTCATATCAATACATATATATATATATATATAATCACACTTGCACTCATAACAATCCCATATGTGTTGTTGATAAATTTCGTATCAGAATTAATATTGCCATGTGTTGATAATGAAAATAATATGACATTGAGATAAATCTAAATTTTGTTTTGTTTATTTTAGACAAAAATCTTGAACGAGTGGCAACCATTGGACGTAAATTTGAATATGAGAACATTCTTAGGATATACGAGCAATATGTTATGCAACAGTTCAAGGAGGCAAGGACCAGTGAAATCGGAAGGTAGCCAGAGTTTTTCTTCCATCTCAGAGTTGCAGACAAATGGGGACTAAAACAGGCAATTGAGATTGGAGTGTCATCCAAACACGCCGCACTGGCCAATTTCAGCGATGACGGATATTACGGTACACGAAAAGCATATGAATATAACATTAACTTCTCCCAAATATCCTGGTAGACAAAGTATAGAATGATTAGCACACCCCTCAAGAAAACAGAGAACATGATACCTTTTCATTTAGATTTCTAGGTTTTGTTGTATTTGGTCATTGTTTTCCACAAATATGCTTTGTCACTGTAATGAAGTATATAACCAATGAAGAAGTGACTTTGTCAGGAAGCAGAAATTTGTTCAAATCAGGTGCCACGTTTGCCCTTTCTACAGGAATATGAACTATGCATGTATTTTTAGCTGACATTAAACAAAAAAAATTTATATTTAAACTTAAGAATCGGAAATTCACACATACCCACACAATGACATACATACATGTGGATCGACAACAAGTTAGATTAATTCATTATTGTTTAGGGGCCCTGGGTAGCCGAGTGGTCTAAAGCACTCGCCTTTACCGATCAATGTTATCTTATCTCTGTACATGTGGATTCCAGTCTGGGGCTCGGCCAATGCACATACGTGAGAACGCTTGTCATTAGCTTCAAATGGGTCGGTTGTTGTTGTTGTAGGGTTTAACGCCATTTTTCAGCACATGATAGGCTATACATGGCAGCCAGTATTAATGGTGGATGAAGAACCAGAGGAAACCCCAGAAAGATCCACCGACCCACGAGAAGCTACTGGCAAGTTTTCTCACATACCCACATTGGCTGAATCGGAGACTAAAAGCCCACGCAGACAGGGATGAGATGGCATTGATCCGTAACGGAGAGCGCTTTAGACCACTCGGCCACTCGGGGCCCCTAATGGGTTGGTGGTTTTTACCGGAGTTGTCCTGGGTTTATCCTTCACCAGTTATACTGGCCTCCACGTGTACCCATTTTGAGCTGGGAAATGGCGTTAAGTCCGTAAAACATCCAATCAATTGTTCAATGTTAACAAATATAAAATAAGAGAAACATATAAGACAGATGCATGTTAGTGTATCTTCACACACAGTACAGATGCAAATACAAATATGGTACAACTATTTGCTGATGATGTAGAGTGTTTCCTCACAATACAACCCAAAATCAAATCTGAATTAGAAATACATGCAATGAAATCAACCTACACGTATGGATTCTGCTCTACAAATAAACATAGCAAGAGAAAACTTGACCAAGGCTTTACATACATAAAGTTAACGATAACATACAAAAATACTGTAAATGCTCTGGAGGCATTTGTATTACAAGACAATAATTATTGGCATATACATGGATATGCGACAAATTCACATTAATTAAAAGTAACTGGAAGTGGAAGAACTATATATATAAAGGCAACTCAAGACAAAATACGTAAAGCAAAAAAATGCTGTAGAGTTAAAGCAACTAGTATACAGCTGATACAGGGTAAAAGCTTCCATCCAGAACTAAGTGTAAGCAATATAAGATACAATACCTTAACTGGAAGCTATATCTGGAAGAGTGACAACTCAAACGCTACATATATATCTGCAGCAGAGAATGGCAGTAACATCTTTAATTGTATCTACAAATGCAGCATTTACACAATATGATCACAGACGAGATATTTAACAGGGTTTTAAAGTCAAATCTTCTTCGATAATGTTTGGAAAAAAATTCAAACGTTTAGCATCTGCATACCTAGAAGAGTGTGTCAGGATTTTCTTACTCTTCAAATCTCCACGAAAGAGTAATAAAATGTTTTTATAAACTGCCAGATAAATTTAGCATGTTTCTGAAAACATCAGGTTACATTTTAACCGACCTTCTGATATACATGTAGAGAATTGACAGTTTGTTATATCCAGGTTTGCAGAGGAATATTGCTCAGTTGATAAAAAAAAATTTCTACAGGCTCTTACATCAAAATTAATCAGGTATGCTCATAGTCGTGTGTCTACTTAAATATCAGATTAGGGGACAGTATTCAAAGTTTTCAAAGAACAAAAGTGCCAAAATGTCACTTGTTCAAACGTGAGGCAATTTTAAATTTGTTTCAGCACATTTAAATGTTATATGCTTTTTTTTTAAATGTATCAGTGCTTTGTTGAGTAGATTTGAGCATACAATATAAAGTGCTTCCCAGTATTTTGAACAAATCCTCACAAGATATACTGTTTTCTTTGGGGGGGGGGAGTCTCAATATATCTGTTTCTTCCCAAGTACACTATCAAGTTGTCCTTTTATTTCATTGTTTTAAGACGAACCAGTCAGATGTTGTGAGGGTTCCGCATCCAACGGTAGATGTTAAGAGTTGTATTTTATATATGTGCATATTATAGTAAATGATACCAACGTCAGCCCAGCATGAGTTGTGCAAAAGAGTTTCATTAGCTAAAATGTCACAATTATGTATATCATCAGAAAAAATGGAAATAAGTTATTAAATTATAATTTCTTCTACATTAGCAAGCATAATTAATTATTTTGTTAGTTAAATAGCAATAGTGTAGGCAAGAGATGTGGAATTAGTAACAAGAGAGGTGATTTATATATATATATATATATATATATATATATATATATATATATATATATATATATATATATATATATATATATATATATATAGATAGATAGATAGATAGATAGATAGATAGATAGATAGATAGATAGATTGATTGATAGATAGATAGATAGATATATGTAATGAACAATATAAAATGAAGGAAGGGTAAGAGCGGAGGAAAAGTGTTCTGTGTGGTCCGCTGTGTAATACTTGTATCTGTAGTCATACTGTAAAAGACAATATTAACAAATATGTGACCACTTCTTTGTTAGTAACAGATGTCTGCGTTTCCTTTTGTATTAACATGTAGTATCTTCTGTGCAAAGACCGTTGCCAGAAAAGTACATTGTCATCAATATTATTATTCATTACTGACGATCTGAGATAAAACTCGTTTCTTAATTTATGAAATATTCTGAATTCAGAAAGAATGCGATGATTTTTTATGTAAAAGCCACACGTCCAGGAAAGATCGGAGATGGTTTTACCTTATCTCAGTGACCTACATGTATAAACGAGCTAAAAAGCACAGCCGCTAGTCTATTAGCAAATGCTAAACAACTTCAAGCATACGTTGTTCTCTCATACGTTAGTTTAAATATTTTCAAAGTATATCTTACCTATTCTATTTTTTCAAAAACACTTCCCTTTGCATTCAACTTGTACTATATTTTCACAGAGTACACCTGCATATTTTGATTTCGGTCTTAAGAATACAGAATGACTATATACTTTGATGAGATTTAATTACCAGGTCAACACATGCAAGTGTGCCTGCTGTGCATGAATGCATATAACATATATACTACCGACTTGGTAGCATCATATTTTGGTGATGTGTGCATGATACACATGGTATAGGCATTCGTGCTTGCTGGCACAGTGATAGGTGCCCTTTCCATGCAGACCTGGACTCAAATTTCTTTAGAGTACGATTAAAGTTATACATTCTCTAATCTAGATGTTAACACACGCATACACACACATGTACACACACACGCGCTTATGTATATATATATATATATATATATATATATATATATATATATATATATATATATATATATATATATATATATATATATATATATATATATATATATGTATATCAACCCGTCACATTCCTTGAACTAGGTAAGCACCTGATGAATGATTTGTGCATTGGAAAAGAGAATATCTCGCTGTTGATTTTTCCAGTTCACCATCTTGTACATTTGTTACAAAAATCAGTGATGAACTTGCACATTATTAAATGAAAAGTTTCGAGGAAGTATCTTTTTATAACATAATCAACTTCGAGTCACTCAAGTTTTTATAGTTTCGAAAATATAGTCATGCATTGAACTCACTAATTTAATGTCGACGATACACTACACCATGTGATGTACTCGGACATGAAATATAATGCTTGTTTTTTCTAATCAGTCACTTAAACAACATGTAATCCTTTACCATCTGTAAATGCTTATCAAAATTATCCGGCATCTAAAGTTTCAATAGTGAAAGACTTGGTGGGGGGGTTCTACTTTGCAATATGTACGCACTCATGAGCAGCCATTATCTAGCAATGAAACGTATGGACAATCAGACATCTTATGCTGACCCTGCTATGGTAAATGTATTTTTCCGTCGCGATTTGTTTTGTGCATAATATGCATTTTTTATATTGACTAAAAGTTTAAAGATTTCACTACTGCAGCTTCCACTGAAAACTGTAATTGACTTTTTCTGTTTGTTTGGGTTGAAGTTGATTTAACATGGTGGTGCTATTGACCACTCTTCCTCCACTTTGACGGCCTTGATATTAAAACATTAATTTTCTCTAGGTTACGAATAGAGGGAATAAAAGGTTTGCCTGCCTGCAAACAAGACTTATAATGCTCCAGTGAAATTTCAGAATGTAAATGTGATCTAACACTTGGAGATGATGGTAATTTATGGTTCGCTTAGGTGTAGAAAGACATCTAATATATATTAATCCAGGAATATGTATCAGCAGCCATCATGCCATGTTAGTCACACACGATTCATAACGCATTTAGAAGGGAAGTAATTCAAAGGAGTTATATTACCATCTCTTGTGATTCCTTCAAAACCTTATTAGAGTGTTGTGTCTAAGTCCAGGTCAAAGTGTAAATTTGGTGAAGTGAGCTTTGTTTTTACAGCAAGCCAGGTCTCGCTACAGGATCTGGTTTTGTGCGATCTAATTAAGAATTTTGTGGTCTTTTTGCAAAAGTATATAAAGCAGTGAACTAAAGGATCAGATATATAATACAGTCTTTGTTTTTGATGAACTTGTTGCACGTCCATCGGAAATCCAGATCAGTGTTTGTGAGCCTCCATCATTATCAATTGGCAAGATATAGTATTGCTAGTTTGCAGCAACCACAAAATAAAACCATTAAACAAATACCTTAGTAGTTAGTAGTGGTTTAGGCTAACCATACAATAAATGATTGTATTCGTCTCTCTGATGAACACCACTAATTTGATGTCAGTGTTTGGGCTATTTGCTTTATTTCTACACGTGAGTATACAATTATATTCCCAGATAAGGCTGTGTTTGCTGCTGTACAGTGTTATTAGCCATGAAATAACTATAATTGCTCAACAAAATATAGCCAGATACATTAAGCAATGTAGCTACATGGGGCTTATCCCAACTAAACCACAAAGATTGGGTTTGCCTCAGACATGCAGTGATTGTTTTGGTGTTGTGGACACTGAACCTAAACCTATAGAGTGTTTTGCAAACGTGACAATAGCTAAAGCAATTTGAGTTCAGACCGAGCCAGGTAGCTCGTCATAATGCAATATCTGACCACTATTTCCTAGTAAGGATGTTTGGATGGTGATCCAGCGCGATTAATTTCTAAGGAATCATCCGTGACCCACGTTATAAAGGAAATATCAGCCCAAAACCACAACGACATGGGCCATGACGAAATAGAACAAGTTTAGAGTTACTTGGCCTTTAAAAGCGTTAGAATTGGAAAATCAGCTGGCTTGCAAGTAGTCTGCCAACCGTATATTAGTGATGTCACGATTTAGAATTGGTTGCTTTTACCTCGTGAAATTTGCAAGCCGTAAAAAAAAATATTATATATTTATATTAAAGGGCTAAATTTTTCGTTGTGACTTGCAATATGTATTCATAAGAAATGTGTTCCCTTTAACGTTTTGTTAGTGAAACTATCTTCACTCATGTACAGGGTGCTGATATTAAAAAACTAGCTCATTCCAGTGATATAGAATGATATACAGGTATGCTGTATTGATAAATAGGGTCTCGAACGCATTGCATGCAAGATCCACATGATTGTTCACCTCGGTCCTGGTGTGAAATATGACGACCTCTTTCGTGATTACTGATCCTCATAATACTCCGTTAAGTCTCGTGCCTTCTTACAGTTCATTATCATTTCATTTATGGGTAAACATAAAGATCTTAAATTTGAAAAGGTAGCATCCGTGAATTAGTTGGCTCAGTTTGAACTCTAAACTGATCAACAGTTGAGTGTTTTGATTACAAATTCATTTATGATACCATGCATTTTAAGTGACACATCTTGCTTAGACTGTAAATATATCAAGAGAGACAATCATTGTTTCTGATAGTACAATGTATAAGTGATATTTCCGAAGTTTTTTGAAAACACCATTGTTTACCTGCATTAGAAACATATCTTCTTTTTCGAACCTTATCTTTCATTTGTCGCCACAAAATTTGATTTCTCTAATACGGCTAGTCATCATTTATCAATTGTTATCTCTACAAATCTATTGGGAAAGGCTTGACTAATGTTGTGTTAACTGGTAGCCCAAAGGTTTTTGTAATATGTAGCAAATACAATATGGTCAAACCAAAAAGTCAAATAAAAGAACTATTTAATGATATTCATACTTGTTAATGTGGTTGTCGATTATGCAGATTTCATCATAAATCAGCATAAATCAATGTCTGCATACTGGATAAACTTTACTCATCGACCCTGGCTCATAAAGGAGCATTAGAGTCACTTTATTGTGAAACGAAAGGCCGGGTAAACAGCAAACTTTAACACTCAATATAGAATTTTAATTTCTACTATAACAAAGCTATAACGTCTGCAACATTTGTCAGTGCCTTTCTCACTGTTGACATTTGCAGGCGGTTATTTGTCCATGTCAAATATAAGACACATAACAATATCGAATCACTCAACATCAAAATGTGTTGTACGTTTCACAATATATAACTGAGAGGACATGCATTAGACTCTAACGTGATAGTCGAATACATGTGCATTGCATTTTATTTCATGTGCTATTCAAGTGGCGTATACTGGGACACTGGGATAGTAGGCAAATATTTTATATTCTGCTGCACACCTTTCCATGTTGCAGGCCGATTGATGGTGTTTTAGTTTCTTGTAATGTTATAACATTTTTGTTCTATTTAGATTGTTGTTATTGTTGTGGGGTTTAACGTCATTTTTCAGCACAACATAGGCTATGTATGGCGGCCAGTATTTATGGTGGAGGAAGAACCCGGAAAAAACCCGGGAAGAACCACCGACCCACGAGACGCTATTGGCAAGATTTCTCACATACCCACATTGGCCGAATCCTAGACTCGAACCCAAGTAGACAGAGGTGAGATGGCAGTGATCGGTAACGGAGAGCGCTTCAGACCACTCGTCCACTCGGGGCGCCTCTATTTAAATAGATTGTGAGTCTTATGTAAGGTGTTTAGGATCGAATAAACAGTAAAACAAGAAAGAGTGAAAACAACAAGCTTTGAAAACATATAATAATTTATCTCCCTGAAAAAATTATGTGAAAATGAAAAAAAGCAGTTTACGGTTTTATGAATCAAATCCAAAAATAATCCAAGAATAATCCACCTATACAGTTTTTGAAGTCCTAATACCAAAATGTTCTAATGATTTCAAGTTCGAGTCCCGACGAAGAATCCAAGATGGAAGAAGATGACTTATGCTATAATCTGTAGTGTTGAAGTATACAGTTCCTTAAAGAAACAAGAAATATAACTCTGGTTTTGGAAATCTGAATAAATCTTTATAAAAGCTGTCCTCGTTGAACAATTGTATACGAGCACACATATTTTTTAGGGGATGCAAAAAAGAATTAATCCTTGTAATCCAAGTAATTTGAATAACTCCAAATAGCACAGCATGCCATTTCCATTGTATGAGCCCAACTACTAAGAATATCTCTCCAAAACAAAGGTTATATCGTATTCTAAAACGCAAAAAGAGGTTCACGTGATCATTTTACAGAACCTCGTCGAAATTAGTTCTGCATTCGTATTCAGTTTAGACGCCCTGAAACACTAAAAACACCATGCCTGATGTTATGTATATTTGAATTAATTTGTGCTTGAGTCGTTGTATACATCCTTGTATATTAAATACATTCAGGACCACAAGGTAGACTCTGGCCTCTCTTACATCGTTCAATGGTAAATCTTATACGTTATAGGATAGTGCTTTCCTATAGTTTATGTTTTTATTATATGTCTCTAATATATCAATTTACCGTTATGCTACCCTCTCTCTCTCTATCTCTCTCTCTCTCTCTCTCTCTCTCTCTCTATATATATATATATATATATATATATGCATGTATGTATGTATGTATGTATGTATATATACACAGCAATTGTTGATACAAGTCGTTATTTTAATATTAGAATATCATCTGACTTTCTAAACTGACGAAATCATTTTATAATATTAAACATTCATTGCTAATCTCAGAAAATGAGTCTCAAAGTATTAGACAATCATGGGCAGAGACAATTTCGGAGAATATACTTTTTTTTCTAATACCGGAAAATCGGTCATAACATTACAAGCAAATCTTCTAATAATAAGATCATCTCTATTGTTAATATTAGAAAATCAATGTTTAATGTGATATAAATATTTTGTAATATTAATCAATCCTTTAATATTATTAGAATATTCCACGTGTTTTAATTTTTGGAAGATTAGCACCACATACTAATGAGAAAAAGGATCCCATTACGCAAATAATTATTCTATATTGAGGTCTTACAGTCGCTGGAAGTTCCTATACAAATTATTATTATTATTATTATTATTATAATTATTATTATTATGATTATTATTATTATTATTATTATTATTATTATTATGATATATATATATATATATATATATATATATATATATATATATATATATATATATATATATATATATATATATATATATATATATATATATATATATATATATATATATATATATATATATATATATATATATATATGTATGTATATATGTATATATAATAAATTTGACTGGACAAACAAAAGTAACTTTTTGAAAAGACCGTGACAACCTAAGCGATTTCAGATATTTGACTTGTGCATTTATAGCTTCATAGGATAACGGAAGATATGCTCTTTTTCTCCATGTTAAATATTTTACACAATACTTTTGGTGGTCGACTCCTTATAGTATCTTCAGCATAGTCTTTATAAGGCTGAGTTATTGTGACTGTATTCTGTTAATAATGTAACTTCCATTGACGGTAAAATGGACCAAAGTTGTCCATAACATTTTCTGAGCATGACTTCTATCAATGGACCAAACGTTACTTGGCGACATAAACTATCTTTTCTAGCCAAGGTTCCGATAACCTTATCTGCACTCTGGCATATCAAGCAGATATTTCTGAGCTTCGGGCCTCTGAATTTCACTGGATGCGGCGCAAGCCACCACATCCAATTAAAATCAGGTTGTTCAAATTTGAACACTGATCCTACATGATCGAGGCAAGGGGAGCACAAAACTTGAATCCACTAATAAATATGCAATTTTCCAGTGTCGGTCCGTGTTTGCACACACACCTTTCATTCAAATACACTTTAAATCGCTTCCCTCTGGTACACAGTCAGTTGCATCCATTGTTTCGGTGGATGTACAGTGCACCACGCTATTGGTTAGTTGGCATTATATACTAAGAGAGGCATCACATGAAATCCAATAGATGTGAAATCCAATATTGATGTTCCATCCGCCAAGGTGTAGATAGGGTTATCGGAACCGTGGCTAGCAAGGATGGACATAAACTGGCAGTGACGTCATATACACCAGTCTGCTGATGTCAACGTTTAGCTCATTATTAATGACGTCTTTTGTTAAATAATATTTTCTTGGTTGTAACACGGGAATTAGGATCCTATTTAATAAGTGGGAATGAATCACGACAACCAGCGTTCCAAATTATATTTTGTGATCGAGTATAAATTGTCAAATCTACTAATTGTGACAAGGCCACAATACTTATTTTTTTTTTAAAATCCTGGTTTCATGGGTGATGTTTATGATGTTTTCAAGTTATTAACGTGTTGTCAAAATAAACCATCGTAAGCCTTCTTTGAGATTGGCTTCTAACACATGGACACTGTTTTTTGCATTTTTTTCCCCGACTGGTTCCGTTCAGTTCGTGAATCAATATGGCTGGAAGATGAGATCGTAAGACGTCATCTTGACGACGTTTTGACGGAAAAGACGATTATGATGTTGTTTATAGGTTTTGTTAAGAAAGACACTAAATTAGACATGTAAATGACAGGCCCTTCTTCTGGGCACTAGTGGTGAAGCAGATATGTATGAAATATAAAACAATCGGGGGTGGTGTGTTTAAATTGACAAGCAAATGTGCATGAGGCATGTTTGATTAACATCGTCTTTCGCTTAGTTTAGCCCAGGAGTTCCTAACTGTTTGGCTATTAATTGCACTTGAGACTTATCTCTTAGACTTTTAATTCAGACCATGCTATGGGCACTGATGTTACAATGTTCTTTGCTATGTTGGGACAAATTGTATGTAATGTCAATGATACTTGGATTAAGATTATATTGTTTTTGTGTAAAGTTAATTGCTTCTTTTTCTCCTAACATGGTATCAAAGATGACAAGCCAGACACGATCTTTCGGAGGAAGTCCTTCTACAAACACAATTCATTCTCCTTAACGTTTTTAACTTTATGGTTTAAGCCGATTGACAGTCTTTGTAACATCATATTTGTTTTCGATCAAACGTTTTTGACGAATTCTGCTTTGTCTAAACCACTCGGTCTAGTATCAACATGTTACAGGGATGAGGAAGATGTAGCACTGTTTTCGTCGATCACATTTTAGTAGTGGAAACGGGATTACGAGGACGAAGATGTACGAATTCTGAGAATAATATTGACGACAAAAGAGAATGTATTCGTTGGAGACACGATTAATGTTTGTTTAAACACCTTTACATGTCAAGAAAGTAAAATACAAAAAGTCTAGAGACTATTTTCATCAAAAAGACACAAATACAATAAAAAGTTGAATGTAAATAAGTACACACTATTTTCAATGGCGGTGTTTCCCAGAAAATAAAGAACATATGATGTTCTCATTTTATTCTCCACACCCTGCACAGTCTCAAATTTGTTTATATGAATTTTCACATTCATTAAATTTGATGTTTACAATGGTATTATCCTGAAATTGAATTCTGTATTTTTCCTCTGTTTCAGGTTCTTCTATCACTATTTCTAACATGTATGTGTATGTCATGTTCACTGCTGACACTGGTTATAAGAGAACGTTTCTCTTGAATCATTGATACAGATATTTGACATTGTTAACCAACTTTTTGAGTCCAAGCATCGTAGCCAAAACGTTTCCAATCACGTACATCTTTTCAGTCTAGTATATGTTTGTTTAACCAAGAAGCTATACACACTTCGTCGTCGGTGTTGAGCATGGATAAGGTTTGACTTATGTCTCCACACAAAGATACACAACTTTGTTTTATGACAATACTCAACAGTTTTTAAACAAAATTTGTCTTTCGTGCACAGGTAAAGTTGACGTAGTCATGAATATATTTTTGCATGTACTGTTCATAACAAGTCTACAGTGAATCTGTTGGCAAACGAAATGAAAGAAAATTAGTCAAACACACACGCAAATGATAGGCCAAAAGTCAATGAAATCAATGTCTTAATATTCTAGAATGATTCTTAGCTTGCGTTTCACATGAAAATTTACAAACTCTCTGTAAGTTTTTCCCCGCACTTCCAACTGGAAACATTGAATGTCCGCTTTTAAATTAGTTATTCACAGTAATGTCTTTCTTTTTCTTTATGATGAAGGGAAATAGTTTACCCCTAGACACCCTAAAGCAACAACGTAGCCGTACACAAACGATATTTGAATGGAAACACTTGGAAGGAAATATTAATTTATGTAACTGAAGAGCACGTATCACATGTAGTAAAGTTGTGTAGTCATTGGATTAAAATGTCGATTTTAAACATTCTTTGTAATTCTGTTCTAATTCACAGCCTGGAATTCTACAAAGTATTTGAACATTGTAAACATAAAACTTACAATTGCAGCCTATCTGATGTATGGGAAGTCAATCAGTGTTGTTTTGGATGCAGCTGGTTGAGTTTCACTTCTATCTTAACAAACTATTTGTAAGTGCGTTCTCTTAGCTCAAGAATCAAACAAAGAAGGTACTCTTCTGGACTATCCATGAGGGTGATATTATTGCAGTCCTACCAAAAGGAATGTAGTGGTAATTCTGAGACGAATTGGAATGTTCCAGGTAAGCCGAGTATTTATATTTCCATTCCTGAAGTGATGCAACACAACTGACACACTTTACTGTATCTGATCTCTCAAGCATATACATCAAAATTTGGATAATTGTTTGATGGTTCGACTTTCAAAGTCGCATCAGGCAGCCAACGTCACAGAACATTTATTCTTCTCTGATGGTCACATCTTGTCAGGTTAGTACTGGTGATATCCGGAGTGTCTGCATGGATGAAATACATTAGTAGGTACACGCACGACATGACATTTCCCAGTAAAGTAGGAAGGTCATGCTACATCTGATTCACTAGTTGTGTGGTAAGATATACGGTAGTGAAGGGCATTTCTTTCCATGTTCACAGGAAAGCCATGTCTGTCGAAGAAAGGGCAGACTGTGTTGCATTGATGATGTCACAGGGAGCAGCACCATTCAGTTAACATTGCACTTCAAATGTGTAGTCCCTCGCATAATTGCTGTATTGAATTATTCTATAAAGGTAATCGGGTTATGGGCTCAAAATCTCTTATGGAGAAATGTGTTGCACGTCAATGTCTTCTGTCAACATATCGAGGTGTCCTGTAGGAAATCGACAATATTTAACTACCCTAAACTAATACCCAACACACATCCATGTATTCGATTTCTTCTCCAGAGATTCGTCCTCGTCGCACAGGATGCGTGTGTCATTGGTTCATCCTCCAAATAAACTGTGGGTTCAAAGGTTCGATGCCCACATCATCGTAACTTCCAGTAGTGCGTCTAAAGTCCGGATCGCTTTTGAATTCACGATCGTACTCCTGCTCTCACATTTCTACCAATAGGTATTGTTGTGTTTCGTACATTTACTCGTAAAATTATTCCATATTGAATCCTGAGAAAATACTTGTAAGGTTGTGTTGAGGAAAACACTTGGGTCATCGTGAAATAAGTATCTATGGATTTCATGTTATTTTGTTTGTAACACGTTGAACTAACACAGCTTCGTTCGCAGGTAGAGTAATGGATTCGACGTTTCCTTCATGCCTGGTAGTTTGGACGTTAAACAAACCCAGCATCGCACATCACGATATATGTTTTGGTCTCGACTGCAAACTCATTTGTCACATTTTTCACAATAACAAGTATATCTGAGAAATCTAAATGTATTAGTGATGGTCTTGAAATGGTCCTGGTGATCAGACATGTTAATGTTGTTGTATCTGGGAAAGCGGGGCCTCGAGACACTAGATCACTCCGAGCCACCTGAGGATACGCTTACAACGTACAACGAGTAGCGAAGCCGTCTTGAAATTTTGGCATTTCATGAATGCCACAAGCAGTCTCTTTAGGTATGACTGTCTGATTTAATACAATATCAGCTTCTTTTTGTTGTTGGCTCTGTGTGATTGTCGAATACTCTGCGATGCTCTTTTACATGCTGAGGTTTCCTTCTCGTCGGCATACATTCGCCCATAATGATTGTCCTGGTTACGCAGATTTGGTCTTGAGAGTTTCAGATATGGACCATACTACGTTTGGTACTGCTAATGTTCGTCACCAATAACACTTTTCTGCGTCCGTAAGGTTAGGTGGTGAATGTGGAGTGTAGCATTTACAACGATCATAGCAAACGCATGACTGGATTGATGGACGTGTAGAATTTTGTCGATGACCTTAGATAGTGTTAATTTCTGCTCATGCGCTAATCTCGATCCAGACGGGATAGTTCAAAACTTTCGTGATGAATGGAAGATATTGTTGTGTCAGTGTCACTAATAATGAATCCCTTAAATCGGTGACGAAACCTTGTACTTTCTGGGGTGACATTTCATACTTGAACTTTTTAAATTTACATTGTAGGTTTAAGACGTGGTTCCGTGGTTCTAAATGCCTTTGAAGTGCGTTTTTGCGGTTCTTGAATCTTATAATAACGTTATGGAGGTACCGAACGACTTTGTTTATTAAGTGAATCTTGGTTCTTTGGTCTTGTACATGCTCATTATTTTTGAGCTGAGACTACTACGGAACATAATTTTTAAAACTAAAATTGTCAGCGAGTACTAAACACGATAGTTACCATATTTACACTTATTTCGATTTCTTATACATCATATTGATAACTACAACATGTATGAGATATGGATATGTTTGCGGGAATTTGAGAGACCATGCTCCATGAAAAACAAATTACCTTTAAATGGTTTCTAAGGAGATATGATGAATTTCCACCTTTAAAGTGCAATTTTAAAATATTGTATATTTTAGCTGATTGGAAGTTTCGTTTTCACTGAGCAAATGATTTTGGCCTCAAATTTGCTTAAGAGAAAATCGTAAACAAATGAGTAGATAGCCAAGACCAAACATGTATTATATTTAAACCATAATCGTTTGTCTCCCTATTTACCAGTTAAATGCACATATAATAATCGGATGAAGCTTTTTGTTCCGTTTTATACAAATGTAAGATTCATTTTCCGACAGTCTCCTAATAAAATGAAATGGCACATGTTAGAGCAAATTCATTAACGACATAGGATCATAGGAAATCTATGCAAAAGTAAGACACTTCATTAAATATAGGCCATACATACATAGCTCCGGTCCTCATCTGGTCATCGATTGTGGTTGTAGTGATTGGCATTTGTCACTAATGGATTTGCTCTAGCATGACGGAAGCATGCCTACTATTAGGGCATCTTTTTAGCTCAGTCACATAAGCATTGCATTATCATTCTCATTTTCATTAATCAACTTCATCTGTTTAACGAGGATAACCAATTCATACTCACAAATATGAAGCAAGTCAATTAAGGGGTATAACATATTCAACAGACCAGATAAAATGACTAAATTATGATATTAATGAGGAATAGGTGTTCCATCCAAATAGCCAAATTGAGTTAATTTCCCGTGCAATGAATTATTCAATTTCATTGGTACTATTTCAAAAAGATAATGAGTTAATACACATTTGCTGCATGTCCGTTGACGAGAAAAGCGTATGTTTCTAGATTGAAAAACAGTCATGAACATTGGAAAAAGACGAGAGCAATTGAGATTTTTCTGTGTTATATATATATATATATATATATATATATATATATATATATATATATATATATATATATATATATATATATATATATATATATATATATATCAGAAAAGTAGACGTCTTGAGAATTGATTTTTTTATGGCTAAGTAGATTCAACTCAGCTCGGTTGATGCTATGCTACACCTTTTGTGAGACATGTACAGTGTCTAAGTATTTTACAGCAGCCAGAGCCAAGTGTGCAACTGTCCAGGTATTAAATGTTCTTCTAACTGTATATTTTGTTGCTAATTATGTACACTTGCTCTTTGAAATAAAGTATCATTTTACAGCGTTGTCGAGGTCATGATGACCAGTCTCATCGGTCCGATTTTATCAATCGTCAGGGCTTTGTTCTAGATGTATTCAAAGTTTATGGTTTCTTTTGTCATACAAATTCACTCACCTCACTAATTAATGATTTCTTAGCTTATGCAACCTGTCATTTTCCTTTTGTGTATTTAGTTGCTTTTTCCCCTTGAGTTTATCTTATGTAACGTCGCTGTGTCTTTTGTGTTTCAAATCATGAGAATTAATATTGTATGTAATCTGGTGTTTTATGTGAAATGTGTAATCATTCTACCAAAACAATTTCGTACAAATTAATTGATGGAAGGAACTGTTGAATAGAAACGCTCGATAACGTTATACTGGTTATCATTTTTTATTTGGCCTTGAAAAGATCTTACCGATATATACTTTTCAGTAGATCGTATATCAGACAAAATTCAATACTGAAATGCAGTCATTTTCTGCTTACTATCCCTGCCATGCATTGTGAATTGTAAGTCCACCTACAATTTGCCATTACATTAAAAATATCGATCAAAACACCAAAAATGTTACAGTTTGATCTATGATTTGACATGTTTTCAAGTTCAAAGAGTTACGAACGCTTTAGACCACTCGGCCACTCGGGGCCCAAAATGAAATGAAATATCATGACTAAACGCAATATGCAGTAAATTTAGCTTGTTCATAGCGACCTTAAGTAGGTTTCATTTTGAAAGTTTGAAACATTTCAAGTTTTGTGTTTGATGGGCTTTGTCTGCAAATCGATATAGTGGACTATGACTCAGTATTTCAACACTGAGAAATATAATGACTGACGGCGATTTCCAAGGTTTGAATGTGTAGTCTAGCCTCTGGCATGGGTACTGAAATAAATGATGTGCTAACAAATATAACCTTATAGCACCAACCCCTCCCCACCTCCGGCTGCATTATATTCCTCTATGTTTTTCTCGAAGAAAGCATCCAGGGACGCGACGATTATTGCAACTTTTTCTTATACCATTTACGGTACCTCAATCAGCTGTGCTATCCGTGTCATTACATTGCCATGATACGGTCGTGGACTCTATAAGAAGTAATAAAATAACAACGAAACGAAGAACACCGAAAGCAAAATCAGTCATCAACATGTATAATAATAACTTGTATTACTTCCATTCTCATGCAATTGTATGATAAATGAACCAGATGTTAATGATAATAATACTTATAATATTATCATTATTATTATTATTGTTGTTATTAGTAGTAGTAGTATTAGCTAACTGATATCATAAGCACCAGAAATAGAACCAGAAAATAATAATAAACACAACAAATGTGATATGAATATTGGTTTGGTTTTATGGTGTCTAACACCATTTTCAGCACATGATAATTATACATGGCGGGGAATATTTTGTGGAGGAAGAACCCTGGAAGGCACATATAGAAACCAGCAGTCCAGGAAAGCTGTTGACAAGTTTTCTCACATACCCATTTCGATGGAACCGAGGCTCAAACGCATGAAGACAGAAGTCATTTGTGTGAGTGATCTGTAAAGGTTAGGGCTTTAGACCACTCCTTCACCGGAGTCCTTATGAATGAAACATCATGTCATGATGACGACATCATAACATAATGTTAGACTGTGTTTCTTACCTTTGTGTTAATGAATAGTCTGATTGTGCTAAGATTCACAAGCGCAAACACAGGATATATCAGCTTTGATAATGTCTCTAACTAGATAAATTGCACTTTCCTCGATGAAAATTTAGAAAATGTGCACGCTATAACTTTAATGGAGTTCTGAGCTCTTATAGCAGCAGAGAGGGTGAACAGACTCTAATTGACTTACTCTCAAATCGTAAAAATAAGCCTTCCTGAAAATCGCAAAAAATCGCAAAACAGGATCGCGGCGGTCAATGGTGGTGCCGAGACAACACCCTCGTTGCTGCTATCAATTAAAACAAAATTATAACAAAAAATGCCACAGCACAAGAATCCTACACAGCTAGATTACATCGAGAACGACTAGAAGCAATTAAGAAATATCTTCCGATGAGAGATGCTGTTAAAAAAAATATATAAGCGCGACAAGAAGCACTAGTTGAATTCGCAGAAAGTACAGAACACTTGTTTAAACCTGTCACAACGGTTAATGAAAGAGTTGCAACGGCTACTGAAGGTCTTCTTCCATCAGTAAAACAGACTGCTGCGCAAACTGAAAAAATACCACATAGAACTAAGAAAACAAAACAGATTTTTACGAGAACTTCCATCCGTCAACGAAGAAACCAACACAATTCTTGCTGAAATAAGTGATATCAAAGATCGCATACCAGAAACAGAAACAGAACAAGCAAGGACCAAAGTTGATATAAACGATAAATTTACTGAAGAAAATATTAACATCATACAAAAAATTAAAAACACAGATGCGTTAGCTGAATTTGCTGTGCGAAGTTATGACAGTGGAGAAAAAGTTTTAAACTCCAAATATACCGTTGATGTTGTAAGTCGTGATAACTGGTACAAATGGATATTTTTTTATACACTATAGAGTAGATCAGGCTAGAAAAAGTGATACTAGAGATATTGCGTTTATTAACGCAATAGAAACATATTTCACAGATGCAGCAACCACAGTTACAACTTTCTTTATCAAACCTCCTCCAGCGAAACAACAGAACGAACCATAACCTTAACCTCCTCCACCGCAGCAATAGAAGAAAAACAAAAATAACCACCTTCTCGATCACAATCTCCACAACAATTTTACTATGCACCTACTGGTAGCGGTTGTACTACAGTAAGTGGTCTTATTGCCTGTCCTAACAACATCCTCCATGAAGTGCAACGACTAGAAGTTCACATAGAAGAAAACGAGCCAGTAATAATTCTCCAGAAATAATTAATGAAGCAGCTAATATCTGTCGACGATTATTTCAAGGTGGTATCATAGACATCGATATTTATCGGGAACTTATTGATGAAATCTCGGACGGCTACTACAGCGATTAATCGAATAAATAAAAATAAGATGATCATACACAACTCTCGCCACAGACCCGTGATGGTCAGAGTAGTAAACTCACGATTACCTGTTTAAAGCAACTATTACGGAGATGGACTCAGTAATGTTATCCAGGGATTATTTGCAAGGATGGCTCCCAAAACAGCACCAATCGTGAAACAATTTTCAGTGAAAGCCATCGACGTTATTCGTGAAAAAGCTGCTGGTGCGATCAGCAACGTTGCTGGTAAGGCGTTTTCGGCAATCAAAGACAGAATAGCACGATTAATACGTAAACGTCAAGGAGGTTCTCCGCAAGTGGTTCATCAACAATCAGTGACATTACCAAGCACCGAAGTTATGCCAGTGAATGTCAATAAAATAATAAGTCAGGTTGCAAATCAAAAACTAACAGTTGGCTGGTGTACCCTCCGCTAAAGAAAGATAAAAAATATGACTGCAAGTGTGATAGCAGGAAGTGGTCTTCGTGTTAGACGATAACAACTATAATAAAAGTGTTCAAGCGTCTATCCGACACAGCATTTGACCTAGGTGCACCAGTTCCCAAAGATGATTATATGCGTGATTATCATTATTATTCCTATGACGCGCGCACATAAGACGCACGTGGAAGAATTGATTTACAAGTTCGGGTTACAAGTAGATATTTCCTACCCTCTGAGGCATTTATCGAAGTTGAAGGTAGACTCACAAAACCAGATGATACAGCATACGGAATTGGTGATCGAGTTGGTTTTGATAACAATGGTATAATGGCGTTATTTAACAGCTAGGTACTCGATTGATGGAAACGATATTGAATCGTGCCGTGAAAATGTCGATGTTGCCACGACGATACTTGGTCTTGCAAGATACTGCAACGACTATACGAGATCGACAGGTCCAATAATGATGTTTGCAAAAGACACAACTGACTTCCCTAATGGTAATCAATATACCATAAGACGACAAAAAAGCACACTACCCCCGCCGATGATGCAGATGTAGAGTCTGTGGTCAGTCCAAAATTCAACTTGGGTTTTGCTACAACGTCAAGCAATGTTAAACGCCAAAGAGATTTCATGCGCAATTGCACTCTCATATTTTTGGATTTTACAAAGATGATAGCAAGGTTATATTCGGCGCTAAACATACAGTAGTACTTGTTAGAAAACCCAGTGACAATGATGAAATATGGCATACTGCTGGAGTTGATGATGGTAAAGTAACCCTAACAAAACTGTCATTATGGATGTCAGTAATGACTCCATCGCTTGCTGAAGAACAGCGATTACTTCTTTCAATAACACAGGTGGTAAATCGATGTTATCATGGTTTACAGTTACCACAGATAGTGTCCCCGTTAACGGCGCTAGTTTGTTCACGTGGCAAATAGCATCACAGCAGGAGCTATCAGCACCACGACATATATTTGTTGCGCTTCAGGCAAACCACATAGGAGGCATACACCAAGGAAATCCAATGGTATTTGACTCATTTGGAGTTTCTGAAGTTGCATTGAGGATAAACGGACAACAAGAACCTTCTGAAGAAATATTGCTGGATTTTGAACACAATCATGTTGCACGTGCATAATATCGATTAATGTTGTATAAGGGACGTGTTCAAAACGTAGACACTGGTTTGCAAATATCTCAGCGCGATTTCACTGCACTGTTTCCGATCTAATGCTTTTCGTTGGAACATTTGGATTTATTCAGACAATCTGTCGTTGACGTACACTTCCGAGCTCGTGTAGCTCGAATAGCAGCAGCAGTAGCTGGTCCACCGGCTCTTCCTGGTGGTGCTAGATCAATCGCGGTCATACGCAGCGACAAAGCAATGTTGCTTGAAGGTGTTGGTGGTCGAATGAGAGTCATTGATGCACCAGTAGAAAACATGCAACCGCGCGGCGATTTAAAAATACAACAATGATGATAAAATGTCATCATACCATCATGTTAGTGTCAGTCTGACTCCTGGTCAGATTAAAAAGCTACAAACCGCATCAGTTAAAAAACAGGAACCACCATAATGCCAAAGCACAATCAAATTACAGGCGGTGAAAACAAACAAATCCAAACCTGGAATACGACTTGAACTTTTCCTCGGTGGCATCAAAGATATTGCTAAGACAGGCGGTATATTTCCACTTCTCTCGGAAATACCAGCGCTGATATCCGCTGTAGCCCCAGCCGTTGCAAAAGCGGCCGCGTTGAGTTCTGTTGGAACCGCTGCTGGATTGGCATTAAAAAAAAGCAACGGGAAATGGCTTAAGAATTCCGGTAACTCATCGAGGACAAGGTCTGAGACTTCCAGGAACAATTCATTGATTTCACTTTTGTCGAAGTTTGATTAACTTGATGCTGCTAAACAACTAATGATACAATAATTTAGAGCTTTTTTATGCGCGATCAGTTACCACAACAACCAAACAACACTGAAACTGGTATTATTAATCTAGATAATTCCACCGGGGTTGAGATTCATTGGGTAGCATAGGCAATTGATCCGGTGGAATTATTTATTTTGATTCCTATGGGTTTGCTCCATCACATGAATTTGTGCACTATGTCTCTGCGTACAAAGTCGGGCACAGAGTGCCAACCTGGTACTCAACGGTACCATCACCAACATTAACCGATTCAACAATATGCGGCCTTGAAGCAATTGCTGTACTTGACGCTGTATCAAAGACGCCATCGTTGCCACCTTACAAAGTCGTATCTAATTCCACAAGTCAACAGTTTGAGAAATCATTGATTTAGATCAAGGGAGAAGAAAATAATGGTAGTTATTTACGGAAGATCCCGCGGTGATACTACTAAGAGCAAAAAAAAAAATTCGACGAAATAGATGTCAAATTATGAGACTAAAGACAAACTCGCTGATAGTATGAAATTCTCTGGAGTTGACCAAGATGAAGTTGTTGTTTTTCAGATAAATACGGCGTTTCAAGAACGAGCAAAATCAAATGGAATGATAGAATTCGTGGAGTTCTCGGTGCTACCACGGATAACATTATTTACTGACGGCGGTCGAATCTGAGACTCAAGTATATCCATATCGCAAATTAGAAATGAAACTGCAAGAAGTATTGCTAATCGTTTGATGAATAATGGTGACACAATGACAGGTGAACTCAGCATGAACGGATGGTAAATTATCCACGTTGCGGGCCGATTTTGATGTTCACGTAAATATGTTCATGAGCACCTCTATCAATTTTCAAAAATTCAATAAAATCGCAGTCGATTTCTTTGGTACTCCGTTTACCGCTGAAGTAAAACTCTCTGATATCAAGAAGAGGACTGAAACGATTAAAAAACACTAGAAGATGTCATAAATGGAATTCATGATATCGTGAACAAACCTAATCTGATTAAAATTCCTCACAAACAGATCACCAATATAGTATACACATTGTCATCAGGATTATCAACATGGTCACAGCTAAATAATACTATCAAACATACCGCGGAAGTCACTGGTATGTACAGACTGCTGTCTGTGTTCAGCGTTGCAAAATTTAGTATATACACCACATACCCTTGGTTTCATTCAACTGATGCGTTTTTCGGAGTTGTGTCAATTGTGTTTAGTAGCGGAGACGAAAAAACATTGATACTGAAAGCAGCTGATAAATAATTAACCGCAACATCTCACTTCTCACTGGTGGTGTTTGGAATTTGTTGCTGAAACACATCAATTGGTTACTGTGTAAAATATAATGGGCATTTCAATCGACGTTCAAAAATTTAGATATGACCAAGTACGTGAATGGCAAACAACGCTAAAAACCATAATTGACAAGTATACAACGAAAGTATAAAAACATACTGAAGACGCTCAGTTAACATTGATGTTATTGTGTACTCGGTATATGCACTCACTGCTAGTACCGGTGTTGTATTATCAACGCTAACACCAGTGACAGCAGCTGCAGCTGTGACAATATGTGTTTCATCATCGACAACCATCGCTGGGGTTTTTAATATTATCGCGAAAAATATATCCATGTGCAGGAGCACAAAATTGCATGATTATATTGTACAGTTACACACGGTAACAACAGCGTATTCTAAACTGTCGTCGCTGATATCATCAAGCTTAAACGATACGAATATATCCGATTCTAAATTTGTTGTGATGCTTACGATATACAATGAAGTCATCGATTTGGAAAATGGAAATTTAAATAAAGACAGAACTACTTCATCAGATAGCGACAAAAACAACCCCCACGAAAACCACTATAATAACAGTAAACTCCATTAACCCTGAGTTCAGTATTAATTTTCCAACCGCGATTCCAGTAGCGGAGATAGCTCTGGCGCAGTTGCGATTATACTACAGTTGGCCCAATATTAGATTAGGCAATAGCTTATGATTCCTATGCATCTATACGTTTGATCTTCATTCTCTAGTTTTGTTGAACAAATGCCAGATGAATGCAGATGTAATAATTATTTGGCACAAGAGTCATAGTGATAAAAGTAATATTTTCTTTTGTATCAAACCATGCAAATTATATTGTGTTTAACTTAAATAGCCATAGCACACACTTCTGATACATTGCACACATCTAGAAACTTACCATAGCCTGGACACTGTGAAGTGCAGTAGTGATGCATCTCTTAAATACATTTCTTAAGTAACGGTGTTAAAATCGAATGTATATTTGTAAACGTTGATTCATAAAAGTTTCAATTAAGCTCTCAAAGAAGTGAACGCAAAGCTCTAAGAGAGTGCTTGCATTCACTTTCATTTAACATCATATATAATCGTTCACATGGCAGAATGGTTTTATTTGCATCCTCCCACGTTTATAATACCCGATTTTATGACCTGTCATCACAACTTGGTATCAGCTTGCAAATGTAATGGATACCAACCTTGCAATGTTTTATACATACATCTGTAAACTTTTATCACAGCAATTTATTGTAGTTTCTCGATATGATGAATAGGAAAATCACACATGATAGCTATTTTCTACGACTTTGGATTTAAACTTGCTGTCCTCGAGTAATCGTGTCTCCTATACACCATCTTTGCTTCGTGTTTAGGAATGAGTAAAGAAACCAAATAAGACTAAACAAGATGTGTAGAGCAGTTAATGTCTTTTGTTGGATTTATTCCTTACATACATGGGTCTTTACAAGATGTCCCCGTGTTTTCTAACTCTCGTTAGATCCATTATAAGACAGAAATTACTAAATATTTGCTTTTCTACAAGCAAAAAAATTAATGCATCTTAAGTCATTTTAAAAAATTAATCCAGTTACAAACAACGTATAGTCAAAACAACATCTGCAAAAAAGTATAGTCTAATATCAAGAGATCAACAGTTTGGTAAATAGCTAAAGGTCAAACCCTTCTTTCCCTGTATAATTTTGCTGTACATTTTACAACAAGACCAAATAGAGAAAAGCATACATGAACGCAATGTCAAAACACTTTTGGTTTTCATAAAATGAATAATATCGCACGTGAAATATAAACTTGCATAAAATAGAAAACATACATTTTATTTGATTCCTAAGTATCTGATATCAATAATCAATATTAAATGAAAAGCATGTACATGAAGATGTTGCTTTCTTTGCATTGACGTTCAGGTAGCCTTCACACATACAAGATCAATAATATATGTGATCAAAAATAATGCATTTTATATTTGCGTAATATTGAAATCAAGACACATGGAGCTTGTACATTAAACAAGTAAATTACATCATGGAATAGGCTTAAACCTTTAACACGTATGTCAATTTGAAAATAATGTTCAGTCAGCTTTATATTATGTCATTTTAACTGAGACTTAATAATGGTTATAAATGTTCCTTCCTTTCCATATATATTTACAAACGAGGATTGAAGCTAAATTACTTACAGATCCATTAAACATGACTTTAATAAATATATCTTCCTTACAAGGGCTGTTTCTAGTAGGATGTGCTAAATCATAATATTATATTTTTATCGGAATGTCTATCTACATTAGTTATGGTGCCGGACAGAAGACCAGAATGGAGCTAGTTTGAACGCCATTGGAAAATAATCCCGAACTGGTGACCAATGTGTCCCTGGATAAGGCACTTGTTCAAAGTACCGTTCTCAATGAATGACAATCATGTTTGCAACGATGTACAGACAACCAAATCAGACCATAATCAAAACGTATTCTTCCAAACAGAAACACATTAATTATAATGAACCTGGATTAAATATTAAATAAATAAATAAATCACATACAAGCTACTTCTCACAAATTAAGTAACTCAGTGTTTTCAAATCAAGCAAATTCAGACACGTCAACATGTATATAGGCTAAACAGTATCAATAATTGATATGGTCTTTATATATGATGTGATGCTTCCTAACCTCAATTATAATAGGTCTAATATGAACAAACTAATTCAATCAACACTAATTCAATCTTTATCATATAAAGAGCTGCAAGTCGAGTTACCGTGAGTTAATGCTAGGAAAGATGGGTCAAGATTAATGATTTTGTTTACAGAAAGTTTTGATTTGATTGGCGAAACAAATGGCCAACATAATACGTGTGTTTTAAGTGTATATACACTATGTACCTATGACTGTGTAGATCTGTGTTTTGCACCATCTGAGAAATATCAATGTAATAAGAAAATAATGAAATCTCAAATCTTTAGATATTATAAATGTCTCGCACGCACTAGTCTATATTAGTATGATTGCAAACTTAGGCTGTATGTCCTTGGATTTTAATGTTGGAAGGAATCAGATGTACTGCTGCTAATTTCACACCCAGTATTGTAAGACAGTTTCCCTCTAATTTAAAACGATTTAGAATCACCCTTTCTGACGTATCGTATGAAATGAATGAAAGCGCACTGAATGCCCTAGTCATTACCGCCAAGGGGATATTATAGGTTCATTGAGAAGGTTTTATTGAATACGTTTTGCACATGTCTTGTTATCAAAAATGATTTTGATTTTGTTATCAACAATGAACATATTTACGTGTCTTTTTTACGGCTCTTACTATTCAGGATATTTTCATTAACTAAAAAATGAAGTGGCACATATATAATGCCACAAAATAAGCAAATTAATTAGAACAATGGAAACATGTCTCATATTTTCTAATTAAGTTGCTCAAGGTTTTAAGTCCTGAGTTATAAATACAAAATTTTGTGTTTAGAACTACTAGTTATTTTAGCTAATATTTATTGATGAATGATAGTGTTCTGAGCCTGTCTGACTATTCCTTTGAGGAGTACGTCAAAAAAAGTATACTAAAAATATGATATTCTCACTAACCCCTGATAGTACACACACACACACACACACACACACACACACACACACATATATATATATGTATATATATATATATATATATATATATATATATATATATATATATATATATATATATATATATATATATATATATACATATTACCCGAGTTTTTTAAACGTACACCAAATGTGTTTCTCAGATAATGTGCTTCATTTTGATATTTATACTAGACACTAATAAACTGATTAAAGCATGTATTACATGATTAAATTAGTCCCTTAGACAAAATGTCATTAGCTTATTAGGTAGATATATTCCCAATAGACAATGCATATTACTTTCTATGAAATGTTAAAGACGACAAGTTAATATTTCATAGAAAAGAGAATCTCGGGAAACTGGTTTCTCAGTCAACTGGAAAATCATGACCAGGTTCAGAAAATATATGTTGTAAAAAAGAAAGACGTAATAAATTATGATGTTGAAAGAAGATCTTTCTAGGGGTCGCGACGTTTATTATACATGGTTCAAAAGAGGTTTGTTCTGGGTCTAATGTCTTTTGTTTCTGTTTCTAAAAAATAGTGTTTGACGCTTGAATACTGGTATGGTTTGTATGATACTCAGTTTAGTACAGTTTAGAACGGAGTTCATCGTGCTTACATTAGCATTGATCAGTTATGTTGGATTGGTGTTAAGATGTACTGATTTTTACGGAGTTTCCAAGAGGCAAGAAGGGATATTTTCTAAGTGTATGCAAGTACTTTATTGCGTGTCATCAGCACGCTAAATGTAATCGGTAAATACATTTGCAATGTGTAACAAAATAATTTAGTTCACATTAAAGAAAATTAATAGAGCTAAATAATGTAAGTGTTGTTTAGTCATTTTTTCTGTGCATCATTCGTTTCTTCGAACAGATTTATGCTGCAAAAATATATATAAAATAATTCTTGCTTTTACTGAAATCATGAACCCTGCGGTGATGAATATCCTTCCACTTTCAGGCAATGCGTAGGTATCTTCATTATTTTTAACGAACATTATACTGAGCGAGATCACCACTGTATAAAATGTCATTACATTATTTCATTTGTCCCAGATATTTCCCAAGTTTCTTTTGTTTGTTTTTGTACTTCTTTAAAGAGATCTTTTAGAATTATGTAATTGTTTTGTTCTAGACGCGGCAAAAATCTGTCTTCATATTCTTCTCATAAATCTTCCTATATGTAAACAACCAGACCACATTATATATCCTGTGTTTCAATTTATGATCAATCCCTTATGAAGTACGAAACAAACTATCTGGATCGATATGGCAATGGTTCATTATGTTCCCTGGCGCCTCGTTCGAAAATAATTCCAATAATGCAATTTTGCCTCAAAAGACCTTTTATTTTGTTTGTACAATTCCCTTTTTCATCAAGTTTTCCACTTCATATGCTGTTTTTTTGGACATCATCCTAACATCATCGTGTATTTTACCACATTTTGATTCTAGTTTACAGCCCGTGCTTTAAAAAATACATATGATACTGTCCGATGATATTTGCATTCTCTGAGGTATATTTCTTGCGTATGCTAATCTTGGAGAATGCGTTTGAAAGTTGATGACTGATTGAATATAATCTATTCTTGAGAGAATAATCAGTATTTTATGAACGTTTATGTTAAACGTATGTGAGATTTTTTAGACAGCCATTATCTTATATTATTTAATTTGGTCTATAATTTATTTTGTTCTTTTCCCCCACGATGAATTGACGTCTGTGCATGATTAATATATTGGAAATATTTAACATATTGTTGTTTTGTATGGGTAATTTATTTAGGGAAGAAACATTCAGGGCTTACAGCATACTCCTTTATATCTTGATACTGAACCTGATGAAATCATTTCTTGAGATTTTTTTACGGTGGTTGTTTAATTTTTTGTGCATTTACATTAACTTGTTTTGTGAAAATTCTAAAGGGATTTATTACAATAGAGGCTAGCATGCAGATTGGAAGCGATCCAACTTAAATTTGTTTCGTCATTGAATTTCATACTTAAATTCAGAATGCAAACTGATCAACACATTTTAACCTCGTACTTATCCCGTCCCTGACTGATATTAAACTTCTGGAAATGGTGTGTGTATATTTACATTAACATAATATGTTTCTCACCAGTATGCATATTCTTGTAGGGTTTTATATGTTCTCATATTTAAAGAAATTACAATAGATGCAGTTTGTATATGCTGTTTAATTTTTAATAATTATTTATTATTTATTGAAATATTTTTTTGGACATTTAAGGTTTAATAAATTCTCCTTTACATGGATATTAGATAGTCATTCAATGACGCCAACACATTGCCATAACAGATTCGAGTCAGTCAGACATGCAAAACGAATCATGATCATACTTTTAAACAACATACAATTATTCTTATTCCTTGTATACATTTAATCAAATAATATTGTACAAATGTCGAAACACAGAGATAGTACTGACTTGATAATTACAATAGGCTACACTGATTGAGCTACACTTTTCTTTCGAAAGATAGTATATTTCAATTACTTTGTCTTGTACCATTCACATTGAGATGTTTGCGAATCTTCTAATGAATTATAGGGCTCGCTCAAGAGTGTGACCACCTTGAATTAACTTCTGCTGAAAACACTTAGTTATCACAAGGTTCTATATTTTCTTTCATGAATCTTGCCACCAATGAAGTGAGTTCTCATGTTCTAGCTTTTATTTTCCGGGGGTGAGATATAACTGTGAACCGACTGTTTAGGATGTCATAGCATGAGAGTCAGGCGATAGATGCCGCTAAATGAGTCATGGGCTCGATTCAATTTTATTGAACGTCAGTGGTAATAAAGTAAACACAATGATATATCATCGGTTTGATTTGTTAGTTTTATATATAAGGCATTCTTCTTCTACATACATAGCTAGAGTTTCAGTCACTGGCTTGATATATTCTGTGTCCAGACGAGTCTCGCATATTCTCTCGCAGACAAGGAAATTTGAATATACATTTACTATTTAATGCTTATTTGGACTAATAAGGAATATACGTTTATATTAGAACATTTAAATATAATTGTAATCGCAATGTTTGTACGTATCGGGCTTGGTTAAAAGTAATGGAACCTATAATATGTCCCGATTAGAAAAACGGATCAGTTTGCAAATAGTACGAAAGTTATATACATCGGTCAAGCCTAGGATCAACATTGGCTGCTACTATCTATACATGAGCTTGGTTGTTATCAATATAAGGGAGTAAATACGATATGACTCTGCTAACACAGTATTATCAAAGTAGGTGAAATAGTTCAAGGTTTGATAATTTGAAGGTAGGACTCCTTAGAAGAAGTCAATCTTGAATCTCGTTAAAGCGAGGCTTTCACGATTTTATTAGAGACATATTATTTAAGTCACACAAATGCCAAGTATTAGTATTGAGACTGAGGATAACTATCCTGTAGCTGCAACAGATAGGGACGCTGAATTCAGAAACAGCGAGCCCGTGACTCGGGCCTGTTTTCAATATGATGTTCATCTTTCCTAATTGCTGATTCTGATCATACAATGTTTAGTCTTTTATGGTGGTATTCGTTCTTTATCGTTTTCTTTAAAAATATAATATATTTATCATAAAATTTGAACAGATTCAATGCGTCAATTATAACAAATAAACCATGTTTATTTGACGATGGCTGATACCCTCGCGAATAAGAAAGAAAACAAAAATTTCGGTTGTGTAGAGCATGCCTATATACCTTTGAAATGTAATTAGAATCTCCCCATGAGAAGAGCTTCTTCAGTTTTGTCTTTTGATCTAAGTTTCCTTCTATTATTTTCACGATTTTCCTCCGTGATCTTCTCGAAGTGTGCAATATATTCAAATCATTACTTAATGCATACTAGGAAACGTGCAATATTTGCTCAAATATAGGGAAGGAAAGCCTTGTCATTTTTTTAGGAACTATAACAACCTCTTCCTTCCCAAATTAAAATGAAAAAATCACTTGCATTTGCCGGCAGTCATAAGCATGGTGCCTTAGGACTTCGAAATTTGATGCATTAGGAGTCTACGTATTGAAAATAAAATTTAGCAAGTATCTACATTGCTATAAGAAATAAGTTTCATCCATATTAATCTATTTGGAAAATCCTTAAGTATAATATTCGTGTCATATATGAATCCATTCTCTTAATATGTAGATTAGGATGTATACTCTAATGAAGACTCAGATTAGAGATATTACAATTACAGACTTCAGAGAGAGTTACAATTATATGTAGTAGTTTTGAGGAATGTGGCTGGACTCTTCTTTCAAACTAAAGAATATCCCTTTGCTAACATTATTTATAATGAGTCACCCAGTTGTCTAAAGGAGCTGCTTCTGTCAGGAATGGGAGAAACAATATATAATTTGCCTCCAAAATGTCGGAAGACTAAAATCCATACTTAAAATAAGGAAAAGAGAGACAAAATTCTAAATATGGTATTTTGGTATCAAATACTTTCCTTGAAAATATCAGAAGGGAAAGCGATTGTTTGGTAGCACAGTTGTTTACTTACCTATCATTGTTTTCCTTGTTTCGGAGCTTATTAATGCTTGTCACATGATGTTTATTTTCTCTGTTTCTCTCGCATAATTTAATAAACACACGCCAACCTAGTATTGGTAGACAAACATAGTATATCTCAACCTCGGGCGAATAGGTAACAAAAGGAAAGAAAATCATGTCAAATGATCACTTCTAGCTAGACATAATGTAAAAGCAGTGGTTTTAGGTCTGCACATCACTATAGAGATACACATCTTCCTCAGTGCAATCGGTTTTGCTAACTTAGTAATCTTTTTTATAATTTTGATATTTTCAGGCAATGTTGGATTCATTCATCTATCTTCACGAACACAACATATTTTCTTTACTCCGTTTTCAACAGCGTCTATGTTGGTCTTTACATATCTCATTATCAGACCGCTAATTAGTTTACATGGAATCAGTGCACATATGAGGACGTAAAATAGACTAATACATAAGTTTACTTCTTCACAGTATTAATTTCGAGACAAACATTTATGCATTATAATTACAACAAAATATATAAAAATATATTGACCTTAATGTCCTTATGTTCTTTGATATGACGCATAATCCACGAATTACTATCACATAAATAGTTTAGAATATATACCTGATGATAACAATGTTTCAATATTCAGGCGAAACTCTGAAATGTGTCATATTATCGAAAGACTGTTTCAAATATAATTAAATATTACGTCATGTATGCACCATGTAGAAACCTAAACGCGATGATATTATGTTTTATAGTAAACTGGTTGTCACGTATTGGAATTTGTGCCAAACAATGCTAATTCCAACGTGGAAACTTCCAATTGAGATATCTCAAAGCCGTAGTGGGTTTTAGTTAAGACAGTGTTTTATTATCATTCAGACGTTACAAGAGTCTAATGTTTCATTTGTGTATGAATATTAGTAGCCAGATTACCGTAGGAAAATGTAAAATAGTACTTATTATCAAAAAATCCATAAAATCATCGCCTTTTTCTCTTTTAAAGAAACCAACAAAGGCAGGGATGTTAGAGACATGGATTTTTGAATGTCCTTATGTTGGTCAACGTTTAGAGCAGTAGCGTGTGCGATAAGAAAAAGGAACAAAATTTATATGAGTTTTGCATAATGTGGCATAAATTAGAACGACAAATACGGGACATATTCATGCACAATATTGCGAATGGATGACCAAGTGTGTCGTATAAGTCATTATTTATCAGGTGATACATGCAGTGAGGTTGAACGACTTGAACTCTATACATAGCTCCTATACGACAGAGTATATTAATCTCGGACTTGAAGTAACACTGTGACATACCTTTCAAGCTGTTGTAAGTGGTCTTCAAGTTGCTTAAAGAAGGAAACATTTCGCCTTTACCTTTGCAACATGGCGAATCTGGTGCAATTTCGCCGCCTTTGAGCTTGTTTAATTCTATCTTTGTTTTTTGTGAGATTAAATTATGGTGTTTTGTCCCTTTAAATATGGCTAAATGTTTTAGGAGCCTAACTTTTATAGATATTTACTACGTGCACCTGCAATATATATGTATAGCGTTTCATGTGCCCTAAAAATACGTATATCTTAAATTGAATTTTTATTGATTTATAAGGTCACAAATAAGTAATATTTTATGATGCGCTGTTTGTTGTATTGGTTTTAAATGAATAGGCTTGTCTGGCGCACACTTGACGGCCTTTATACTGCTCCAAGCGGTCAAGATTTAATATGCTTTCAAAGTATTTCCTTATGGTATTTAGGGCATTTCGGGGATCGGGGATAGATACGCATTAGGACGTGCAATTATGGTAACTATATTGTATTTGTATGTGTCTAAAGAGAATATTTGTTAGATCATGTGTAAGAGGAGATTTAGAAGGTCACTTATGAAAATGTTTCTGGGAACGGCACATTTGGTATTTAAATATCAAACTTATATACCGGACCTATAGTCAACATGCTTTTTTGCACATACATTTGGCAACATTTTCTCTCGACCTACATCCTGTTCTGCACAAGAGATTAATTAATTTGGATACCAGGTAGTCCACTATCCCAGCGGATTACATAATGCCCACATACATTATTCTCAATATCATTTTTTTATATCACAATCACCATTAATAGGAGTTAATTTTTGTATTGTTATTGGTCCATGTGTACCGAGACACGGGTAGGCGCTGCATAATGACCATTCCATAACGAATAGTACCATAATGTGCATTATGCACTTTTTTGGTTCGTTTTGTAAGATTTGCAACACTTTTATGATATCATAAATATAACACTCGAATTTATTATTGATCAATGAAAGCATACCAAAATCAGTTAAAAGCGTCGGTGTGACGCCTGTCATGTTTAACATAATATCATATGATATGCGTGAGATTCTGGCATACAGGCCAGAAGCTAAGCCATACGGTTAAATTGATAATAATCTAGAATGGTCAGAAATATATATATCATATTAGCTGCCCACATCTTTTAAAACTAAATCTTTTTTTTTCATCATATTCATATGCTATACCTGATTTAACTAAACAAAGTTAAATGCTTCTTTCATTGTAAATCCATCCTCGCCAAAATATCAACTACTAAATAATCATTATACTTCTTTCATAGGTAACATATCAAACATTAGAATCGCAGTCAATTATTTTAATATTATGAAATTACATTATATTGTCTCAGATTTTGAACTGCCTTTTACAAGCTGTTAAAAGACATGTTTTCTCTCCATCTTCGATATCATGCAAGTTGTATGTCGTATTATATTTTGCCAGCCAAAGACATTATTAAATGGCCATCATTTCCCCTGAGAACGTTTAGAAAGGTACATGAACTATAGTTTTCTTAGAACCAATTTTATTTGTAAATTCCAATACGAATGGACCGAGACAGGGCTGATACGGGTAATATGGGATTTATCCCTTATATTATCGCCATCTAGATTGTTGATGTACACGTGGTAGAAAGGTATATTTTTTCAAAATCAATGTATCGTTTTCAGTAATTTCTCTTGGCTCTGGCCTTTTGTTAGTTTTCCTTACAGTTCATTTCATCGAAGTAACAAAGAAATTTTCAAATAGAAATGCATTCCCGCAGGACAATTAAACATTTGCAACAATTCCGTCACGTCGAGCACATTATATGAGTACCCAAATGGAGGTTGGCTGGTTACATTATTGTTTAACAGAGTTAGAGAATAAAATGCCAAGGTTAGAATACTATATTCGTAATCATTCTAACACATCGCACTACAATATATGCGTATCATCAATGAGGTTGTTTGGTTACATGTTCTATTGTATGACCATTCCTGGATTTAACTTTTTAAGTCAATGTTTCAAAATCAAATCAGATACTATATTGTACTTTCATTTGATTATGGGGCGTTTAATATTGCATGATATTATATCCCTTCTTTGGTAACACAATATAAATGGGACCTTTATTATATACTTATAAAGTTATTCATTGTATAAAATTTTGTTTCTTCTAAAATCACGAAATCTTATATTAAATAAATACTTTTCGTCATATTTAATGTTTATTTATACACAAGTTAAATGTTACCGAACCTTAAAAAGTATGTTCTCAACTTCCTATATTAACAGTAGATGAATAATCATTTTGCATTATTTAATTATTAATTTGTATAAGGAAACCAGTGATGCCATCCATAAGTAGAGATGTCTAATTTGTTTCTATTTTTTCCATAATCAATGTTGCTGGCCAAAAAAAGATGCTAAGTCCCTTCCACAGACTCCCAATACCAGAATCATCACTTGGGTAATAAAAATATATAGAGAACAGGCAATACTAAAATATCAAGTATATCTCGTATCAATTCACTCAATATAACGTGAAAACACTGAGATACGTAACTTTATCAAACAGTCTTATTTAAGAAACACCAGTCAATAATTACACTTGTTCTCGTTGAGTCATATTATCGCGTGGTTGAAAGGGAGTGTTGTCAAATGAGAGTGGATTTTAATATCTAATTGATATATCTGTCAGATAGGAGCTTTGACGTTTAATGAATTATATTTTATTTAATAGGTATCATATATTGTTTTAATCATATTTCGACCACTGTGTGCATATTTCACCTACACATTATGTATTCCAATTAAAATACTGAATCATATGGATCCCAATTCATTTAGAAAATAATAATTCGCTCAAAGAGAGGTGTTAATATTCTTCTCATTTTCGCAATAGACCTTAGTGATTAGCAGTGCAGTCGCTTTGCTGTTCTAACGCGTCAATCAACGATATTTCCTTCCTCTTCACATACATTTTATAAACGTTGTCGACGTTATCGTGTCTATCTTTGTTGTATTATGCGTGTACGTTAACGATTTTCATTGATTATTTGCATATTTCAATATGTTTTAGTAAGGATAAGATATTGTAAGTGATAAAAGTGCAAAGCTGCGTTTATTGTCTAACTTTTTCAGACGCGTCTAACCATTCTCCACGACTAGTTCAGTAAAATATATATTGTTGATTCATGACTATATATCACAAGCTGTTATGTGCAACACAAAGCAGTCAAAACTTTCTTGATGTAAGTTATTGATATTTTCGTTTCATTTTATCCGGACATTTGATGTACAGACAATGCTTATTTGATAATTATTTATTTTAAGTTGACACTTGACTGCTAGCCTCCTTGAGTTTTGTTATCTGCACATACAATACTATTTCTACACGGCTCGAGAATGTTTTTAGTATTTAGGGGGTTTCACAACATTTGGTCAAGACAATATATTAATACAATCGTACAGGTGTAAACTAAAATAACATCACCCCATACCCGTTACTACAGTTGTTTAGGACATAACACTTTCATTAAATAATGATACATTCTACCCTGGAATCATCTTATCGAAGAAAGTAGAATGTATTAAGTGCATCCATATATATATATATATATATATATATATATATATATATATATATATATATATATATATATATATATATATATATATATATATATATATATATATATATATATATATATATATATATATATATATATATATCCTGCTATTTATTTACTTTAAGTGGTAATACTTGTTTAAGTCAATTCTCATTACAATGACAAGAAGGTATCATACATTACCAACATATTACCATTCTTGCTTTTGGTATTATTATGCACAGTGAATATCTAGTGTGCGCTGCTCTTGCAAGCTATTATAACCGTTTTAATGTAGACACAGTACACATAAACGATACGAAATCTTGATCTCGCGACTCATTTATTACGAACCGGATCTTTTACTGAGCGAGAAATGAATAACTCCACACATCGTTGTAAAGTTACACGAATGCTATTCTTGCATTAAGTAGATGAGAAATCGTACTCACTTTTTCTGAGGAACAACGTTGGAAGTGGCCGCGCTAAGAAATACTGACATTTCCAAAAGTCATATATCGTGCACTTTCGCTATATAAGCGGTGATTTACTTCACTATAAGGACCTTCATAAGAATACTGTTTCTGTTCTATGACGGCCAGGGTCATGAACCTAATTTCTGTAAATAGCTATATTTCGTACTATTCTAGCAAATGTATTCTCACGGCACACCGTAGATCGACTTATAAATGGATTCCAAATAAACAAATTATGATAAACCTTTGCATGGTCGGTCAGAAAGACAGAAACACGAGAAGGCAGGTAACAAGTCATATAATCTATAAGCGACCCCTTTCGTTAATTATCGTACCTATGTAAATTGCAACGAAACGCTGTTTAATTAAACAACGTTGCACGCTGTTCAATATCAAGAGAGACATTGGTAAATGCTAGATTAAGAACAAAACAAGAGAAGGATATAAATCCAACAAAATATTTTACTTTTTCTCGGGTAGATTTGTGCATGACAATTAGGTAACCAAATTAATTAAGACTGTTCAAAATGTATATCACAATTCCTTACATGTTTTTCTATTTAGACATAATAGCATCAACTAAAAAATCTGCATATAATTTAATCACTTACAAATTTATAAATCAGGCTTATATATTCTATGGAACTTAAAGTGAAAATTAATCTAAATTAATATAAAGATAGCGCTTTTAAACAAATAGGACAGATATCCACCTTAGCATTCTTACTTGTATATATATATATATATATATATATATATATATATATATATATATATATATATATATATATATATATATATATATATATATATATATATATGCATTCGTGTGCACATGTGTGTGTCGTTCACTGAATGCAATTTTAGGATGTCTCTGTAGAGCAATTTTGTTCTTATGGTTGAAAGTGACCTATATCTTTGACCGTGCACGTTCACATTGTAAACCTTTTGATGTTACATGCTGCAAAGAAATCAAACCATCTCATGAAGACTGTCAAACATAGTTTTGGACAGTACAAAACCTTACAGTCTACTACATGCCGTGTTTATATACAAATCGTTTCATATGTCTACTTTCAAAAATGAACATACATGTTGTTGTTGGTTTTTTTTTTGTTTATCAGCAGACGAAAGCTCACGTGTCTCTTAAATTTGAGTACATTATTTGTTTGGAATTAAAAGCATTTTATAACACACTATACTATTTATAAACACACGTTTTGTGCAGCATGAGGCACTGCAGTATGAATAATTACTGCACAGTTCTTACAATGTAAAGGTAATTGAGAAACATGGGCATATAATAATATGTGATGACAAAGCAAACTGTATATCATTTTTAAACAAAACATGAATTTAAATTTTTAATCAGCTATCTCTTCAAAGTTTCAATGTAATATTATATTAAGATGAAAACAGGTTTAAGTACTGGTCTTCTGAAAATAACAGTTGGTTCTTTATTCCATTGTTCCTGCTGTTCACAATTCTTTTTCTAACATATATTAAATATATGTTAAAGAATTTTTTTTTTTGTAGATTGTCTATAAATTTTAACATGTGTAAGGTACATTTAACTAACTAGTTTTCACTGCGTTTGACCCCAACTTGTGGGTCTCGTCGTCATTTGAATATTATCCTACCCATGACAAATATAATTATTACAAACAATTATGAACGCCATCATCGATGTCTTTGTTTTTGTTGTCGTTGTATTTTTTTATTAATATTGTACATGTTCAGTACGTAATACTTGCAGCTTATACAATGCTCGGTTTAACTTCTCATACCAAAGTATTAAGAATACTTCCGTCATTTGCTTTACTGACATACCAAACGTTCAGTGGTTTGCTGTAAAAACTAATAGAACTGTATCTGGATTTTTCAGAACTGTTTTGCTTGAATTATCGGATGAATTAATTTCTGATTGATGGAAAAAATAAATGCTCAAAACACAGACTACTATATTCAAGTTTTCATTTAGCAAGGCTGACAGACGGTATAACGAGACATTTGCAATGCGTATTGTGTAACATGCAGCAAATGACTAGTTGTAAAGACACTCCTAGACAAGTCTCCAATCAGTGAAGTACCGTTTTCATTCTTTCAAAACCAATATATAACGATTTCGCCAAAGGGTTAGTTAATCCAGGTCTGTCTGGATTTATCCAACGCGAACAGTTTTTAAACTCATAATCCGATTTGCAGGACATAAGCAACGACATTTGACGAAAATGCCAAGTTTCAAATCACCCTCTGAATCCATTGAAAATCGTACCTTATTATGATTGCTTTCAGGGGCAAATTTAACACTAAATAATATCTTTCTCCAAACGTCACGGAAACCACGATTCAAAGGTAATCTTGACACAAATCTTACAAATGTGTCAAATGTTTCACGAAATGCAGACATCGTGTCCTTTTTTACACGTCTTTTTTCTCAAGAAGATAGTTAAGCTGAATGTCAAAATGTAATTATCTTTAGGAGCTAGATTTTGTTACTTATTGTTTCCTTTATTTTGTCAAATTCAAATCTAAATTTCATGACAGTTTCTTTGTTTGATGTAGTTTATCCTTGTAGATGCGTCAAGACACATTGCGTCTTGCGCATTTGCACAGTTACATATGGAATATACAAGTGCTCGCCTGCGTTGGTATCGCGCTCGAAAACATATATTACAAGTCAGAGGCTTTGCAGCCTGAACTGCAGCATTTACCTTTCGATATAGATAGATTCCTTACGTCGCATGTTCATTTGATATAATGCACATTTTGGGCACAATTTGTATTCCAGGTCCAGCAACCTATACTAGTAATGGTAGCAGTTTATGCAATTTTTGTACTCGCCTCTTTTGACGCTGCTTTTGTGTAATTTTACTTCTTTTGGAATTATAATTTTCCCTTCATTTGATGTTATAAACTTTTCTTTGTCTCTTAACTGATTACTTTTTGCCATAAAACGCATTTTGAAAATCTCATATTGAAATCATTTTTGTCAGTTTAAATCGCTCTTAGTACAGAATGCCAAAAAAAAAATAAAACCGCTTAAATTCTAAGTTGTAAATCATGTTCAGCTAATCATGTAATCTGGTTTGTATTGCCTGTCTAGCCGCTATCATTCCAGGATGAAAGGATGTTGATAGACATTTTTGGAACGTCCATTTATGTTTAATTGTGGGTATATTATGTATATACTTTATCGAGAGCTCATTCATGTCTTGTTTAAAAATGATGGATGGCGTTTTCTTCAAGATACCTGGTGCACGAGGTCATCTGTGCGGTATGCAAGTATTATCAATAAGACTGAGCAAAGCCTTTTGATTGCCTGTTCAAATATCTAAATTGCCCCGTCGAACGCGTGAATTGCTCTTCCTGCTAAGTAAGTGACATATTACAGGTGGATACCTTCTTTACTATCACAATGTAGGTAAATAGATCTGTTATCTATTCACGAGATAGAGCTCAATACATTTTCAGTTAAAGTAGACTTCCTGCTTTTAATAATTCAGCATATTACTTGTATTCGTAGCTAATTATTTCATGCATTAAACTGAACTAAGTAAACAAATCAGCTGCTTGGTTCATTTATAAATGTATTGCATCATTTCCAAAGTTGCGGCTGTAGGTAATATAATTTATTTTCTTACACATGCACCCATTTGCAGAAAGTCAGTTTGTATGTATGTATGTATGTATGTATGCATGTATGTATGTATGTATGTATGTATGTATGTATGCATGTATGTATGTATGTATGTATGTATGTATGTATGTATGTATGTATGTATGTATGTATGTATGTATGTATGTATGCATGTATGTATGTATGTATTCAACCTAAAGCATATTTTAAACATAAGCAAAACAACTGATTGTTTCTAAATCTAGGTATGTTGTGTAGGATAAGAAAGCAAACAGCTGTGATTTTGCTTTTTTTCAAGGTCAGTGAAAAGTATATACCATACATTCATTCAGAGGTAACGATACTAATAACATGGCAAGGAGTTAAGCTTTATGGTCTGATGAGTAAACAAAATTGTCCATTCTTAAGAAAGCAATATCCATAGCCAATAATATTTAAATTATGAGTAATGCTGATAACTTCAATAAAAAATAATTTACATTTTCCCCAGTTTATCATCCCAAACTAACAATAACAGAACATAAACACATGTTTTATTTCTTTAAGTAATTTTTTGTTCTTGTTGTTGTTGCTGTTGTTGTCAAGTTTCTATCCTTCCATGTTTTGGTCCATATCTCTCTTTGTGCATCATCAAATGTGCATCGTTGTCGCATGCAAACTCTAAGTACGATCCGTCTTCTCAGACGTAATATTTAAACCATTGCATTTCGTCATCCTACAGACGAACGGACAAGACGATTCCCATGCCGTTTTCACAGGCAGATGCGCCTCATCAAGGCCAATGTACCGGTGGTTGCTACTTCAAGACGGTTCTTCCCGTTCGAGAGAAAAGTGCATTTAAGCTATTTTTTCCCACGCTCCCGACCTTGACCTTGAATTATAGCTTTTCTTAATCATACGGAAGAACGGAGAAGCCCATTTTCATGTGGTTTGCATTGCCAGATGCGCCTCCTCGAGGCCAATCTTTCGACATATGGCATGTTACCATACATTTAAGTGCCGATGCTTACAACTCGCTTCAACCCCATGTCGCGGACTTCCGACATTAACATGAACAAGTCCATTTTCTTCGTCGCAGGGACGAACGGACAAAGAGAATTGAATGCCATTGACACCGTCGGACGTGTTTCTTATTTATACCAATCTGTTGATTGGTCGCATGTCATAATGGATGCAATAGTTTTCGAGAAAAATTGATTTAAGCGTACTTCAAACTCGTCTGACTCGGCGCGGCTGAAAGGGGTTTTCTGCAGCGCACGGACGAACAGAAGCTGCTAAAACACAGGTAGCACCGGCAGAGGCGTCTCATCAAGCCCGATCTTTTGTTATACGACACGGGACAATAGCTCTATCCGTCGGCGAGAAAACCTTTTTTAATGGACATTTATCGTTTAACATTGGAGGGGGGTGATAAAAACGGTTTTCTTCCGATTACTGACGAACGGACAGTACCAAAGGACATATTTTGTTTTCGTAGACGCCTCTTTTCAAGCCCGACCTACTGCCATATTGGACTTGCCGATCGCTTCATACTAAAGTCCATTACAACAAAAGATGTAGAAGATTGTTGGATCTACAGAGAAACAAAATCCATCCTTTTTGTTATCATATGTATTGTGATTTTTTAAAAAATGCCTATTGTCGGCGCTCCCAGACCATTGCCAATTCCATAGGATCCGTTTTCATCACCTTACGGACGATCGGACAAGCCGATTTTCATGGGGTTTTCACAGCCAGCTGCGTCTCATCCAGGTCCATCTGCCGATGAAAATGGACTTTAAGCTCCCGACTTTGCGCCGAAACTATTGGTCTTCTTAGGCGTACGAACCGACGGACAGGACGATTTACATGCGGTGTTCACAGGCAGATCCGTCTCATCCAGACCGATGTGCCGGTGGGCGAAACCTTAAGATATCTTTTCCAGTTTTGAAGAAAATTATTTTTTCCCACGCTTCCGACATTGACATTGAAAGTTTTGCTTATGTAAAAAATGATTATATTTCTGCCAAACCTCGACCGATTTCAATCATCGACCCATCCCCGAGTTCGTCTTGACAATGCACATCGGCCCGTGAAAAGACCATACAAATGTGACGTTTCCTTCTACCTTCTTTATATGGTAACCAAAACGATTTTCCGCCATTTTGACAACAACGGACGAGTTGTTGGAAGCAGTGCACCGATTCTCTAATAGCGCCTCACCAGCCCGACATGTCAGCCACAGCAAAGCGCTTGCAAATATTCCAAGCCGTTCTAGAGATATAGTCAAAGCCGCAGATTTTCGGACTTTTTTGTCTTTTCGTCCACCTTGCTTCCCGCGCAGATGCACTTAAGACTGTGGCTTTATCGAAGAGGAACCCCGCTATGCAAAAAAGATGACTATAACTTGGCTAAACCTCGACCGATTTCGATCGTCGAACCCTCCCCGGTAATTTTACCGACCTTAGAAATTGGTGACGTCAGGGTCAATCAAAGGTAATTCTATCAGCTGAGTATGGCATCTGTGTATCCCTGGCACTTGCAAAATGTCCCCTTGTTGGGCTCCTCGGTGGGTGGGGAGCACGGGTGCTGCATTTTTATTCAGGCCATCATGGATAATTCCAAAAAAACAAAATAAACGAACTAAAACTGGATCAGAGTCGGATGATGAACCATGTAGTGTGGAATCCTTTCCTCGCGTCATGGTCATCCAATCGAAAGACGAGTCTAAACCACTTGCTGCACTATCGCCATTTATAGTCCAAAAGACTATACTTGGATTAGTCGGAAAGCCGAAAAGTGTCTAAAAACTAAAATCAGGCGGCCTACTTGTAGAGTGTGAGCGCAAAGCACGTCCTGAAAATATCCAAAAAATTAAGACCTTTCACGATATTCCAGTAACCTGTTTCGCCCACTCTACACTTAATACATCACAAGGCGTAATTCGTTGCCGTGACCTAGCTGGAGTCAGCGACAAAGAAATCGTCGTTGGGATGAAAAATGAAGGTGTCACTGCAGTCCGCAGAATTCGTATCAAACGAAACAACAATCAGCAGGACACCAACACTATTATACTCACCTTCAGTAAGCCAACAGTACATAAAGTGGTCAAAGTTGGATTCTTACAAGTTAAGGTTGAGGTATACATATCAAATCCCCTTCGATGCTACAAATGTCAAAAATACGGCCATCATGAAGACAGATGCTCTAGAAGCCAAATATGCGGCCGATGCGGCGACCCTTCTCATCGGGGACCCGAGTACAAAGCCACTCCGCATTGCGTCAACTGCGGCAAGGAACACCATGCTAATTCAAAGGAATGCAACACATGGAAACAGGAGAAGGAAATCCAGAGGGTTAAATACACATCCAACATCCCCTTTCCAGAAGCCAGGAAGCTTGTTCAAGCTAGATCTCTCCCTGGCCCATCCTTCTCAACTGTAGTGAAGAGCAACCAAAAAGCAACGAAAGAGGCCCAAACTCAAACAAACCCACCTGAAACCCCTTCCGACTCGAACATCCCGTACTACAAACCCCCCAAAAAACTCAACATCGACGCAAACAACATTCAACAATACTCCACCACCAAGATCACCAAACAGTATAAAAAAGTCGCAAACAAATAGACAGCAAAAGGGGTCTGATGGCCCCATAAAGCTGCACAATAGGTTTGGAGACTTAGATGACATGGATGCAGAAGAATCTGCACCATGTCCTCAAATTCGCTCCAGACCTAACAACAAAAAATACACCCCCGTACTTCCTCCAGATAAATAACCAAGCAGATTGCCTCCGCGAAAGGTCTAACCTAGCTCCAGAATCTTCAATATAAACTTGTAATGAAGAACATCATCTTACAATGGAACTGTAGAGGACTTAAAGTCAACTACCATGATATTCTCCTGCCTTTAAACGAACTTGGTCCTGCAGTATTATGTCTTCAGGAAATATTTTTGAAAAATACGGATAACATCACAATTAAAAACTACTCCCTGTTTAACAACCACTCTCAAAATCTTGACAGGGCCTCAGGAGGAGTCTCTGTTATTGTGAACAACAGAGCCCCTCATAGCGTCATCCCTTTGAACACAAATTTACAAGACATTCCTGTAAGCGTCACTCTACAACTCCCCGCAACCTTTGTTTTACTCGGGGATTTTAATGCCCATAACATTTTATGGGGATCAACTCACATAAGTGACAGAGGTCACAAAATAGAAGACTTAATTTCCAGGCACTATTTGTGTCTATATTACACCAAATCACCGACATATTTACACCCAGGAACGGGTACATACACATGTATCGATTTGACAATTTGTTCCCCATCGCTGCTTTTGGACTATGAATGGAAGGTCGCTGATGACCGTCACAGCAGTGATCACTTTCCAATCTCTCTTAAAAACACCGACGTTACAATTGACGAAGCAATTCCACATTGGAATCTAAAGGAAGCCGACTGGGCCAAATTTGAAACACTTCGTACAACTAGACTTAACAGGGATACGGTTTTAAACGACAATAACCCTTTTAAATATTTTACTTCTGTTTTAATCGACATTGCAGAAGAATCCATACCCAAGTTCTCACTAAACATTAAAAAAACATCAAAACCATGATTCACAAAAGAATGTAAAGAGGCCATTAGACAACGCCGAGAAGCACTGAAAAATTTTAATAATCGTCCATCGCCCGAAAATTTAACTAAGCACCGTATTGTTCGGGCCAAAGCCTAAACTCTAAACTCTCGTTCCTCTATAATGAATGTTTGGGACACGATCCACAAAATAAATGGAAAGGGAAAATAAAATTCCTTTCGACATCTCAAACTAAACAAAAAGAATATCAATTCCAAACATGACATTGTTAATATACTTGCTGATAGCTTCTCAAAAAAAATCCTCATCCTCTAATTATTCAGAAGCCTTCAGAAGATTAAAAACTCACAAGGAAAAGACACGGTTGAAATTCACATCGAATAACTCAGACAGTTATAATCAACCGTTTACACTGTTTGAGCTGATGGAATCTCTGCATAAGGCCCACGATACAGCCACTGGGCCTGACGAAATACATTACCAGTTTTTGAAACACCTCCCAGAACCTTCATTAACAGCCCTTCTGGAAATGTTCAATGATTTATGGATTATTGGTAATGTACCTAAAATCTGGCAACATGAACACCAGTTCCCAAACCCGGTAAATATAGCGCAGATCCTAACAGCTATCGACCAATTGCACTCACAAGCTGTGTGTGCAAAACAATGGAGCAAATGATCAATTATCGGTACTTGGAAACTAACAATTTAATAGCCCCTTTCCAAAGTGACATTCGATATGGCCGGAGAACCAACGATCATCTGGTTAGACTAGAAACATTTATTCGCGATGCATTTATCAAGAAAGAACATTTAGTAGCGGTTTTCTTTGATTTAGAAAAGGCATATGACACGACATGGAAGTACGGGATACTAAATGATATGCACGATCTAGGTCTAAAAGGCCCTCTGCCCTCTTTCATATCCAACTTTCTCTCGGACAGAGAATTCAAGGTACGAGTGGGCTCTATTCTCTCAGATCTGCACGAGCAAGAGATGGGTGTGCCCCAGGACAGTATTTATCTGTGACAGTTTTCAATATAAAAATTAATAGCATCACCAAGTGTTTGACTCCTGATGTGGATTGCTCGCTATTTGTTGATGATTTTATCATATGTTATCGATCAAAGCACATGCATACAGTTGAAAGACAACTGCAGCAAAATATAAACAAGATACATAATTGGGCAAGTACGAACGGCTTCAAATTCTCGAAATCAAAAACGGTATGCATGCATTTCAGTCAGTTACGACGACACGAGGATGAACCTAAACTCACGCTGGACGGAACACCTATTCCAGTTTTTGAGGAAACAAAATTTTTAGGTATAATCTTTGACAGAAAACTGACTTTTATTCCACACCTAAGGAACTTGAAAACTAAATACTTAAAAAGCACTTAATCTACTTAAATTAGTAGCGCACACCGACTGGGGTGCTGATAGAAAAGTCATTCTGAATCTATATAGAAGGTTTACTCGCTCCAAACAGGACTATGGCTGCGTTGTGTATGGTTCAGGCAGAAAGCCATATCTTACAATGCTTGATCCAATTCATCATCAGGGAATAAGATTGGTTCTGAGAACATTTAAAACATCCCCCTGCGAAAGCCTGCTAGCTGAAGCGAACGAACCACCATTATCGCACCGCAGAGAAATGCTTTCCGCACAGTATGCTCTCAAATTAAAATCAAGCCCTCTGAATCCTGCTTTTTCGTCTGTTTTTCAACCCAAATACAAAAACTTATACGAAAATAAACCAAACGCCAAACCTTTCTTTGGCATTAGAATATCATCCAGCCTTGACAGTACAATAATTGATCTTTCTAAAATTCAGAAAACTTCCATCTCCGAAACATCTTCCTGGCTATTTAAACAACCAAAAGTACGTTTTACTCTACAAGATGGAAAACATATCTGAGACAAACACTTCCGTCTTAGACAACTGTTATCAAGAACTCCTCACCAAATTTAAAAACTACACACGAATTTATACCGACGGATCAAAGGATGAGGAAAAGGCTTCTGCAGCCTTCGTTTGTGGAAATCACACAACGCAAGTTCGCCTATCAAATGGAACATCACCTTTTTATCAGCCGAAATCAAAGCAATAGACCTTGCTCTACAACATATAGAAAGCAAACGACTCACTATCAGTACTTCAGTCACTACACAATAGAAAACTGGAGAATCTATTATCGAAAAACATACTCGTCAAAAATACCGAGATGAGTGCCTCCCACAATATAATATATTGCTGGTTACCTAGCCGTATTGGTATTAAAGGTAACGAAACAGCTGATCGCGCTGCTAAAATGGCCCTTACTCAAGAACCAACTGATTTTAAAATACCGTATACTGATTTTAAACCTAGTGTCACAAAGTCCTTACGTCAGAAGTGGCAGGCATCATGAAACGATGCATTGAATAACAAACTTCATGCAATCAAGCCAACTCTAGGAGAATGGACTCCTTCCTACAGAACCACGCGTAGGGAGGAGGTAATCACTGCAAGAATCCGAATTGGTCATACTTATATCACCCACTCCCACATACTAAAAGGTTAAGGCCCACCTGAGTGTGTTTCTTTCAATGAACCATTCACTGTCAAACACTTTATGATAGAGTGTTTTGACCTGCAACCTAATCGCGATCAGTATTACAATGTGCATGACATGAAGGAACTCTTTGATACTAGAAACATGACTCGTATTATAGAGTTCCTGAAAGCAGTGAATATTTACTCGAAGCTATAACTTTTATGCTATCACCTTGTGCAGTTTTATGCAATATATATACCTTCCCTTTTTAATACTTTTTCATTAGTTTTCATTAACATACAACATTTGCATCCCCCGTTGATCGGGAAGCTTTATTTTGCACCATTACTATCTTAACGTTTTAATTTCAACTATTTGTTTTTTATATCGCTGGTCGATATGAGACTTTTTATAATTTAAAAAAAAAATGTATACATATAACATTTTGTTTGGCGCTAAATAGCCTAACAGTGCTGATGCGCCGTTAAAACACAATCAATCAATCAATCAATCGACCCCTCTCCAAGTTTGTCTCCTCGAGGCGCATTGGCACGTGAAAAAAAAACAATACAAATATGACGTTTCCTTCTATCCTCTTTGTATGGTAACCAAAAGGATTTTCCACCATTTTGACAACAAAGGAAGAGTTCTTGTAAGCAGTGCACCGGTTTGCTAAAACCGCTCTACCAACCCGACATACGACAGCAAAACCGCCTCAAATTTTCCAAACCGTTCTAGAGATATAGGCGAATCCGTAGGTTTTCGGACTTTGTCGTTTTTTCGATCCCCCTTTAATTTCAAAACGAGTTTAAATATCTTCTAACAATTGCATCATAAGATAAATAAATCACGATAACGATTGTGTTTTAAAGTGTGGTATGCAAGAGCTAACTGCTTTGAGCGACATTTCAGGTGCATACACGTTTTGAAACCTTTTGAGAAGCAAGATACTTTCGAAGCCATTGCCTGGATGAAAACTTTGCGAACAATTATAACGTGTTTTCTTTCAATATAGTTGCATATCTATATTCTAACAAGCTCGTTGCAAGAAAGCCCCAGTTTGAGTGTTGATAGTGAGACATTGTGTTTACAACCTACATTTGTCACCACGGAACGGAACTCTGCTTAGACTTCTGTCCATTAGTATAAACTGCAGTCTGGTGCAAACGAGACTGGAGGAAAAGGTAACTAAACGTATGTACTTCTGTGTTTGTACAAACACCGGATATTTATTAGATATGTGACACATTTCACATGGTTTTAAGGTATCAAAACATTAACGGAGCCACTGAGTTTGTAGTCCCCAGCCCATTATTATTTTTACTTCTGCTGCTTTATTAATTTGGAATACTTTCCAGAGATAAGCTACAAGTTGAACTGATATACAGGCCAGTGAACAATCTTACCAGCATTCACTACAAAGGGGGATTACAAGATGGAAAACAAATACAGTATGCAGTTAGTTGGCACAAATCAGCAGTCATGATTCGATGGCTTCCCTGAAATGGTACATCCTCTGAAAGCTCAAGTATATATACTCAAATGTAATCATTCAAAACATATTATGTTTTTTTCTGATATGCTGTTTTCTAGTTAATGTTAAAGATAAATACAATGGTCTTGATGGTTTTAAACTTAGAATATGTTAGAATATAGAAAATAAAGGTAATATATACGGTACTTATTTGCTATTCCTCAAGCTGTGCTTACGTCCAGTAATATGACTATAACCTTTTTCTCCACAAAGCACTGCAGGTAGTTATTTTTTGAAAGAAAATTTATGTATAATATGTATGAGAGAGTCATTAATTAAATGATGCCATGATACGACGAGAATGTACAAAGAATTTTGCATAGGTACACATACTGTGACGTCATTTTAAGCAACAACAAAACTTTTTTTGCGACCCAACAAGCCCTTAGGAAACTTTCGTTACTTGTTTTACAATGTCAAACAAGAGGAAAATTTGATGCATTTTTTCGGACAACGCATTTGAGTAGGGAGTCGCATACGAGTATATGATAAGCAAAACTATTCGAAAACTTTGTAATTGAGAGTAAAAGCCATCTCCAACGGTAGTCATGAAATAATTTCATTTTTGACACAATGCTCACTTTAAAACATCGCGTCTCCAACATCAGTCAGCTGATTGTTTCTAAATGTACACCGAAATGCATATTTTATCATTTATATATGTAACAGAGTATATATGTACCAGTGTATAAATATTGTTTAAGTCAGTTGAATCAATCGAGGCTGCTAGAAGTGAGTGCGTGTGTGTGTGTGTGTGATTTGGATTTGTAACGTAGCTTTAACAATGTTTCAGTCATATCCCTACGATGTCTGCAGTGTAACAGTTTATAGTGATATCTAGCACTGGGGCATCATGCCGCAGACATGTAGCATGATGTCCCACCCAATCGCATGATTCTGACACTAGCCGACCAGTCCTAACACAATCCTCTTAATGCTGAGCGCCAAGCGAGGCAGCTGTTAGTTCCATTTGTAAACGTCTTTGGTGTGACTTGGCCGGGGATCGAACCCACGATCTCTCGCATCCGAGTCGGACTCTCTAACCACTAGGCCACCTGAACGGTCAGGAAACTAGAAGATGCTCGACAGAGACAGAGATGTAACACTGTTAAATAAACATCACTGCATTCGTAAGTACAATAATATATTTTAAATATGAAGGTTCATAAAGGATTTGTAATGTTAGTCTGGTTTAGACATTTTTCTCGCATGACAACTTCAGGTCTACACCGTTCCAAAGTTTGATAAAGGTCTATCCTATTCATTTGAATACTCAAAAAGAGACGAAATAATGTGTGAGTCACTGATTGACTGAAACATGAAACTTAGGTCACATAAACGCATCAAGTACTCGTATCCACTGTTCGTTTGCAATGACACAAAATAAATGCAGTATATAATGTTTACACTTCTTGAACTATCAGAGGTGCTTAAATTGGCCTCGCTATGCGTACTTTTAAACTAACATATTCGGCTTTTTTCAAAGTGTTTTAAACATATTTTGATCTGTTGCTACTTTCTTTTATTGATCGGGCAAATATATACAAGACATCCTTTGGAAACAACTATTCGATGTAACCTTTACTAGATTATATGTTGTAAAAGATCCTCCGGAGTCATGCGTGTCTGCTAGAAGGAGACTTGCTGTTGATTCCTAATTTTCAGTCATATGATTACAGACACAGATTCATCCTTACTATATAATGTCGAACAAGGTCCAGACTGTGATCCAGCTACCAGTTACCACGGTACTAGTTGCTTTTAAATAGACGATAAATAAAACCACTGCAAAAGTACAATATCTTCTCTTCCTTGACAGGTCTATCATGTATCATCTTAACGTTCCATCCATAAATTAGATCTCAAAAAGGTGCTTCACAGTATTTAAGAGTGATATGCCTAAATTGGAGTGAAGAGGCATATATAGGACGGACAATAGCTATTGGTATAAATGCATTCCAAAGCTAATATGCACCATTTTGTTTCAAAGTTGTATTGTTCCCAAAGTAGTCATTCGTCCTAATGACAATAATCAATTTTTAATTTCTTCCAGACAGGGGAAATTATTATTGTATAATAGATTCATAACATCAGCCTGCCAGTACCTAACACTATAAATGGTGCACTTCGCGGTTTTTAGTCCCCGAACGACCTTGACAGTTTACTGGAAGAGTAACCATCTCCACTCCCTTAGAGGTTGTATTCCGGGGAGGAAAATTACTATGAAGTCATTTGTCACCAGAGGGAGAAATTGATCATAGACATGTTGGTCAACTTCTTAAAATAAAGACCAACTGTACGCTGAAATTGTGGCAATAGAGTGAACGCGCTTCGTGAAACTGCACTCGAAAATCCGTTTGTACCTAGTGAAGATTCACAATAAAGATTCTTTGTAACGTGTATATCGGACACAAATGTTATTTTGAAACAGAGCAGAGTTCAGTTTCAGGCTTGACGTGAGGTAACGTAATAAAGGTAATTTTGCAAATTGTTTCCCTAGTTGTATAGAACTAGCCAATGTACCGAATATAAACGCGTATTATAAGCTGACTCTGGTCCCATAGGCCAACTGGAAGAAAACTAAACAGAACATATCCATAGATGTGTGCACAGTTGTTGGGAGATAGTCAATATAAATATATACAAATACAATATTGCAAACTCAGCACAGTTCCCGTTGTTATACCTAAAATTAATGCGGATCACCTGTTTCAAAAAAGTATTTAGACGATCGTAAACAAGATCACTTAAAATGTAATTTGAACATCTGATACTTTTTTATTTGTAAGTTGTTCGGTTATTTTTTATCACTAATCCATTTTTGAATAAATTAAGCGTTGATAGTCACGGCCTTGATACCGCCGAATATCGTGTCCATAAATTCCTTTGTTGGGTAATGAACATCATCATCGTCGATAATCTCTTGGATTGATCATTCATGAAAAGCTATCCTCTAAATTCTTTGCCAATATGTTCTAACTTTCGATATCGTATTTAGGACTACGTTGTATTTCATGCAAATAAACGACGATCCAACTTCAGCGCTTCGTAACCTCATAACAAAATATTGAATCTCAACGTCAGACGTTTTAACGTTCGGCAGTTCAATATTTAAAAACACAAGATCACCTGGCTTAACATCAGCAACAACACGTCTGATAAATTCAGCTAAATCTAATTCGGTGGCAAATCTGCTCAGGTACACATCAAAGTCATGACATGTTGAGTAGCGTCTGTGAATATTATATTTTACATAATGTTAAGCTTACTTTCAAAGCAAAATGACTAAGCGTCATTTGTTCTGAACTTGAGGAAGCATTGCTTCATCTGAGTGGATCTATTGTTTTAACAACAAATTTATCACATTTTCCCCATGCAACCGAGCTTGTAACGGCAGCGTTGAACACATAGTGGATGTAGTCCGCCATGGAGACCTGTTTAAATAATCAATAACCCCATTGTTACATTCTAAAAGGTGACGTCTGTATTTTTGTTCCAACTGAGTTTGCGTCATTTTCTAAATCAGTTAATCTAGAAGAGTAAATGGATATATGCTGATAGCTCATGTGTTTTCAGGTAAAAGTGGTTAGATAAAAGCAAAGCTGGTACAAGATGATACAAGCCTTTTGTCCAGAACAAGATTATAATTTAATTGCATTGTAAAAGGTGCTGAAATTCAATAGCACCTTGCACCTAAAACAGTGTTATACTCAGCTAATTGTCAAGGAGTTATATGGGTGGATCATGGTTCTCTGACTGATTTAAATGGTTTAGATGTTACATTATAATGTTTTGTCTGGTAAACGTGATACATCAAAGCCACATAAATATCTTGTTTACATATTAGCATCCAACACAAATTCCTCTTTTCTGTTTGATGCCTAAATGTTAAATATATGTATTGTAATTTATTTTTCAAACAGCAGCCAAACAATGTCAATGTCGAGGCTAGACCCAAACCAATGCCCGATGGCTTTGAGTAGAATCACTATCTGCTGTAGGTGTTCTGTTGCCTGTTTCTTATATTGAACACATGCTTCATGTTAATCCCTGTCTGCATTTTTAGCGTAAGTACATCTAGTGGTGTGGTAGGAAGTAAAACTTTGCATGTGTGCGAAGAATGTATTATTTCTCTAATAAAAGTTTGAATGTCATGCTTTATCGGGAATCAAGTTTGTTTTCTTACAATAGATCCAACTCCCTATTATCAAAAGTTTAATAAATTTAAGTGATTCGCGGCTTTTGCACGAGCAGAGTCGAATGACAAAATAATCCTTTGTATCGACGATGAACAAACTTCATATATGAAAGCTTATTATTGATCATCAGCTGGACTACGATATATATATATATATATATATATATATATATATATATATATATATATATATATATATATATATATATATATATATCTTTCAGACAAACTGAAAGCCGAACCGTTTTTATAATAATGATATTTTGTTGCCCCAACTAATTATATCCAATCACTAGCTCTTCGTGCATCATGTAAACGTTGCTTTGTGCAACATAAGGACTACAATGCAATACTTAACCATATCTATCGAAAATTGTAAAGTACAGGTTTTATCATGAAATTTCACTGCACCAATCCATTTTTGTGCTGCTGGGAGGCTCACACACCTGCCTGATGTCTTCCCTCCTAAACTATAACTGATAGAAATACTAGGCGAGTATGGGTTAGGAGCATGCGCAGCGAATTAAAACCATAAGTCCCAACATAAGAAAGAACTACCTTATGTGTGGATTCGTCGTGTCAAAGTTAGCTTATGGCCTTTCACTTGTCTTTTCAGTAGTCGCATTAGACAAATGAAACAAATTTAAATTGAATAAACTTCGATTTGGCAAATTTGCTAAACATACATCATGTGGCTAAAAATCATGGAAGTAGTCTAGTTGATAACTAAAATTCCTGTTATTCATTTAGATGCAAACTCACGTTGGAGATGTCTAAACAAAAATATCCAAATCCGGGTTACGTTCGTTTAGACATGAAGCGTTAAACAGTTATTTAGTTTGAAAATGAAACGGTATAAGGTTATGTATTGCATCTTGGTAACTCCATTATATTATTTATACTTTTAAAAATATTTAGCCTAAACAAAAGATGTTATCTAATGTCAATATCTATGACAGTGCTTTATTGCACTAAAATGAACACCATAAAAAACAACTTCGTAAACTATCATATTCGTCCATATTCAGATATACCAAACATCAGCGCGTCGTCCAGATTCTCTTTGCTTTTAACATCATAATTTTGATCTTTTTTTTCCCTTTCAATATATACTTTTGAAACTCCCCATAATTTTCGAACCGCTTCACTAACCTATTTCCCGAGATTGGCATTACCATAATGTCTTCACGCGTCTATTTTAACATATCAGTGAAAGAACGTATTATTGGTATACTGGAAATCTGAGCTTGTAATTTGTTAATAGTCTAATGTCTGATGGACTGAGTCAGTCATATAAAATACTTATTTTTTAATTGTATTGTTATATATTAATAATACATAACTCATTTATGGGCCACAAAATCAGTGTTAGTTCAAATAACTACTAGCTAATATATATATATATATATATATATATATATATATATATATATATATATATATATATATATATATATATATATATATATATATATATACATATATATATAGATATCAGCAAAATATATTAATATTATTTTGTCTAATATATGTTATACTCTGTAATCATGTTATTGTGTCCCTAGATCTTTGGCTGGCGATGAAATATCGAACTATAAAGCATTTTATACAGTCAATATATTTTTGGCAAATTGACGTAATCTTTGGTCGTATTAGAGCTAAATTGTTTGATAATGAGATGTTTGTGCGTGTGTGTGTGTGTGTGTGAGAGAGAGACAGAGAGAGAGAGATTAGCTTAAACAGTTTTAGTCATATCGCTACGCTGTCTTAAGTTTGGATATTTTACAGTGAGAACGAGTACTTCGCCTTCATGCCGCAGGTATGTAGCTTAATGTCCCAGCCAGCCACGCTTTCCTGATACCATGACAACCTTTCCTAACACTAAACCCGTAATGCTGAGAGCCAAGCGAAGCAGATTTTGCACCATTTTTATGTTTTTTTTTTATGAGTCGGAGGGGGACATCGAACCCGTGACCTAACTTCAAGGCAGACGCCCTAACCACGTATTCCACCTGAGGGGTACGGGTGTTTGCAATCCGCCGATACTTTTCTTCATGTATAACAAGTGTAAAATCGATAAACGTATTGTGCGTGTTCATTAGAGACATGATATAACGCAACATACGTTTTGCCATTCCCATCGCCTTTCAGATCTGCACATAGAAAATTTGAATATCATCTCATAATCAGATGTTTTTAAATTTCTTAGTATAGTTAATAAAAGTAATAATAAAAATTGTGTTACTGCTATCAATAGTTGTCAATCGATTTCGAACTTACCCTGAAAGATATATTTCAGCGGCCCAGCTTGGTGTTCTACACATTCCTTTATATGAGACTTTGATATCGATATTTTAATTTCCATGTTTATACTGGTTTTTAACATTGCTGTTTATGACGTGATGCACGAAATGGGCAGAAAATGGGAGTGCATTATCGTGATATAAGTCTCAAATATCACAAAAATGCTTAATACAGTTATTTGTTTTTGTATTACTTCAGTCATGAAAGCAATATGGTATGTACACTCTCAAGTTAATTGTTGATTAGTATGATGTTTCTGCTCCAAATACTAGAAACAATACTTACATTTTTGTATCATCTAGAAAAGAAATATAATATTAGAAATATCAGTTACACATACATTTTACTTGGTTACATAATTTATAAGAAATTGCTAATTATGGTTGACCTTTTTGGTTTACACTAGAATATGCTTTATCTGTAATGATCAGGACATAATTAGGCTTCAGGAATTCAAGGGAAATTATCATGATTTTGTAAGTAAATCCATCAATAGTTAGACGTGAGTGGTCTAACCTGTCATTTTGCAAACACGAGGGGACATTCCATAAGTAAATATTTGACCAAGTGTAGTTCTTTCATTCCACTTCATGAGTACATTTACAAGAACAATTGGATACTGTGAATATAACTGTCATCCTCCAAGTCTTATAAACAAAACATTGATAATGAACGTTTCTACCATTATATTTTGTTCTTCGTAAAACTTATTAATTACTGATATTGTTTAACTATTGCAAGATATGGAAAAAGCATGAAACACTTACAAAATTGGAGATAAATCTTTGTCTTACGGACATATCTACAATCTTGTTGAATCGTGCAGCATCATGATCTGAGCACATCCTAAGTAATATATATATATATATATATATATATATATATATATATATATATTATATATAGGCGTAACACGCAAAAAAACTTCATCTAAAAAATATTTTACCTATAGTTTATTTCCTTCCACAGCGTATTCATCACTCATCAACGGTTGACATTTCCACCATTAAAAAGAATTCCCTTAACTGGCATTGTTATAGGTGTAAAATTTCTCATATAACGTGAATGTATGGGTGAATTCATAATAATTTGGGCCCAGACCCCGTAAATCATAACTGAACACCATTTAGATCTGACGTTGTTCAGTTGTTAAGGAGTTGGACGCATGACAAGAAGGTTCCGGTCTTGATTCTCACTTTACTATTCGAACCTATTCTGATTCTTAGACTTTTATCTCTCTAACATTGGAACTCATCTGGAATCGAAAAAATGCAAAATTGCACAGCATGTCTGATTAAAATTTGTTTATAAACATTTTCGACATATTATTCACATGCTCAACCAAATCAGACACATGATCATCTCATTAATATTAATTAATATCGTTCATAATCGGAACAATGGGATCTCTTAATGTTGTAAGGCTGCAAAGCCACATATTGCGTGCATTAATATATTATACAAAAGCGCCTATCTACGGAATTTATAATGACTTTTTCGACTGCTGAGGGATGAATCCAGTACTGATATTGTATGCAACACAACGAGTTTAAATGAAGCCAAACTGGATATAAAAGCAGTTTAATTTGCATTGAGGATAAAAATGGCATCAATATTTGTCTTCTGGTCAGAGCCCTGTGTGAATATGAACCACCTTTCTGGAGAGAAAGCGACACCATGATTGTCAAGAAGGTGGCAATGGTTGTCTTATTGGATAAGCGACAAGAGCACTTTTTATTTATGACGACGAATCATCATCAGAAATCTTTACGTGAAAACATAATGTCGACATGACCATCTGTCTAGGACGTATAACAATAAACATTAGAACAGCCATGTTGGAAAAAAAGTTGAAACCATGGCAATTCCGAAGACCTAGGTATATTATAAAGCTATCAGCGAAGACTCTGATTGATTACGATCTTAGTTCAGGAGAAGTAGCGATACACAGTTGTTCAGCATAGATGCTCTGCCGGTCATTGTAGACGTCATCTCAGCACCACTTGAATTCAGAACCAACAAAATACCACAAGAAGTATTTGTGGGAAAACCTGATTTCAATATGACTTTTCATTGGGGAGGAGTCGGCCTTTTTGAGCTCAGTAAAATTTACATTTGATACATCCCAAGTACAATAAATATGTTGTTTTTTTGTGTGAATGTTCCATGTTAATATGGAACTACTCATAGACAGACATTAGACGACAAAAGACTGGATTCATTCAAGGGACCATCAATAAGTTATTCTTGTCTATGACTAGCAGACCTAACAATCACTTCATCGACAAGATAATAACGGTTTCTTAAAAGTATGTATTTCGTGGTATTGGCATATAAATATAATGATACTCAATCTATATGCTGTGTTGTGGAAATATTTCTTCCCCACACCCAACGTTATACGTTAGTTTTTCAGGGAGGAAGCACTTTCGTCCTTTTGAAGATCTTGTGGAAATTTGGTAACGAGTTAAAGGCATGAATCCTACACTTTACTATCATAAGTGAATAAATAGTGTTGAGAGAACCAAGATACCAAATTATACATTAATACAATAGGTGTGTGTATAATGATAGTTCATGCTGAAAGGTAAAACAGATAAATCATTGAGACCATTATTAACCAACTGTCCACACTAATTATTTTATACAAATCATCTTTATGGTGTTATTACTCTTGAAGGACAGTAAGCATTCTGCATTAATAATCAGTTTACGTATGTATAGTTATGCATATTTGCATTCTGAACGAGACAGTCAAGATATAAAATGTAAAAAGCAACTTCGCTGCTTCACCAATTTGAACTTCTATTTACTAAACAAAAAGAAAGTGTTCGAAACCTGCTGTCTGGATGATAGGTAGGTTTCCTCGTTTGAGGAAAATGTGAGATATATAACAAATTGACAGCCAATGATAATATGACGTCATTCAGTGGTTAATTAGTTATGAGCTAATACGAATTAGTGAAAAGGAATACTTCCATGATTCATGTCTCACTGCAATATCGATTACTTTCCATAAACAATAGTATATGAAAATCGGAGAGGATTAAATAACAAGTCAATCTACTGTAATGGTAACGACTTTGCAAAGTGACGAATGACTATGAAGACAAAAGTTATACACAATCTATTCGACTTACCTCCCCTTCACCAGATACAATTTATATATAAGACCATTGTCTTATAAATAATGAAATTCAACTGATTATACGACTACAAATGTGCACAATTGTTCATAAGAATTATACATAGACTGAATGGCTAAAGCGGATCTTTCTAGTTCAGTAAAACATTTGTTTCCCGAGAAAGGCATACAAGTATTTAATAATTTAAACAAGGAAGGCAACATGGCTGTTTGAAAAGCATCCCTAAACAGAGGCTGTCAGTCTCGATTTCAAATTATTATGCGTGCATTCAAACTACTCAGACATTTACTTAAATAATGACATTTATCAGTGGCGAACTATAAATTTAACCACTGCCAAAAATGAATGCTTGGAAAAGAGGTACGAGTGTACGATCCAATATCCTGGATATTTATGTGGCCAAAGCTCACAAATGAAGCTTTATACTATACTTTCGTACAATACCAGCCATCATATCGTGCGTTGATGTTAAAGAGCATCGAAAAGAAGATAGTGAATGTTTGCCATCCATCTTAATATTCAGATCTTCTAAATGCCCTCATCATGCTGTGTCACGTTTATCTAGAACACACAACTAGGAAAACTTGACTTTTGGAACAGAGGCTCGAATTACGACACAAAGAGGTGTACACGCATAAATGACATATTTGACAAGGTGTAAAGATGCATCACAGCTGTCAGGCCCAAATTTGTTCATTCATAAGTCATCATAAACTAGTTAGCAACAAAACTACGAATGCAGTTTATTATTTATTATATATCTCTTCATGCACATTTAAAAAGTATTTTCAGTATTACGGTATGAGTAAAATAGAAAATGAATTGAGATTTATAAACTTCGGACACACAAGGTCTAAGTGGAATACGTCGAGAAGAACTGATATTTTGTAAACGGTCGATAAACAATGACTACGTTAGAACATCAACGAAATCACGTAGAAAGTAATTCCCATCTGGGGTTTGTAATGCAGAAAGATTTATCATACATATGCATTGAACGCCAAATCAAGCATGTCAGATCAAATATGATTGTTATGAATGCCTTATTACAAGTTAATTAATAAATCATTACGCAAACATTCCTTATAGAAATTAAAGACCGTTAGTAATTCTATCAGTATGTACAGCCATAACTGCCCATCTGACACCGAAAAGAGACATTAACGTGTGCCATGATACAAAACTATCTCTTGCTGATTTTAACGTATTTTACTGATATTTGATATTGAATGTTAACGTATTAAGACAATTTCAAAAGCCATTGTTTTTTACGTAGTCTAAACTGAAACCAATTTCATTACTTTATTATCCCTTTCGCTAGCATTCAAACATACGTATTAATGATTGATTGTGGGTTTGTGGAATTGTTTTTGGACTTCTCACTTTCAGGAAACGTGAGACATTTTTCCATTTTTTTTTACCGAAGTTAACGTTACATCATGATCTTTATTTATCATGTCAAAATCTTGTATACGTGTAACTTTTATGTGATACAATTTTAATTATTTTAAAGGGAAAACTTGCGTCTTTACGTCATCAAGCTATACTTTGATCAGACTCATGTTTATTGCGAAATTGAGACTAGGAGGAAATAATCATCTTGAAATATGTTCTAGTGAGTGATACTAACATGAACATTTTCCTCTTCAAAATATGTCCTAGTAAAACAAAAGTTACAAAATGAATGAAAATAGCAATATTACAGACATTTGAAAGGAACAAGTCTTAATATCAGTGTCCATATTTCACAAAAGCACGGACAATCTGGAGCGTACTGCATACCATTAATATATTCAATCCCAACAAGTTTAGATATGTTGCACCATTGTTTAATTACAAAACAAGCTGGGAGTGTATAAATGACGCAGTGTATCTCAGAAAAACTTAATTTTGTACCAGAACACATGGAACTATTCAGAAATTTTAAAACACCAGGACGTTCAGCAGGAGAATCAAGATCACAAACCTTTGCTGCCATCCGTCCTAGTTGATAACAAGGGGATATTGGATAGTTCAATCTTGTTTAGCTGCTTACTTTTATGCACCTCTTGCGGAGACACAACCAAGGTACGTGCATTGCTGGTGTTAAGTGAATAGCAGACTGATACGTAAAATAATGTCAAATGCGAGCAGCAAATTTAATTTTCTCTATTCAAAAGGAGTGTCGAAGGATGGCATATGTATCAAAGTCATTCACTGAATTCGCCTTTTACTATACTCTATTTCGGAATTAAATAAATGAACCGTATAAGCTTAATAAAAGTGAATTTGCACAGGAAAATGTATGAAGCTATTTGTATGAATATGCACACATTTCTCATTGAAAAAATCAATAATCTCCAATGAAAATAATATACGAAACATGGAAACTCTAGACAAATAAAGCACACAACCACACAATAATGTATTCAAGTTTAGTAAATGTTATTCAAGATCAACCCCAATAAGTAGTTATATATGTTACTCTAAATCAAACATATCCAAGGTCATAGTCTGATTATAAATTAAGCTTCTAGATGGTTCACAATAAACTGTTTCTGGACAAACCATGGCAGCATACAGCCAGGGAAGGACTGACAGCACACAACATACCAAGTGCCATACCATTAGTTCACGTGACATTATGCTAGGTAAGCAACACAATACAATACATTGAAGGGAATAAAAACTGTGATAATATTATGTACTAAAAACTTCAAATGTAAAAAGTATGTACAGGAATGATGAAATGTATGTAAAAAATAAACGAACATGGCATTCAAAACAAACATTATGGATAAAATAGGAGAGAAAAGTAAACTAATTTAAATGAAGATGTCATACAATTTGAGCCTGTTAAGCCTTCCTTAAGACCAAAAGATTGTGTATTTCCGGTCGTGACATGAAATGAAAATATAAATGGAAGGTCTGTACTCGTCTTTAAATTACAAATTTATCCGGCTCAGAACATAGTTTAGTTTTCCACTAACGTCATAAAATATTGTAAAGTCAGGGCCGTTACAATATGCCTGAAAAACAGAGTGACGCGTGACATAAGAGGCAACATCCTGCCTTGATGATATGTGATAAAAACCGTATCACATACTTTTATGAAACATGTAAACTACCACGTCATTAAATAACATGTTAGCATTCTATCGGGATAAAATGATTGCGCTAAGTCCAATGGAAAAATTATAGCTATTTATTGATATTCTAAATATTAATGTTAAACGTCTTCTTATAGTTTAATTTGAATCCAGCATTTAGCTGTATGAATTTGCTGCAAGATGATACGTTTTTTAAGTACCCTATTTCTTCCAAAATATTACAGACGTTAATAACATCATAATATTACTTTTCATGCACTAACATGTGCCGAGTTTATAAAAATATTTTACAATTTTCATAGTTTAGCAATAATGAACATTCTTACAAATGTAATTATCTCAAAGAATTCCAATCAAAAGTTATGATACAGATAAATTTCGTACTTCACTGATATGACACGGTGTTTCTGAAGTAATATAAAACAAATACCACTGCATCAGGTACATGGCGCATGTGCAACCTTGAATGACTACGTAAAATCTACGAACCAGGAACTCTCAGGTCTAATACTAAACTGTTGCTACAAACATTTATCACCCAAAGCTACAAGCTTACGAATTAATATATATATATATATATATATATATATATATATATATATATATATATATATATATATATATATATATATATATACATATATATATATATGGGTCGGTGATTCTTTCCGGGTTTTTCCCGGGTTCTTCCTCCACTATTAATACTGTTCATGATGTATAGCCTATCGTGTGCTGTAATAAATGGATAAATCCCACAACAACAAAATTATTCATTAGCGGAAGTTATTTTTTTAAGTGTTACTAAGTCTGCATTGAAACTTTAACCATAGGCTGACATCAGATACCGTTGAATATGTTGATATGTTTAAAGCTTTGCATGAATCGCCAATTTCGCTACAACTATTTGTCGCGAGCATGTAACCGTGATGTTACTCAACCTGGCGAAGAATATTGAATCAAACATAGAACGTCCATAATGATCCGATTCAATGTCATGAGATGAGTTCGGAGGGACAGTCTTAACTGAAACCTGACCAACAATACTTAAGACATTTGCAAAAAAGTATGTCTAAATGGATATAAATGTATTCTCGGGAAATCCAGGTTATTTATATGCAGCTTTTCACATTCGCGGTTATTTTTGTTTTAAAGTGTCGGCAGTCTGTCCCACACGACTTTGCTATCAAAAAGATTATTAGTGTGTTTGACGATAACCATTTTATAACTGAAGATACAAATTGAATACATTATTATATGTTATAGACAACAAAGTTTGAGTATAGGTTAAGTTCTTATCAATTATTTATATTATTGCTATCGGACACATACTCAGTTACTATGTTGGCTACTATAGCAATGATCTGATACAACATTTCTTGTGGAATTCTTTAACGTGTAACGAAAATCAGATTATTTGTGTAAGATATATTATTATTTTCGTACTTATTGCTTTATCTTGTATCACACGGTACAGTCAATATGTTTAATCCCGATATTAGGTAGACGGTGACTTCGGCTCAGACGATCCAATCAGATTACTCACAACGAAGAATTAAATATATATGTCTATTAGTCACCCAATAGCCTAAAATTACACTTTATCAATTAAATATCCGGGATAGAACTTGTGCTGAATAAATGTACATAAAATAACAAATCTCATTATGTCTCCTCGAGCTCTATCCCTAGTCTATAGATCTTTTTCAGGAAGTCGAATTTTGATTTTTCCACTCCAATATTTAACTCATGCGCAGTCAACGTAGGTCAACTGTCAAGCGATTATCAGTAACATAGTGCATGTTCTTGAAGAATGTTTCCAAAGAATTTGCAAAGATTTGACATATGTACACCTTTCACAGGAAGTGTTTTTAAAAATCTTGAGTGAATTGTACAGTAATGTGCCTAAAATAGAAAAGTAGACATGAACACAAAAAGCATGATAGAGGACCAGAACAGCGGACAGGATTTATGTGCCTGAGGCAAAAAATATCCAGTAGGCCCCAACGAATCAAAAACTAGAACAACGGTGGACCCCCTGACCGTTGTGGTCTCCCGGAATTAGTTCTACTCTCTCCGCGGTCATGGGTAGGACTTACAAAGTTTGTTGACCCATTTCTGAAAGAAAAGGGGTTGGAGGACGATTTTCCTTTGTGACCAGAATTACAAATTGTACAAATCTACGTATATTTAGATGACTCTTCAAGACTATGCACTCGAGAAAACATGAAGACTTATAAATCGCTGTGTTGCAAATAATTAATTTCATAGTGGATCGATGCATATAGGTGAACACAGCTTTATTAATGCCAACGTAATCAGATCCCAACCCAAACCTGAGAAACCACACGAGCTACACATAGCTGATAGTACTGTATCAATTGGCCGTTGCCAACGTATCGCAGGATCAGTTAACTCATCATTGTTATCCATATTTGTTCAAGGAGTTAGCAAACTAAGGAGAGAGAGAGAGAGAGAGAGAGAGAGAGAGAGAGAGAGAGAGAGAGAGAGAGAGAGATAATAAATATATTAGCCAATCCAATGTATCATAAGCTGTTTTGCGAGCATATCGTGGGATACTACTTGCATTTCTTGCAAGGCATCAATTAGGTGTTTATGATAATTGAAATCAATCACATATTAAGCAGATTCCTCAAAGATTTGTCTTTTAGTTAATACATTAAATCTGAATGAATAGGCTCGCATTTGTTTGGTTAATAAAATCATCCTTTCCCCTGCATAATATTCACTGGGAGCTTGAACCCCTGGTGCTAAACAAGGTTTCTGGGAATGTATGTGAAAAGACGAACGTTGATAACGCCATACATGCTTTCGTGTGCCCAATTAAGTGATAGGTATGCTGGGCATAGTTTGATTGAAACTTTGGAAAAAGTACTGAAATAATTGCAAAACGTGTGTCAACGCGCGGACATGTTTATTCGCATACAATCTACTTTACTTAGGTTCACTTTCCTAGACGCATAATTAACGATTGATTCGATTGTGCAATCTCTGCTTTACATCCCGATGGTTAGTCAAAAGTACGCAAATATACGATTCCACAATATTTACTGAGCTTGATTCACATTAGTCAGCATCTTAATATCCGTCTGTGGTGTATCTGGTTAGTGGCCCTAATAGCGGTACTCTGTTGACTGTTTTAGTTGTATTATAATACTTTGCCTTTATAAATGACAACACACATAATTTTCCACTCCCATATCCATCATATATTCGCACCCACCCCCACCCCCACACAAGCATATATATATATATATATATATATATATATATATATATATATATATATATATATATATATATATATATATATATATATATATATATATATATTTCAAGTCATCGGAGAATCACGCATGGCGACCCTTTCTCTATAACAATTAAAGTAGATATAATGTCAGACCTAATTCCTTGGCTGTGGTCAATTAATACTATATGAATGGTGCCAATTGCGTAATGATATCGCTCTGTTTCTACACGCTCAGTCTTTTTGATATCTCTTATTGAAAGGGCGTTTCTCGTACATACGTCCTTGTTAGATTATACTTTACTAATGAATGAGCAAATAGAGAGATCGAGATTTGATCATATACAATACTAAATTGTGGTCACAAAAAAAGGTATATTAATTCAAAATAGCTAGGCATGATTACATTTTAGATACGGATTTAATACAGTTCAAAAGCATGGAAATGTTTCAAAATATTCGATCGACAGGTTCAGACGATTTAATCTGAGCTGTGGTAGTTTTAAATATCTATTTCATTTTTAGCCTGGTAAAATTAGTTCTGCTCAATTAATAAGATAGAAATAACAGTTTGTGCTCAATACATAAAACATGCGATATATTTCAAGCCATCTGTGGAACGTGAGCTTTTTAACATAAAGATTTCAGGCCTCGCCCACAATTTTATCCTATAGTTTGCTTTCTGTACTATTAACTTGAATTACCATCATTCAAGAAAGATTTCCTCCTCCCGGCTGCAATCATTTAGATTTGAGTACGAAACGAATTTGAATGCTTCTCTCAAAACACTTAAATGACACTACAATCTAATGCACTTTTATAATGACTAACTACTTATAGACAATCAAATGATCTCCAAAACTTCCGTATGTTAAAAATCGACCTTGTAACGTTGTAGTTTTAATGACGGTTTTCTGCCAAATGCGACAGAATATATCAATTTGCAATAATTCTGCGGACAAATGATCATATTGGCATATTAAAGTGAACTCCCAGTTGAGTATTTGAGTCATATACAATTCAAATGCCATTGGGAAATTGTTCAAGCCGGATAATTAGTTTTGGAAAGATAATCATGGTAATATTATGCATTCTTTTCAAATTAATACCATTTGTTGTTAAAAATATTAGCAATATTTATATATCACGACGGCCCTTTTTGTTTGCTAATATAAAATGTTGACATTAATTATTAATAATAATAATAATAATAATGATAATAATAATAATAATATTATTATTATTATTATTATTATTATTATTATTATTATTATTATTATAGCACCTACAATTCATAATTTGCATTCAGATATGCAAGAAAAAAGAATAAATGAAAAGGATTCATCGTCATTTATCCTTAACGGTCTTCAAATGTCTTTGAACTTGCATATTGAATCTTGTTTTGACACATAAACACACACATATATACATTTATATATACATTTATATATATATGTATATATATATATATATATATATATATATATATATATATATATATATATATATATATATATATATATATATATATATATATATAATTTTGTTTGTTAAATAGTTTTCATGTTTTAAGTTACAGGGTAACACAAAATTACATGATTATTTCCCTAGCTAATTTAGGAATGTAACCCATTCTACGGACTTCGAACTTACGATTTCAAAGGCCCCAGTCGCTAAATAATCGAACATATTAGTTTGTACATTGCATCTGATTTATTTCTTACTTGTTTCAGTTACATGCATATATATTAATGTATATCGAGCGTTATTTCATTGATAACTGATCTTTGGTGAAAGTTCAAAATATTGTCTTGTCATGTTCTTTTAGCGGAATATTCCTACATAGTAGTCATCCGAATTATGTTCAATTTTGTCCAACACATATGCCAGGGCAGTTAAAAAGTGGGCACGTTTATGTTAAGTATGTTGTAGGATCTTTTTATGGAACCTGTTACACATAGATTAGTAAAACTTGGTGAATATATGAATCTAATGAGTGGCATGCCCTCATAAAAATTAGGACTCTGAGTCCTATATTTCATTATTCATTGACTTGTCATGAGTACTGCAATCTCATGTTAATAGTACGTCAATATCAATCATATTTTAAGCATACCTAACTTGGAGTTAACAGGGCCTACTGTTCACGTTTCAGTCACCGACAATACGTAATATGTGAAACTGATGGTGGCATGAATCGCGCTTACTATCACAACCAAACGCCGAAACCTGCTGCATTTTACCCGAGACCACACAATCCTATGACGTGTTGTAAGCATAGAATCCCACTGAGAGTGAGATTTTGCCTCTTTAACGCAATGGAATTTTTGTAAAAAATTGTTGGCTGATGTTGATTGAGTCTATCCTCAGAGAACTCAGCTTGTCGAAATTATGAACCATTAATACAGCCGCCTTTATCTATACTCAACTATGTCTGGTTCATCTCAATATCTGCTCCATAACTTCAGAAAGTTCAAAACACAGCTGCTCGGATCATCCTTAGAGTACTTCGATCAGAGCAGACCTCCCCGCTGCTCTGTACCCTACACTGGCTATTCATTCGATCCAGAATCAAACACAACATTTGTTCTCTGTGCTATGTTTCACTGTCGGACTCTAGTCCAACATACCTGTCCGACCTCACCCATATTTGCACACCAGCTAGATACTTACGATCCTCTTCCGACAATCGTATACTCAGTATTCTCACTATGAAAACAAAGTCATATGGACAGCGTTATTTTGCATACCAGGGCCCAGCAACGTTGAATGAATTGCCCACTGAACTTGGACACAAAGACACAGTGATCCCGTTCAAGAGTGCTCTCAAAACTAACTTATTTCGACAGCAAGAACAAACTTAAAGACCTAATAATGTTTCCTACCTTAACTACTCTCAGCATGTTTTGTTTTTGTTTTCTAATTTCATGGTGTTTGTTTTTGTAATCATATCATTATATTTTTTTTATCTTATAGGGTGTTGTCTAATGTTGAAAAGCGCTTAGAGCTTCCAAAGTTTTGGCGCTATGCAAAGTCCTTATTATTATTATTATTATTATTATTATTATTATACAAACATTTGTTGAAAGTTTGTAACTGTGAAGGGTTGTAAACAGAGTAAAGCCTATAAAATCATGTTAGATACTCAGATAATAACTCTGATACGCTGGGTTATTTGGGCATTGCATGCAATTATATAAACCTTTATCGACACTTGCTTTTAGTCAAGTCTGTTTTTGTGCAATCCAGGATATTTATGTGAAACCTTCAGATGTATATGCAACATATGGTATGATTCTGCTTTAAATGATCAAAGTTGCAATGTTTTTCAACATATATTTCCTATCTTGCTTGGTAAGTGGAAAACAATCGATATTATAGATCCACAGTAACAATATTTCATATGTTACATAATATTTGGGATAATTCTCCTTATAATACCTATAATAAGAGGTTTGTAATTCTGCTGGCAAATTTTCCCCCGAACGGAACTGGCGTATTGCATATGCTGCAATATATGTAGATATTCTTATTCTCAAAAGGGTATGATGACAATCCACCATAAATCTTAAGTTTACGAGTTTTCTACTGGATGAAAATTATCTGTAAACAAATTTTGTCAGACAAGTAATATGTTTCACTTCTACTTCCGGAAATAAAATATCAGGAAATCGTTTACCAGGCATTCGTGTTATAACTATATGCGAGTTCAAATGCATTTGTGCTCAAATTATATTATTGCAAATCGATATATGTATTCCGTTTGCAAATGTGAATGAAGTTAAAAATAAATTATCTTGACCATACATTTAAACACTGTCTATTGTATTATATTGTTACTGTGCAAGGGATGGGGAGAATGTTCCCGTTGATATTCTGCTCGTGGAACTACATTCAATTCTATGCTACGTTTTTTGAAAAAATCACTAAATTAGTGAACATGTTTTTAGATTCACTAAGACTGGTCAACTGATATATTTATTGTAAAATTTCAAATTTACCTTTAATTTCCTTTTCAATTTCCTTTCATATGCATTAAATCAAACATGAAATGAGACATTGTATTCAGAACATTTGAAACAAAATAAATAAATATGGAAAGCAGCTGTAACATGTCATTTGAAGGAAAATGGACCAATAACATATTTCGATACCGTATCTTATCCAACAAATTGTCTATCCTTTATTATTGATCCGTCCCAATTTGTATGGATAGCAAAGAACCACGCTTCAACCACATTTTGCAGATATAGCCGTTTCTAATCAATTACAGTGCTACTGGATTGCGAATGAATGTGTAGTCACTTGATATGATAATGTATGTACACAAATCAAACGGAGTCTTATCAAAGAGAAAAACACTGAATAAAACAACAACGCTATATAAAATAAATACTAAATGCTTTTCACAATGTGTACAACCTAATAACTCTCGGCTGTAATATTAGGCTGTCAGAAGTTAAAGCTAGGGCTACAGCTACCACAAATTGTTTTATATACCAGCATAATATGAAAATCCAAATCCCCAAAATAATGACCTAATGACAGACCAATATTCAAAGTTTCATTTACGAAATAGTTAAATATTATAATAATCTGATACCGTAATTCTTATGAAATGAATTAATATATAAGGAAACTAATTCATTTTCGCGGACGCGTATTGTATATTATTGTGTGTGTACAACACGTATCAGTCGTTGCGGTTTTAATTGTTTTTGATGGAGAATATTTGAACTCTGGGAGATTTTGATTACTCCAGATGTTGGATCGATGATGACATTCAAAGAGACGGAAATGGTTTCAATTACAATTATGCCAATCCGACATTCATTATGGTTGCAATGTAGCCATCATCATCATGTTTTTGATGCCACTCCTACATAATGTAACGTCATATCTAGTTGGTCCTAAATGAAAATAGCTGCGGGGTGTATGATACCATGTGTTCTGCAATCTTACGCTTTCGAAAACTATTTCTTGGAACATATTGGATATTAGATATTGGATGTGGTTTATGAACCCCTAGCCTCATGCAAAAAAGAGTGATTTCTCTAAAAACCGACCATAAGGAAACGATCATTCATTGCGTTAATGGTATAATCACAGAACTAAAAATGCTGGATTTGAATGCCCGGTAACCCATGAGGACGGTTGGATAAAAGAGTAGGGTTACATACAAAATAGTAAAATCTAGTTTTTTATATTACATCGACTATATTGTTGACGTATAACAACGTGTCTGTGATGTGGACAAACGGCATGCGAGGTACTACAACGTACACAAACAAAGGTAGTGAAACAGTGCAAAGGCTGGTTACTTGGGAACAGAAAAACCCCCGGGCCTGTAATATTCAATCTTAGCCATAATTAAATGGTAGGCAATTATTTTTATTTAAAGATGTGTTACCCAATAAGATATACACAGTTGCTAAACAAAATGCCAACAATTTAAAGACAATATGAAGAGAATAAAAACTCTGAAGTTGGCTCAACCTCCTTTCCCAGGAGGAACGAATGCCAAGACTAATTGAATTGTGACTCTACAGAGAGAGGAGGATTTATATAGATATTACAAAAAATTAAACAAAGGAACTGGAAACTGGGACATAGGCAATTGTGTATGCTCAAACAATTAAATATTAAAGTTGAACCTCCCAAACTCCCGTTTCATTTTAGCAATGTATCTCCCCACCTTGCGCATATTCCCATTTATAGAATGCAGATAGAGGTCTATAATTGCTTTTACTTTCCACTTCCTATCATTCAATAAATGAATGTGGGATGTGTTTTTGAACTTTGATTCCTGGTGCACAGCATACTTTCTTCGCAAATGGTGCGGTCTACCCAGTTTAGCATCCAACGGCTGATAAATTATCAACTGACACCAGTAATGAAAATCTTGCTCGGTTAATTTCAATATATTATCGCTGATGATTGCAAATAATAATTAGCTGCAATGGACTGGAAATACAATATACTTTAGCTTAGAAAAGACATTCATTTGTTCCTCGTTCATTTTCAAAATAAAGTGTTCTTCACAGTGAATAAAGAACGGTATTGCATAATGTATTTCTGTTCAATATACACCTGCCTACAACAAGCAACGAATTTAAGCACACAACGTCTGAATGGCATTTCCATGACGAAGCTCTATATATAATATCATTGCAATGTAATTCTGAATTGCAAGAAAGGATTCGCATGGAGCTCTTACCACGCGAACGAGCAATTTTCTTGGATTTACATGTTGTCATAAATCCTTGAAAGTTTGAGTTTCCAATGTTTCATCAGTAGTTTCATATTTTTATTTTCGCTTATATTTCTCGTCAAAGAGCAGACATATGCTAAATATAATTTTCTGAATCTTCTTTATAACATACGTCATCATTTTTTTATATATAATACGATGACTTAGTTGGTATAAAAATTAATCTCGATTTGAATTTACCTCTTCTTTGAAGATTGGAAAGATGGGTAAGGTGTATTTTTTGTTTGCATCACCTTTATTGGACATTGATGAAATCATCTTATTTATCTTCCCTGTGAAAAGTATTCCAAGAATATATTCAAAGGCGTTTGGAGCAGTTGTTAGATAGACGAACTCGCTATGCAAGGGTCATTGCTTTGACACCTGCCAAGGATATCCGCGACGTGCTTGCTCTGTGCATTTATAGAAAGCATTTAGCACCAGTTATATAGCCCACACGGTGCAAAATATGCTGTTAAAACCAGTAAACCAAAAACAGCAAAATAGCAACTCTGTAGATCATTACGTTGTCTTAATAAATTATTCTCTGCATTTCAGGAAGGCAGGATTTAAACTTTTTTCCTACACGATTTCAAGATTTCAATAAGTAACTCAATAAGCTATAAGGAGATACTAGTATTAAAAATTTCTTCAGTAACTAATAAGGAAGTATGAACCTGAATCTCATGCTTCTACCAACATTTAACAATAGCCAGAAGTTTATATAAACTAAGGAAACGTACTTTTTGCAATAGGCTTCAAAGCACCATTAATGTTGTTGGTAAACTAAATCAGTATAACGTGCGGACCAAGTCAATGGTGTCAAGCTGACCATAGCGTAGTCTTTAAAAGCTATGTGCGGAGTACATGCTTTTGAATTGGAACCAGCCTACTTGAAACTGGAATCAAATCATCATAATACTAAGAATAATTACGTCAAGCACCTACTTTAATACAATCATCTATTGGAGATCATATCAACTACATTTCATCTGTACATATTTTTAAATAATTTAATCTAAAATTTTAGACGTTCTGCTTTACTTTTCAGACTCTTCCTGGTTCTTTTGAAGATTACTTTGGTAAGACGTAAAGTAAACATATTAAAATTAATTCTCTCTATCTCGCTCTCTCTGAGTACATCACACGTTCCTCAAAGTTAATTTTGCTCCAAATGTAATTCTGAGTGCCAGAAACGTAAATCAGAACCATCAGCAAAGCAAAAAGCATAACAAACAACATTTAAAGGTATGGAGTATTGGTAATTCAATAGATAATATTCATTCACTCGTGCAATTTGTTTGTTCTTTCATGCGCACTCTTTGCATCACAGCTTAGTTACAGCCCCTTGGAATAAAGATGGTGAAAAAAGGTTTGGGAAAAAAGCACACCCACACAAGCACACCGACAGAGTACCAATACTTTCAAAGTTTTATGGCGAACAAACAGTAATATGTCTGACGTAAACTACGTGACTATATAATTGCATCACTACTTCGAAGTACTAAGTGGCATATATTGAGAAGCTCTTGAAATATGTGCACTAAGGCTCACATTACTGAATTAAGTATAGTTATTGTTATTTGTTTTACATATTACGTAAATAGCTGGTCAGGTTTCATCCGATTACGCTTATACTCTCGATTAACTGATAACACGTTCTTTATAAAGAGAGAAATGTTAACATCAATTTTAACATCTTAGATCTTGCAGGAAAATCATGTAGACCTGAGGTAAAATACGCTCTCTCTGTCTGTACCTCTATGTTTGTCTCTCCCTCTGTGCATAATAGGTTTATTTATTCAGCATGGTTAACCTAATGTAATCTCCCGTCTTTTTGAATGTTTAGAAATCGCTTAAAAATTAAACATGCTACCAAATTGTGAACAACTAAACAACCACCATGTATCACTATCCTAATACCAAGAGCTCGCAAGTACAATACTTATGAACATTCTTACTGTGTATGCTACCAGTGACGCTATTTGCTGGTACATTTAAATTAAATCATATGATAAATTACTTTTTTTGCTAAGAGTTGCACAATCTAAAAGAACCCTCTAGATATGTATAAACATATTAAGTCTTGCATTATCACGTCTAGTCCACTGCAGTAATGTATTATTAAAAAACGGTGATTTACGGTTTAATATTGTTGTCAGCACTACTGATTATGAATATAACCATATCTTTGATTCAACAGCTCATGGCTCGACTAAAGTTGATAAGCGGGAAAGCCTGCCAGTAGCTTCTCTTGGGTCGGTGGTTCTTCCCTGGGTTTTCCAGTGTTCTTTCTCCACCAGTTATACTGGCCGCCATGTATAGCCTATCATGAACTGAGAATGGCGTTAAACCCTAGAACAACAAGAACTTCAATAGCTGATCAAGCGTACATTTCTGCATATTAGTTTGATTGGCGTACGTTACGAATAACTTTCTTAACAATATTGCTATAAAACGTAGGACAAAAATAAGAAATAAGTCATAATGTGACACCGGGATAGTGCTCATTTTCAACTCGAAAAGGTTATCTGCCACTTTTTCAATTTTTATGGGCATGAAATAGATTACATTGTGTTTAGTACGAAGTCGTGTACAAAGTTGCTAACAATTTCAAGCCACTGATTAGTCATATTTATGAAAGTTTCATTGCTCACGCACTATTGTTTGTAACTTCAATCTGGTAGACGCATTTCACATATATATATTCAATAGTTGTTTGAGGATCATATTTTATATTTTAAATGTGGTACCATTACCGCAATGGGATTTAAAAAATTTAATAATAATTACTAGTGAGATAAGTAAGAAAAGACAATTCGAGTTATAAATGTAATGCCAACAGAACTCAGGAACCTAGCCATATAGCATATCATTCTGCGACAAAAGGAATACAAGACACGGATAATATAATATATGGTGATTATAATTATTGACTGATGTTAGAGTACATTATTAGAAATGAACATCATTAAATTGTTGATTATATTTTATTAGAATTGCTAAGATAATTTTCTCGATTACTTTTTGCATTATTGGTTGGGTATAGATTATTTGATTATTTTTTTACCGTTTACAACTTTGTGGGTACCGATTACAGCGTGGACAAGTCTCCAAGGATTGTTTATATCTCAGCATCGTCTAGACAAATTTTACAATGTGTATACAATGTGTAAGATCTCAGTGATGGTTGTTTGGCAGGTAATATATTGACATACGTTACTAATTCAACAACTACTACTGATACTATTACTATTGCTATTACTACGGTTTGTACTGTTTTGTTTACTACTAATGCTATTGTTGATCGGGTTAGTACTACTATTATACTAGTAGTACTACAACTGCTACTTTTGCTAGTTACTATCATCATTAATATACTCTAATACTTTTCTTGCTAATGCTACTACTAATACTGTTGCAATCAGTGTTGCTCACAGTCTAACAAAGACAGCGCACTCTGTTATTCACCCTAAACCGTTGGGGTATACGCAACATTTTATATGAATAAAAGAAAATAATAGAGAGGAGTGTACAGATAGTGCTATAACAAAATTGATAATGTTGTGTGCTGCAACGTGTATGCCACATTAAATTTGTAGTTTTTACTTTGCTATCATATTTTCCATGAAAATCATTGCAATAGAATTATACTTATATGGTCAAATAACTCATGGAAATGTTGATTGTTTGAACATCTGGCTAACCTGAAATAAAACGTGCAGTATTTTCCGTTCTTGATTAAGCTCTAATTCAGTTGGAGCATACACCTCTTATCTGTTGGCATTTGTTATTATAAATACGAATGCATTTTAAAGTGCTTTGATTTCCAAGCAAACAAAACATTCATTAAATGACAGGTTACGTATTTGTATAACATTAGATTCTTTAGTCATTGTGTCAGCTTTATAATAAATTTAATCATTGTTGTCGATGTGGTGACTTTAACCTTGCAATTTGCATTCCAAATCGGCTAACTACCACAAAACTTTGAATGATTTCTTTGCCAAATATATTGCTTCAAAACTGATATTCATGGCCAAGTTACAGTTTTTTTAACTTCTTTGTAAGTGCAGCATTTGCTAGCGCCAAAGGAGAAAGTGATGGAAATTTCCTTACGAAAAGCTGCATTTGAATTGTATTCAAACCATGATGTGTTTCCACTGGAGGAGCACAGAAGTCAAGATTTAGGAGACATAAAACAAAACGCTGCAGGACACCTGCGAGCCTTCTTGCATTGTTCCAATGTAAAACACTGAAGTTTCTACTACTACTACAGTTAATGGGGATTTCAGGTGGTAGATTGGTCCAAAGTAGTCGCCTCTATAGTTCATTGCCATCTAACATTTGTCCGAGTGAGTTTGAATCTCAGGCTCGGCCATTGTGAGTAGGTAAGAGAGCTTGCCAGTTTATTCCAGTGTGTCAGTGGTTCTTACAGCGATTTTTGTTTATTTCTTTCTCCGCCAATTGCGTTGAGAAATAGGGTTAAACATAAATGAACAAAAGTAACAACGACTATTATAACTAACAATCATATGACTACTTTCTACTTCTGTTTTGGTTACTACTCCTACTACAATTACTACTACAACTAGTATTACTACCACAATTTTACAAGTAATATTACTACTACAAGTATTTTTACTAATACAAGTAATAATACCATTGCTACAATCGATGTCTCCTACTGTCACTACTTGCTGCTGCTGCTACTTCTTCTGCTGCTACAACAATTAAACTGCTACTAAGTGAACATCGGTATAATATGAATGATGCCTAGCATAACATATGTTCAAAAATTGTTTATGGCCTTTACCAGGATGTGTGGACTTGTGAAATATCATATTTAGCATCTCAATAGCAAACCTGCAAAACATGTGCTACTCCAACTACTGCTATTACTCTACTGCTAGTACCATTACTACTGTTACTGCTAATACGATTACTAGTACTACTACAACAACTCCAGTTTAATTGTATTGCCAATGTAAATGGTGAAGAACAGGTATAGTGAGACCTGACCCCGGTTTGTATTGATGATGACGTGGCTACTACTGTTATTTTTGCAGCTGTTGTTACTATTAATACTACTGCTGTTAATATTACTACTTCATGTACTGCTACCACTGTTACATTCTGCTTCTACTGATATTAAGACTACTCCTGCTTGTACAGCTACCACCGTTACATTCCGATTCTACTGTTGATAAAACTGCTGCTAATAGTACAGATACCACTGTTACATTCCGCTTCTACTGAAGAAAAATGTAATGCCTTGAATGACACACTGTCAATGTTATCTGTTTATGTCGCTAGTTTTGTTCAGTAATTGAAGCGCAGCAATTCTTCTAAGACAGGACACCGGTCTATAAAGATTAATAATTGTATATATCCAATTTATATTACAGGTATCACATTACATCATGCTGAGGAAACTCGTGTACATTCTTATAATAACAATCACGTTGTAGCGGGTACACAGGCCGAACAATGTAATTATTGTGTGAATAGCAAATTCAAAAGGGATTGTCTCTTTAAGAACGGACGCTGTACGGATGGTGTTGGTAACGCCTGTTGGTGTATATCGGGAAAGTCACAAAATTATGACAAAATTGGTGCTGCAAGAGACGTTTCTGCCAGACCTGATATGGTGCAGGACTACAGTGATGTTAAGCGAAATTATAATCACCAGTAGAATCGTCACCTTAATTGTCTAGCCATCAGAATCGACATAACACTGCATCTTCTAAAACTATTATGTAACAAGTTCAGTGTATACGTTTAATATAATGGAACTTGTCAAAATGTCAGACATTTTGGCACTCAAATGCAATTATCACCACATACGGTATTTCCTAACTATTCACGTGCGGTTTTGGAATGTAATTACCCGATGAACATTGTAGGTTGAAACAAACAGCTGTTCTATTACAGGTGGTTGTAGATATAATAAAGGGGTTTATTGATTTGCCTGATGCACTGCTATACATAAATATCACTATACTATATATATACTGTTTATGTTTCAAAAAACTTTCATTCTGACAAATACATTTGATAATCATTTTTCGAAAATGGGACCACTAGAATTTTGGTCTTCCTACTTTTCTAACAAAATGAGTTTAGTTTGCTCAGTAATTATGCGTAAATAAGAGAATATTCAATATGTGTACCTTTTGATTGTATCTACAATGAAATAAACATAGCCTTCTGCATATCAAACCCTTATGAGCTCTGTCATTTCTTGCTATGGGTAAAGTGTATGATAATTGAAAGAAATACGAGACATATAATATTTAAGAAAATATACTTGACTACATCACACAGCGACAGCTATTTTCCAGCATAATTTCTCTGGTTTTCGATATCATCGGTTCCATGGAATTACGTAAAGACATGTCAAAGGCATGCTTTTAGGTCTGCGTCAGTCTATGTATTAGCATTTTGCGTATGTAACTGCGTAAACATAGATATCATAATCGTGCTACTGGAACTGCGTAAACATACATGTCAAGTTACGCTTACGGAACTGCCTAAACATCTACGTCAGTATCGTGCTAGTACATTACACGTGTATTCACGCTGATGACTCGTTTTCTTATAGCCCGTGATGGAATCTAAAAGGTTAAATTTTAATAATTTTTAAGCTTTTACGCTAACATAATGAAACTGGAATGGCTATAGGCGTATTCTTGACATTATGGCATTGGTAACAATCCTTTACCCCACCGCTCCCCCATTTATAGAGTTCAATCATACCTTACATGTCACCAGCCTGACACATCATTTGAAAGTAAATGGCACATACTAAGATGTGTGCACTTGGGGAATATCATTTTTTAATATCTTATTAGTATTTCAATGCTATCGCTCAAAATAAATTAAAGAAATGAACATTTTTAAATAGCATACTTGTGGAGACCTCGTTTTTCTAGACCACAAGATGTGAACTTTATTTTGTTTCTATATTAGTCATCTAAAGGTGATAGCATTAACTTACGCAATTAACATCTTTCTGCTGGATATTTTTAAGCAGTAATATTTTTTTAAAAACCACATCATGTGTGTGTGTGTGTGATTAGGATTTTTGTCGTAGCTTTACAATTTTTCAGTCATAGTTCTACGATGTCTGTATTGAGGCAGTTTATAGTGATGTCTAGCACTGGGACATCATGCCGCAGACACGTAGCATGATGCCCCACCCATTCAAACTATCCTGACACCAGGTCGACCAGTCCTAGGACTAACCGTTTACTAATGAGCGCCTAGCGAGGCATCTGTTAGTATCATTTTTGTAAGTTTTGGTATGATTCGACCGTGGTTCGAATCCACGACCTCCTGCTTCCAAGGCGGACGCTCAAACCACTAGGCCACCAGAGCGGTCACCACATTATGTAAAGTGCATTTGCTTTGTTTCCTGCACTGTGAATACAATTTGAGAGATAAGTTCATTTCTAAAACGTATGTGTTCCTAAACGTTTCTTTTGAGCAAAACAGTTGCAATTTCTTGCAATACTTTTATTTTGTCTCGCATGAGGACAATAGTCAACAGAAGCATGTATGCAAAATGTTCACGGCATAGATGTTGTGGACGTTGTTGCTATCGTTGGTTAACACTTCAATATGAAGCTGTATACATGAATATATTTAAACTGGATTGTTACTACAATATATATATTGTATTTTGAAACAATGAATTAAACATTTGTGTTGGTAAATTCTTAAAAGAACGCCAATTTGAATATTTTCTGCATCTTCGAAAGATCTCACAAACTACCTTAGAACATTTTCAATTTCCAGACTGAAGACATTTTAAAGCCATTTAACACAACGCAAATTTCAAACGTATTCTCGTTGTGTTCCTCCTAATAAAATAAATAATAATAACCATGTTATTTTCCGACACTAATGTCTCTTACCATATAGGCAACACAATTCTAGTACGCAGTATAACGTAATGCATTTTTCTCCTCTTACCTGTCACTGTTTTAATGTTTTAAACCTACGAGGGAGTAGACAAATTAATAGTATGCAAGTAAATGAACATTTATATATTGTTGCTTCTCTAATCTTACCTACGGCTTGAACTTATGGATACCTCTTTGTACGAAAGGGAGTGAGACCAGTGACCTAGCTTATATAAAAGACAATTTCCATGAATTCGTTTTCCATCTGAGATTGTGACTGGCATAAAATGGGTAAGTCGGATTTGCGACATGCGTTTGCATTATGTGGTGGTATCTGTATATGTCCAATCACTTATTCGAAAGTCATGATCAAACAGAACATATTTCACTTTAAATTAAGATGCAATTTTCAAATATGCATAAAACGTTCGCTGAAACTATTCCTATACGTGTTGAGACTCCAGACTGTTTCAACTGTGAACCAATTTGACTGAGATCATTAAAACTTTAAATGGCCTAGACCGTAATCACAAAACTTTGAAAATGGATATCTATGCGTACGAAATCATTATGCTATTTAAATTTAAGAAAACATATCAACGACAATTTCTTGAAAGCTTCGAATCAGACGATAAACAACAACAAAGTAAACGAACAACCAAATAAAGTGCGTTATCATGCGTTAATGACTGGGTTTCCTTTATTAATTGATTATTGCATTAAGTACGAGAAACGTATTGTTAAGTAAATGTACTATATCAACCAAAACTAATGTCCGAGTTTTAATTTTAAAGAAATAAAGAAATTGTATGAAGGGATATAAGCATAATTTAAACCGCAATACAAATAGCCATATTGTCTGTAATTTCTAAACATCAACTATTCTGCATTTGGGGAAGGTATGAAACAATACAATGGGTTAACTAACTGGACTTCCATCAAAAATAGATTAAACTCCAACTCGGATAGAACGTGACGCTGTTAGGGGTTTTGTGTCAGGTGGTGAGGGATATTAAGACGAATGTGATCAGAAAAATCAATTATATCTCATCGCCATCCCCCCACACATCAAATATAACCTCCATGATACCCCACCTATCGGAGCAGACACAAATCGCCATGTTACCCGGATCATAGACACCAAGGTAAAAGTAAACGAAATTCTATGCAATGTTTGTGTTGACATCACAGTGCTCCAAGACTAAATTAACATCCTTGAAATATGGTTACTAGGGAACACATAATTAGACACTACGTTGTCTCTAAAATCCTCTACATTGTTTTCTTTTTTCAAACACAACTTGCGTTAACCATTTTTATGTATGTATTATTTCTTCACGCATTTGTCACTCTTTCACCCTATACATCATTTTTTAATGAAGGCTCTACCTTGGAATATGACAATAAAAGAGTTGCATGCATAAATATAAACAGCAGTTGCCCCAAACAAAACACCGAAACGAAAATGGCGTGTCTCTGTTGTCGTTGATAGGGATGTACTGGTTTCATTCATTTAAACAACCGCTTTGATTTAATATGGACATAAGTGAGTAATCTAACAATTCTTGCAGCTGCATTTGTTTACTATTTACACAGAATAATGAACCTGGCATTATAAGTATCACATAATAGACTCATAAAAGAGTTAAAACGTAGAATTCATGTAAAAACAGCCTTGTTAAGTTTCGCAAACATAACCGCATTTCCGTTTATTTGTTTGTCATGTCTCTGCTTTGTCTTTGCCTTTAAAAAGGACTCATTAAAGGGACGAAAGCGCTCAGGCTAGGTAGATGCTAGTTTCGCACTTTTCGTTGGCAGTATTTTGCATTTATTTTAATCAATCCCTGACACACATGATCCGTTGCTGGATCCTGTGCACTTGAAAGGATTGTTATTCGCTATATGATTTATATATATATATATATATATATGTGTGTGTGTGTGTGTGTGTGTGTGTGTGTGTGTGTATGGCTTAATTATTTTTCTTGGTATCATTACCCTAGCTAAACTGGTCATATTTGCATGTTTGCTTTGGAAAATACAACTCTCCCAATATACAATATATTAAATTATATGATGTGCGTCACTAAGAGAGCTGTAAGTTTACAATTTGTATATATTTACATCTTCTGAAGGAAAATTCGAAATTGCGTAGTTTGATTTAAAAACCATTATAAGCACAAACTGCAAACAACACATTCTAAAAAGGTCAATATACTTCTAAAACAACACGTATCTTGTGCATGTTGGCAATATTGCCAATGAAAGAATATATTGTTCGAAGGAGTTTATAAAAAAGTTATTCATAAAGCAAGCGGTGTTTTTTCTTTACACATTCAAAAACAAATACCATAGATGGCACAGTTCTTATGAATGTTGACAGCCAGGCCGTATGACTCTATCCCATGAAATCTCTCTCTTTCGCTCGGATTGGACTCAGTCGTTTGTGAAATTAGTATAATCACAAGCAGTAACCTTGATCTTGCAGCATCCCATGCAACAGTATTAGTTTCTAAGGTGTAATGTATTCAGGCCTTCGTAAACATTCGATGTTCAGTAGTAATGTCATGAAAAGCAAACAGTTTCCGAGACAATATGTATTTCCAGAAGTGTTGTTGACTCGTAGATACTTAGATTCGTTTGGGTTCTTTAGGCTCAGGTAAACAAAATGCATGTATATCTATTGAGACGTACTCGTTACAACTGGAGTTATTTACTATACGTTCAATAGTATTAGGATGAAGATCTAGAGATCAAAGTCACTATTACTGAAATGTGATTATGCATATGCATTTAATTTATGTTTACTTTCTTGTCTGTACACAAGTTATGTATGAATTATTAATGATTTTGCTTTAAAAAGTGTGTAAACGTTCCATACAGAAACAACACGGCTTCTGAAGTTTGTAAGCGCTCGTGAAACTGAGATTCCTGGTTTTGAATTAGCACACCATTTTAGTTTAACAAGGGAAAATAGAAAAGAATTGCAATGATGACTATTTTGTTGAGATGTTCTGACCCAGAATTCATAACACATTCTGGTCTTAGAAAAAGAAATTGCTCCAATCGTTTAGATCAGAGTCATCCACATATAATTTATCATAACTGAAGAAAATATTCAGGATTAATAATTTTTTCCATCAAAATATGTCTATAAATTTTGTAATTGTTCAATTCCCTGGAACTGTGATTTCTACAGACAAGCTTTATATTATGAGACAAAATGTTTACTTAAAACATTTTACTAATTCATTTTTGTAGCGTATTCTTCAAAATAGGTTTGCGGCATGTACCTATAATTATGATTTATAACTTTTGAGATTGTAAAAGTTTGATATTCAAGACTTAAGTCTTCAAGTGTCTAGTAAGCTCATTATTCACTAACGTCTTTGTGAGAATAACAGTAGTCCCAAACTGTGTGCAGACAAATAGAAGACTGCTCTGAAAACCGAACTTGTGAATATTAATAGTATGTACTATACTAATAAATATTACTTTATATATATATATTTTTCACGATATACCCTAAACAAATGTTTTATAGCTAATGTAACGGTTAATCTTGGCGAATTAGATAGTTGTTATTTAAATATTGTACACTAACAGGGTTCACGGGGTTAGATAATTGATGGTTAGTAATGAGTGATGCTCGTCACTAGTTGGAAGTCTGTGACCAATGTTTTAAAGTCTTTCAATGTAAAAGCAGTGTTTATACTGAGGTCTTGAGGATTCAAACTGTAAAATTGGAAAACAAAGTGTCAGGATTACGATCAATAAGATTTTCGATGACTCCTTCTCCAATCAGGACTTATCAACCCCTAATGTCTTGCGAAACACATTCTCCCCACCCTTTGCAGGTGGAAGCCTTCATAATCAATCATTAACACTCTTAGTTTTTGAGATGTAATTTTTAACATTTATTATCAGCACTCTGTGGATTGTCAATGAACTATGAGGTGTCTTGAATCCAGTAAGCTATAAGATACATAATAAAATAGAATGAAGGAAAAAGAAACTAATTTGCATAACAGCAAATTGCATCTACACGAGCAATTAAGTATTTTAGTTTTATAGTATTTCCTTGCAGTTTGGATAGTATTATACAATTATGTGCTTAAAAACGCTGCCGCCAGTAAATGAACTGATGCTATACAAATTCAAAGTTACTCTTGTTAGTATGGTTTAATTTTTAACAGTTCGAAAAGCAGCAAACTGGTTGCATGACGACGCCATTGTGTACAATTATGAAGTCAGACACGTATATAATTTTCATCACGCTTAAAAAATATGTATATAGCAACACACTTTTAAAAGATATTCTTATTGTTTACGACCTTGGAAAAAATGTAGAGTTTCTGAGTTCACTTTCAGTGATTGAGTAGGCAATGAATACAAAGTATTCGCCTTATCGAGAAAGTATTATTACTTCTTTCGATTGGATCATGGAGATATTGCATTTCTTTGAGTGAAGAATTCATTTTCTACCACTTATTCACACATCTATTCACTTAATACAAACAGATTTGTAACGCTGAATTATATTGCCTTGACATATTTTTTAACTTGAAAAAGCAGACGTTGCACTGGAAAATGTCAGCTAATAATCATCTAGATTTTGTATTGTTTATGTGTATATTTGCAAAGTAAAAGCACTAGCAATATAACAAATATTCTCCAACTCAAGGAAAGAACATTCGAAAGGCACATAAACATAAAGAAAAATGTAAAAGTTTCGATTCGAAACTGATACACCTGTGTAATATGAGGCCAAACTGACAATTAGACGAAGAATCGGCATTGCTAAGCATTACAATGGGCAAGAATATATGTTGTAGGAAGAATTTCCGACCCATAGGAAACTACTGGCAAGCTTATTCAGGTGCCAATGTTGGTCCAGTCTAGATTCAAAAACAAGATTAAAACCGTATTGTCGGAACTAAAGGCACCACGTTTTTCTTGATTACGAGCAGTCCCGTTTAATAATTATAATTTACATCGTACATACAGTCGTGCGGTTACATGCAATGATTGCACAAACCATTAGCAAAAGGATGCCAAGCGCAGAAACCTGATAGTTAGACATCACCACTTATGCAAGCAATTTCTGCCACTCCCGCTCTTAGTCTTAATCCCAACCTTTCATCGTATATTAGGTGATACATATATACTTTAACTGAGCAATATATATAAGACAAACTTAGGCTACACATATGAACCTTTCGGATACAGGTCGACCTATGGATGGCTACATGTATGTATGTACATCGTATTATCTTCCGGAGAGAGTATGTGAGCGAAAATTTTTTTAATGATTTTCATGTTTTAATTTACTCCTTTATACGTGTTCTTTTATTATTCCTTTCAGCGGTCCCTACATAAATCAAACTATAGCCTTAGTCATGACTCCTATATAGCCAAGCATATTTACTATGCAGAATGTTGCCGAAAGTTACCAGTTTACATGCTGCCCCCCCCCCCAAACGTTTAATAGTAGTAGACCACTACTTCTGTCACATCACAATTCCTTGCTGTCTGATATATATATATATATATATATATATATATATATATATATATATATATTTATATTTAAAGTCAAACAGTGATACTTATTCCAGGAGAACGTAAATTGGAGCAAAATGGTTAAATGTATCACAGATCAATTAATATTGCACATTATATTACTAAACAGTTATTTTATGATTAAACCGTTCTCCATACATTATATTGACTTCAGATTGTCGGATCGAGGGAAAATTAATGTCCTTCTTTCTGTTGTATATGTCTATTTATATTATCTTCAATGCACACCGAGTTTTTAGCCAAGAAGTCTGTATATGTCTGAGACGCAGGGTGCTTATATTCACGACTACGTGATGTACGTTTTAGTTGAGTGGGTATGATGACGAATTAATACATGTAACCTGTATGGTTATAGTCTTTGACTACATACATACATACATACATACATACGCAAATTGACATCAGATAGATATATCATTTCTAGACGCATATATTCTCAGATAGCCCATGTCATATATATTGAATTACGTATATGTTGTTGTTGTTGTTGTGGGGTTTAACGCCATTTTTCATCACCTGATAGGCTATACATGGCGGCCAGTATTAATGGTGGAGGAAGAACCCGGGAAAACCCCGGAAAGAACCACCGACCCACGAGAAGCTACTGGCAAGCTTTCTCACATGCCCACATTGGCTGAATCCGAGACTCATGTATATGTATCGTAACCTAAAAAGAAAAAAAAACATTGATTTTTTTGTAACGCTATATTTTGCACATGTATCGTCAAGCATATGTCGTATGCATGCCATAATGTATTTTATTATATGCAATAACCCTACAATTCTCTCCTTTCAAGAATTGTGAACCACTTCAAATTGCTTGAACTTCCATTGACATTATAATTTTAACCTGAATTTTAATTGTGCGAAAATTCATTGAGATGCAAAATGATTCAGTAAACACTTTTCAGCAATCCACCACCAAGTTTCTCAGGAAAACCGGCTTTGGTGCCCAACTGCAATGTTTATTTGACAGTTATATTACGTTCCACTATACTCAAAGAACCAATTTGGGGTTATTAAAGCATAGTGTTCTCGCTCAAAATTATGGATACCATTTGATTCGGAAACAGTATTGCTGAGGTCAATAATAAAGCAAGATTAAAACTAAATACAATCTGTATCAAATATTTATTTAATTACCTAAAAAGGAGAGGAAAGTAATCATGTGGTCATTAAACATCTAACTTGTATTATCTATATTAAGTTCAGAAGACAGCTACAGTTGCTTCATCGTTGACGTTAATACTATGAACGTCTGTCGGTTAATGTCATGGAAATAAAACAAACTCGGTAGCACTGTCCACGAGCGAGATATTGTATTATGTAAAGTATATTTGACTTTTACTCCATACAGGAAAAAAACTTGAAGTACCTATTTTATTTCTGGGTTCTACGTGTAGTCCTCAGGAATACCGCACTTTAGCAACACTTGAAATAAGATCAAACATGGCTTCAAAAGAAATCCCCGTAAACACCACTTGAACAGCGCTTAGTTCAAGACCCATTCATTTAACCTTATTCATTGATATTCCTATCCATAGCACACAACAGTTCGATTAGGTAAAGGCGATGAAACCATGAAGTATTTACGTTGCAGCTGACATAAAAGTAGATTACAATGTAAAAGCTCAGTATATTTAATGCATCAGCGTCGCATAATTGAATATCAATGGAAATCAAAATATCAGATAAACAAAAAACTGTAGGTTATAAACAATGACTTATCATATTAAATACATACGTTGTGAAAAACAATTTAATATTACTGATGAATACAATAGAATCCTCAACACACATCTTTTATTCCATATAATCAAAAACGAAAGCTTCATCTCCCAATCCTGATCGCATTACAACACTTTTCTTGATATTATTGAAAATAATGAAAGAAAAAAAGTCCATACCTTAATATGGCCTCTCTAAATGATCAGGGTTTAGCTCCTGCCCATAGTAATGGTACTGTTGCTACCAACGTTTTACATTGTATATGGTCTCCTTATACAGATCCTTTACAGGTATCATGAAGAGCACGAGCCTCTCGCCTGGCGAGAAATATTGCTCCACTATCATGGTCATATTGTTTTCATGAGTTTGTGCTCTTCAGTGAACATCGGATAATGCGTTCTTAGCAAAATCGATTTCATATAATATATGTTCAGGTCTTTATTACACTGAAAAACTAAACGTATTTAATGCATAAATAAAACAAGGGAATAATTTTAAGTCAGATTGTGATAAACTATCAGATCATTATGTCACCTTAAGGTCCAAACGTCATCAATGGTCGTTCTGGAATTACACTGAGCATTATCTCACATTGAATGGTGTAGGTTTCAAGTTACATCATTACCCTTAACGCTTTAAATGATTCGTCCACGGCCATGCGAGCTTCGAGCATTTTATTATACTAGTCGACTTTTTTATACATCTATGTGGTGATTCTCCGATAAATGGATGAGGCTGTCCTTCATCGCAGCACGTAATAATCGCCGTTGATTTTGTCGATAGCCAATCTAGAAACTTTGTTAATGTTTCCTTGGGCACCGTATATACTGCGTCCCAAGCGATGAATTTCGGAGTATGTTTTTACCCCATTCACTAGGAAATCCATTTATCACAGCCTCGTCGAAACAGGCTGTGATAAATATTGGCCTTATCCCACTTCTTTTCATCTCCCTAGCTAGTATGTGTGTATGCGTTTAAACTATCATTTCGGTGTTGGGAGATCCCTGGTTCCCATATCCTAAATAACTGTAACCGACTTGTTATTTTACCAGAACCTCCTTTGACATTCAGATCAACTATTTTATGTGGCGAAATGGGAAAATAATCTGATAGATCTGATGGCAATGATAATAACGGACTGTTTTGCAGTCAAATGCAGTAGTACTGAAAAAGAAGTAAGCATTCTGCACATTCAGGGTAATTACTTATTTGCTCTTTTTTATTCTCCATTGGCTACATGGAGGAGCGCAATACTGGAATATTATCTAAAATATATATCTTGAATTAGTGATATTAAAAGAGTCAGTGGATAATCTAAAGGAGTCATTAGGAAATCGGATGATCATCGATATGATGTTAATTTACACATGTGCAAGCATTGACGGTCTCAAGTGAGTAAGCTGCGGTGGATCACCATCACATTAACTGATAACTGTACATATCTGGTAGATCTGAATTTTGCCTAATGGCTGTCACAATTATTTTGGCCATATCAGCAGTTATAAATTGTTGGTTTGTTTTCGGACATAATTAACCTTGTGCAACTGCATGTGTTATCATATGAAGCACTATGTGTATATATGCCACTGATCTTTTGTCCATATCCTTTGCAATAGATATACATTCCTAACCGTTGCTTTATGGGTTCGGAACCAGGCCGTCTTTTGTGGTCTTTACGAAATTATATTTTCATTCATTGACATGGACGTTATTTTCCCATTATGAATGAAACATGAATCTCAATAAAAGTAGTGGATGGCAGAATACCAAAATAAATTACATTATCGAGATTGTGCGTTTTGTGTTCCAGAGACCACCGTGTCGAATTCAATACATGAATGCTGTGCTATATAAATACGTACACCTATATAGAGACAGGGAGAGAGAGATATGGATTTCTAACATAGCTTTAACAATGTTTCAGTCATATCACTACGATGTCTGCAGTGTGACAGTCAGTTTATAGTGATGTCTAGTACATGGGCCTCATCCCGCAGACATGTATGACGATGTCCCACCCAGTCACATTAATCTGACACCAGGCCGACCAGTCCTAACTCTAACCTCTTAATGCTGAGCGCCAAGCTAACCAGCTCATAGTACCATTTTCGAAAGTCTTTGGTATGACTCGGCCAGGGACCGAACCCACGATGTCCCGCATCCGAGGCGGACGCTCTAAGAAATATGCCACCGGAGCGGTCTATATAGAGACATCTATGAACAATAATATACGTGCATACATATATAGATACTTATGTATACATATATGTATGCATGCAAACATACGCAGACATTTGTATACGTAAGTATGCATGCACACGTACGAGCGGACATTTGTATATGCATATATGAATGAACACATACCATTGGACATGTGTACGGTTATATGCTGACACACGTACACGTGAACATGTGTGTACCTATATATGCAAACACACAAACACTTTGACATACGTATGGGTATAAATGGGTGCGCACATACAGGTTGAGATATGTAGACGTATATGTTCATGTACACATACACGTGGACCTATGTATAAATGTTCATGCTTGCACTAATACACGTGGACATATGTATACGTACATATGCATTGAAACATACACGTTGCCATACGTATTCGTATATATGTAGGCACGCATACACGTGGAGATAGGTATAATTATGTATGCATGCACGCATACAAGTGGACCTTGATATATATATATATATATATATATATATATATATATATATATATATATATACGCACACATATATATATATATATATATATATATATATATATATATATATATATATATATATATATATATATATGGGGTTGATATTCGACTCGTGTATTTGCTTCTTGTAGTGTTTTTCCGTCGTCAGTATAAAAATCACATAACATATCTTGTTTTTTTCATCGGAGTGCTCTCTCCTTTTAATTTGACCCTTTTCGTTTACTGTCGATCTCAAGAGTCTCTGACTCGCACCTACAAACTCAGAAACAATTCTTCGCCACGGGTATCCTGTAAATATCCATGTTGATCGGTCAGACAAATTGTGTTATTGACAATGACAAGTACGACATCGTAAATAAACATAATATTAGACACTGACAAAATAAAATGGCCTGGGGGACACGCTGAAGAAATGTTATAAAGAACATATTGTTGAGTATACAAAGAGTGCGAGGCTTGCGGAGGCCCTGACCCCGCGCCTGATAACTACCATCTACAACATTTAGATGAATCGTTGGCTCAGTATTAATTATACCCGGCCATATATGACGACAATCACAATCTGCATAAATATTATCTTTGAAAATGGTTCTTCCTTCCACTGATTCCATTTTTCAACCAATTGTTACTATACCAGTTTCTGGACCCGGAAGATCTATCCCTAGTATTTCAGTTCTCTTAATTCCCTCTATATCAATTTATTTATCCAGTGCTTCATCACGGTTGATTAATAGTAAGATACTGAGGTGTTTTTATTATCAAGTAAACGTTTACGAAGAGAACATGCCTGCTAATCTTTGGACGCAAACTCCACCGTCCTCCTCATGCATTCGCTGAGTTTGGCAAAATATCCTCTGACATATCCCATCACAACCAGGAAAAAGGTGTTCATAACCAAAACTTGCCCGTGCTTTCCTAACTTGAGTATTCATGAAGGAGATGTGAAGATATTGCTTTTATAACAGTTTCAATTCCATTTCGTATTTTTTCATATTTTCTTGGTATGATTTAATATAATCCTCGGATGTATTCATCATTGGTTGTTTATATATATGACCATCAGTTCGTCATGCAGTTAATGGTCTATTTCAACTGACTTCACGTAAGAACCCGAGTGGGGTATGACCCGTCCCCACCCAATCCGGCCCCACCCATATATGAGTGGTAATGATAGTTCTGGTTTAGGAGGACGATAATTAGTGATAGCTTCTGGTTATCCCATCGCAATTCTGATTGCCAACTGATATATGTCAACGGCGGAGTTTGGCGTTGGTATTTAAATGTCGACACTCAGAGCTCGCTCGTGATAGCAATCTTTGAGTCTTACCCTGTTATTCATTTAATGTTGTGTTTAATTTTCTCATTGATTTGCTCTAATTGGTATAATCATGTTGGAATGCCGACTACGTTCCTGTCGGGAAAATGTGTTCCTGTTTGATCATCGTTATTTTTGTGCGCGAATACTAGTGAATTGTTAGCAGATGATCAACCAAATGATTTTGCTCTGGTGTTTGGCCAGCTATAATAAACTCATAACTGTGCCAGTTTGATTTCAAATGATCGACCATTGGTCGGACTTAACGGTATAGGAAGGACGATGTCGAATTAAGTCGCCGGTAGCATCGTGTTCGTAGGCGACGTTGTGTTAGCGATAATCTGTTCCAGTGGTGTAGTTATTTCTGCGGTCATTATTATATTTATACGGATCCTAAATGCGTAGTTGGGACCGTTGGTTGCTCATCGTCTCGTCGTCTCATAGTGCCCTCGTCCATGACTTACACACGATAAATAGTACTGATTACATTTATTATCGATATAAGGCAGGCGCATTAGTTATTGCCTTCTACAGCATTTCTGTATGTTCATGTAATTTATTGCGAGCACATGTCCAAAGTTGCTTCGCAATAATATTAATAATACCTGCAACAAAGACTAATATAGTTAAGCCAAATCCAATTGCGGTTACTATCATGTCGCCAACAACGTACCGGGTAACTTTGTTGTTCCAGAGACCACATCGGGCACCGCATATACAACGTTTTTCATGGCGATGGTCCATCTGCTATATCTCAGCTGTTTTGTCATATACTCATCTATGATGTTTTCCAGCGATGCCTTTCACGCACATGTTTGACAATATCTATAAGATTGCGTGGTGTTGAGATCCTTTGTTTCCATATTCATTGCCTCTAGATAAGTATTCAGAAACCAATTGAGGGTGTCACGCGACACATTCAAGACACCTCCAGTATATAACCGAATATATTTTGTCTTCGAGATCCAATATGAATAATTAATTTCCGTATTTTGATTTAGAACAAATTTCAAGATTCCAGAAAATGTATTGGTCACCATGAACATAAGGTAAATATACTCAATGTTTTAGAGCTAAGCAACAAGAGTCTGTAGATGTCTGTGACCTCAGCAATATGTTTGATTGATTTATTTTGCTTTGGCCATGATGCTGATCCAGTGCCAACCGTGTATACAGTGTTGATTACGAGGGTCCTATTAATTACACACAATTCCTTCTTTCTGACCCTCTCAACGACGTCGGGGATACTGACGGATATATATGCGAGCCTTTCTTTGATTTAGTTTTGAACGGTGCTCAAATTGAAGAGATTTGTGCTAATTTCAGCGACATTTGCGTTGACGATCTTTGAACATCGGAATAAGTCATCTGTGATTTTATCAAGCCGTTGAAGTTTACTCGATAACATGAAAATCATACTCAACTCACAATGTGGTTAATTTAGTATCAATCGCACCGTCCTTGTCGTCCATGTATGTACAAATTTACTGCGTCATCATCATACGAGTTTCTTTCAGAGAACAGTTCTATTTGCCTTCATTCTGAGTTCATCAGTCATTGTATCGCTCGTTTTAGCAACATGTTTATTGATGTGTGTCAGATCGCCGAGATGGATTATCTTGAGTCTCGGATTCTTCCGCCATCAGCAAATACCAAGATAGTATTATCGCACATGAAGCTCGCATGATACTATTTTCATATTGCTCGTCTTTTTTTCTATATTGATCATGAAATATAACAACTTCAGCTTTGTGAACCCCTGCGCAGTTAGTAAGATTAGCAAGCTCATATCGTGTCCCATACGCAAACACATAAATGCCACCGGAATAAGTTTACCTCTTACCCTAACGGCATGAGACATTCGTTAAATATCTAACATTATAAATTAATAACCTGTTGGAAACAACCGCTAGTGTATTCATGTACGACGATGACCTTGATACAGCGCAAAAAAGGCTTATGGACGGCATATAGGTGGATAAGTCAATGTCTGCTTCGGTAATGTTTAATATCAGATCGTTATGTTACTAGAAAATCAACTGATATATTTTAAATATTCCTCTAAGAGTGCCAATCTGTACAAACCAAAATAAACAAAACACCAAGCGGATCAATAGCGTATACAGCCCAATTTGCGCCTTGACCTGAATTAATTATACCAGTTTCAGCGCGGTGTGATTGTGCAGGAAATTGATCGCGCAAACAAATCCCTCACAAATTATTGACACTTAATCGATGGGGATCATCAAGAAAATCAAAATTACACTTTGGTACCCTTTTAGTTCTAAGGTTGCATGGTGAAATGTTCTTTGTAGTCTCACCCACTCCCCGACTGTAGAGCGATCTTAGTAGTGTCAGACCCAGCCCCCGTTTTGTCTGGCATCTAGAACCTTCCATGTCGCTTTGGTAATGCGATCCCGGTCGCAGATCGAACGGCTTTTTAAATAGCTGCATATACAACGGTTATCATCTCTGGTATACATGCAAGTAGTGAAAATGTACCACCTGTAATTATTATATCATTTATTGCAAAACGGAGAAATCACGTTTCAATACCAGTCTTTGATTTCTCGGCGTCATTAAAGCGTATGTGATAATCAGTCGGCTCCAATTCATCTGGGCATTGCAAAGCTGTTGATTTATGTAATATTTTTGTTCCAGAATCCTTTGCCGACGCTGAGTGTAACTTTTCATTTGACCAGGTGTCAGTGTAACATTGACTTTCTGATATGACATTTTATACAACATCATGAAAGGTAAAATTACATGCTTTACATGACCCCAATTCGTCCACCAACTCCTTCGAGCTGTTTTGTTTTGTCTGATAATATGACATACATTGCTCTGTAATCATATGCCGTTGCTGGCAGTGAACTTGCACGAGCTCGTAAAATATATGACAAAGACAGATTGTCTAACAAAATCTAACTCTTCCGGTGAGAAATATTAGAGAGGATAAAATGTTGTAAAATCCCTCTCAGATATATGTAAACAAGATTAAACATTCTAATCACGTTCCACAAATGTAATCAAACAGTGAAATTTACGTGCTACATGATTGTTTTCAAAATCCAATAACACTTCTCCAGATAGTTCATGATGTCCGTTTAGCACCAGATAAACTTACCTAACACTAAGTGGGTCAAACATATTTGTGGTTCTTATGAGGCTTAGATCACCTAGCATCCTGAAAAGGTACAGAAACCTGTCGTGGTGCTGAAACTTCTTGTTATCGTGCGACCTGTCATGCAAATGTACCAACAGTTGCGCCGTGGTCATCATCAGCCAAAATAACATTGATTTACCACCACTTTCCATGACCAATAACAAGCAATGGTGACAGCGTTTGCATCCTCAAAGCAAACGTTTGTTAGCGACACATTAACGTGCAGCGCCGCGATTTACTCTGGACCAACGCATTCAGCGTTCTAGATAGCATAGTTATCAGTGCGACATCAAACTAGTGTAACTGTATGTTTCGCCCCGAAGGTAACTTTTCTAACATTTCTGCAGAAACCAAAGATATGTGACAGCGGTATAGCAGAGCTAAACCTCCCTTGGGAATCACACTGATTTTTTCGTGCTGAAAATCTTAAATAATTCAAATCCGCGTAGAAGTTGACTTATACATTCTAGACATCTGCGTTATTTACTACACCGTTACGTTTAGGCCTTCGACGAATATTAGATCGGTTATCGGCTTTATCCAAAGTGTCGTTTACAAACGTTATTGACGGAGCAGAGGGCAATGATATATCGTCGGAATATATTGCAATACCCAATATCGTCGTGGCAACATTAACATTATTATGGCATACCTCGACTTATCGACCTTTAATAATATATCGCACACTGTTGAATAACGCTACAACACCCTTAACGAACCAACCTAGTTGACTGCCATATGAATTGCCGTTAGTTTTCGAAAGAGTCCCAGATCTTCAATGAATGTCTCGGCGGGCAGGAAACAGCTTGATGTATCTTGAACTTCTAGTTTGAGATGCCCAAAATGTTTGATATTTTTGATGCTGGAGATGGTCAAATCAAAGAAAATAACAACCTTTGAGCTTGTTCTAAGCGTGTTAGTTATGTTGTGGAAATGCATACAAGTGAAGCCGCTGATGTCTTGATGTTGCTTTTGACAATATGTTGTTTGTGGAATCTAATTCAAAGGAAGAAACTAGTTTCTGAATGAAATGAGAAACATCGTAACATTACAATGAAATGGAAACTCAGTGTATTGACGGAGACAATAAAGCCTTGATAGAAAATATCAAATTATCAGTTGATGTAATTAGTCTTAAAGATAACACAAATCTTTGATTTTGAAACACAATATTGTTGACAATATTTATGTTTGAGTTGTATAATTTTATTTCAAACAATAAACAACCTCCGTAAGTGCCAGATAGACCTCTCTGACTATGACGTCACCTGTGAATAAACGCTGACAAATCGCAACTGTTTCATTGATGATCTAGGAGGAATTATTGCTGGCTCGTTTTGGACCAATCAGAATTCTAGACAATTATTATCAGCGAGGTCGTAATTGGGGAAAAGTTTGTCGTGAATCTCCTGCGATCTAGTGATAGCCTTTCCATCTTGCTTTTAGGACCAAGATGTGCGAGCTTACCACAGCTTAAACCTTATCCGACTGTGTATTCAGGTGACGATTAGTGATGCTAGTCTAATTGAATTTCCAGATAGCGATGCTGGAGCGTCCTTGACATAGCTTTTCCACTTTTCTTCCTTTTTTAAGATCTAGATTTCACGCCTGGTTTTCTCCTTAATTCTGCCGAGATTACAAGTTGTCGCTTCATTTTGTCACTTTTTTTTTCCCTTTCCTCTTCAACTTTTTGCAGCATGTTCCATTACAGCTTGTTTAAAGAGCTTAAGATTTTTGTTTTTATCTCCATTAGATTGTACCAGCTGAATATTAAAAGCAACGCGATATACATTTTAGCCCGATCGGCAGCTTTTAGACTATCTAGATATTCTGGCTTTACAAATTAATCTTAACGACTCCATGAAAATGGGGCAATAACAATTATTTGTTCATTGTCACTGATAGCGGCAATTCCTTCCTCATTATATTTATCGATTATGTTACTTTAAATACGCTGAGTTGACTAAAGCTGGTGGTGGTAGAACTTCGGGTTGCTGGATAGCTGTCGCGCGGCTTGTAAACGAGCAATATCAGGAGATAATGTCCAAATAGCTTATAGTGTTGCATCAGTTGCTAAACAAAATTGGCTGGGTTGACATTTGATTTGCATAATTTTTTTCTACTTTTTACATTCAAATTGAGCCTCCTGACGCTGTGGAAGCTGCTGTTTGACAGAATCATGAACATAGAGATATTTCTTGATTGCCTCCAGTCGTTTTCAGGAAGTTAAGCTGTACGGGATTCCATAACTGGCGCAGAATCACGTATTATTATTGATAAAACAGCGATTTAGCCAATGTCATCACTGGCCAACACATCAAGTATTAGCTAAATATTTTATAACAGATCTTCCTACGCCTGCGGTCATTCCCGATATAAGGTTTTGATGTGCTCATGCTGCCTTCGTGGAAGGCTCGAATTTTATTTTTGGGTATTGTAAATCAAATTTTAAGGGTCCCGATTTTACAAATTCACTCTTAAAAACACCATAAAAAGATCAGTTCACCACCACCACCAACACCCACCCATACACTGTTAAAGGACTCTATGAAATAGGCGAATGTTATAATTGTGATTTTTACGTAGAACGGCAATAAGCGTTTAGGCTGCTTCGCGATAGGCAGTCAAATTATTAACAAAATACGCAGTCAATAATAAACAAATTAACGCTAAATTCGTGTATGCTAGTGTACTTTAAATTTGCACCGATAGTGGGCCCTTGCAATGAATTCTTCCAATGCACTTCAGGAAATGAAAGTCTAAATTGTACTAAAAAAATATATGATTTTTCTAATCGGAATATAGTGAGTGAGAAAAATATGTGAGCGACGGATTTATTCTATTTTAAAAAATTAAATATGGTTTCAAGTATGACTTTCAAACTTTTAAAGACAATATCTAGATGCCACAAATAATGTGGGCGATGGGTTAGTTACTCATTATTTTGCTTCGGTGATAAGTACTAGCGTAAGACATGTCATGGAATGGAATCAAATGAAGTCCTTTACAAGAGAAACAGGTGTCATGTTACATTTAAAATGGTCAGTTTTATTATATAGAGATGGGATCTCTGACCTATCAAAACATAGCTAGCTTTTCGTCCTTAAATGTACCCTTAGATAAAACCAAACCAAGGGTATCAGTCCATTTAAGTGTATGAGGGATGTTCCTATTAGTTGAAATAATGCCAGTACGTGATGTGTTACTTTTCGCGACACATATGTGCATATAAACCATGCTATCTCTGAAAATAATCGTAATTTGAGAGACAGAGAGATAGGTATTAAGTCCGATAGAGTCGAGAAATCTTTTCGAGTAATCTGCAGTCCTGTGTCGACATTCTCCTCTCTCCCAATTATCCATAGCAGTCCGTCTATGCTCGTAGGACAAGGTTCCCTTCAAAATAAAATGAGGACCTCTACAATGTTTCATTGTCAGCTTTAGGTGCCAGTGGTACTTCAGATGCGTTAAAGTGTTCAAACGCCATCGGGTTTCAAATTGTATTATTCAGCAATCTTGTTACCTAAAACATATGAATACCTATTCCGTTGATGACACTCACTGTTGCCTAAAACATATGAATACCTATTGACACTCACTGCATTACATTCATCTGCCACATGGGCAGACCCTCCTCCATATCCTGAACCGGGTCTATATCATCTACAGGCAAGAGAGCATAGAACAACACATAACAGTACTAATTATTCTTATACGAGTGACGTTGTGAGCATGGGTGTCCATAAGGATAGTTTAGTATGCGTAACTTGTCCTTTAAACGCTCAGGTCGCCGCTGTCCGTGTGAGTTCACAGTGCAAAACGTTTCTTCGTCAGTACCTATTGACGTCAGCTCAAATGTATATTAAGCCCCGAATACAAATTGTCTAACACCCTTGCAGAATTTAAAGTTAAGATACAGTGAAATAACATATGAAAGTTGGCCTTGAGGATCATTTCTCGTCGCATGTTAGACTGAGCACGATCGTCGATGTGACATGGACAATACGGGACGCAAACTGACGTTCGTCACCGTTGTATTGTTGTGGGTTGGTATCACCGTTGCCTCAGGAACTATGTCTTGCCATAAACTGGCGCCATGTATCTTCTTCGGTCGAAGAAAGCATGGAAATGCCTTGTACAATCATTGCCTGCTCCGTGTCGGTATTCCTGTCATATGGATGATGTTCTGCATTTCCCAGTGTATTTCATCAGTGAGAGCGAGAACTATTTTGATTGGTTTCGGCAATTTTTGTTATCGTGGCCGTCGCTGGGCAGGTATTTTTTTTTTTTTTATCGCTTGCGAATGATGTGTGACTGCTGCCTGTTTGTTCGTATCGGTGAGATCATCAGGCGTGAATTTGACGTGGTTGGAGACGTTGGTTTGCAGACTCGTGTGTAGAAGCGTATTTATGTAGTATCTCGATTAGTTGCCATGTTAATCATTTGGTTTTCTAACCTGAGTGGATGGCATTTCATCCAAAACGTGTATCCAAAAATGTGCGCGTCTCGCAAATAATGACAAAGGACATGTCGAGATTTATCTGATATTGTGGGCTTGGGTTATCGTGACAACCTGTTCTTGAACAGAATATGATCAGTGTCGCAGGAGCAACATGTCGCTTGGATGTTGATTTAGAATGGGAGAATCATTGAACATTTTGGTATTATCGTGGATAACATTTATCACCTGGACATTCCATTGCGGAAGTAGACGACGCTTTTGTCTTTGACCATTCCCCATGAGAAAATTCATGCGGCATTCGTTTGTTTGATCAGAACGATGTCGCAGTAAACTGCAAAATTGTTATTCTAACTGCCCAGAATGTAAATCGCAGGCGCGTCTTTGACGTCCATGATGAATTAAACATGTATGACTGTCTCGATAAACAGGTTGCTGCATACGTCGTTAAATTCTTTAAGAACGTAGCGGCATTGCTCGTCGTCAAAGGATAAGGGGACTAAATACATTTAGTATTATTTGAACCATTGCACGATGAGGAGGCTTTACGGTTGTATTTTGCTTGGCCGTAATGTGATGACAGCGCCGATTTAATTCTTTAAAATCGATTTTAATTGACATGATCCGTTTAATTTCTTAGGAAGAAGTGATTTATCACCATTGTAGAATGTGATTATGTACACGAGCAAACCCGAAGGATCGTGGAAACCACAATGACAACAATCCAGAAAATGCGACTTCTTGTGAGATTTTCTGTGTGGGGTCGAAAGCAAATATCAATTATTTTGCTAACAAACCGGTGTGAACATCTGTGGAACTGGCACACGGGGTTTGAGATTCGACTTGAATGACACGCTCGACCAAGCGCCAGTGAAATGCCTGTAAGCCAGACAGATGTTTCGTATTACTGACACGATTTCGCGTATAGATCGGAAGACGTGCGATTGATCATTGATCAAAAATCATTAGGGATGATGGAGTACACATCCTGATCGCGTGAGGGCTTCTAAGCCATGAAAGAGAATGTATTGGTGGGTAGTAGGATATTATAATGGAATTAATATTGACAAATTAGCAAAATATCACGCATCGATATGAAGTCCATCAGTGGTTCTCAAAAACAGGCAATATGACAGATTTTACCTTCGACACCAAAATAAAATTCCACGTAGATGGTTGACGTAAGAACACCCGGTGAATTTGATCATATTGATGTTTTCTATTTCCTGCACAACAGGTCAGCATTCAGCGCGATCAACCCATCTTTGGGCGATTTAATAGTGCATTTCTGGAACGATCAGTTGGACAACAATTCGCAAAGGAATTGCCTATACAACACACAGGTAAAACATTTCTAGAATGCGTAGTGATACTTCCTAGTGCAGTAGAAGCGTTAAAAAATGATGTTAAGTCTGGAATCTCTATGATAGGTGCTGAGGCGTTCGAAAACAGAGGCACCAACGTATGTGCGTACGTCACTTGTGACACCTCAAGTTTGATCATTATCCGTGAAAGAATAATTGCAAAGTGACTCTAAGTGTCAGCATCTCAGCATATATCTCTACGTGAGCGGTTGCAGGTGTTACAAAGGGGCACACAAATTTCCACCCACGTGGGTATTAACACAGACTAATGAGCCTATGTATCAACGCCTCAATCACCTCTTACCCTCTAAACACGACAGCTTGATGTTACCGCGTTGTCAATACGATCCTTGATGAACTGTCTATAACCACCAGCGAGGTAAAGCCAGGATATCTCGACGTTGTATTGGCGGCAACGATTGTTGCATTTGAGCTCCGGCATAAGAATTAAATAAGCGTTGAAGTCAAATCCGTGTCGCCTCCTTATCGGTCGGTGCGCAGTTATGACGCAATATGTTTTGAAATTAGCACGCGGAGGCAGGGGATATCCAGCTGCTGAAACCACCACACATATTTGATTTGCTACACAGCAAGATATGCTAGAGTTAACCATTTAATGTAATCATCAATGATCCATGTTTGCTTTGGGATGGATACACTATTTCCCATGGCAATGTGAGCTGTGATTGCGTAGCAGAGAAACCAGTCTGATGGCGTTTCGCTGTTTTGTACTGAAACCTACTTATACGAGCATCATATCTCATATGGGAGTGCTGTGTGTGATCGCTATCGTGGTAATTCATGATATATCCGAAATAATTGGTCCCGGACATGTTATCAGTTTGATTTCGCACAAGCAAACCACAATACGCTCAATCCTGAAGTATACATTCCAATTCTATAAAATCAAAGAAAGACTGGTTACACATATGCGTATTATTTCTCGACTCATTTGAGATAAATCAGCCAGTGGTCTTTCCTCCGATGTCTTTGGCATGCGATATCTTGTCACGGTTTGCATTCACGGATGGCTCAGGAAATCAAACCTGATTTTGCGATGTGTAAGATATGATTGTTGTAGACAGGGTAACACATTTGTATTATGCACTTTCTTATCTTAAATAAGAGAAACAATGGTATGGTCCTTCAAAGCGCATTTATTGATACTTCATTGGGATGTGGCCAATTATAGTGATGTCCAAACCACTCATGGACAACCAGATGGACATCTAGATGAAACCCGAAAGTGTACGTCTGGAAAAAATCCTGTCAAGTCAATAACGCTTAAATGTCAAATAATTGCCCCTCGCATGAATTAATGTGTGGGATATCCAAATCGATCAAACTACGGTTGGCGTTCACAGCTGCCCCATAAATGAGCCTGAAGTAGCACCCGAACTTGACCGTGGAAACAACATGCGAGCTTCATACAAGATGTTATTCCCACGAATGCTAAGATACGGCGTATAATCTTATTGGGGTGTGTTTACGGATCTTGTTCGCATGACACGTTCCAAATATGGACGGCGACCACAACGACAAATTTATCTTTGGCATGACGATAATATTAATCCAGCGCTGACAAATCTCGAAGAAGTCTCAGGTATTAATTAATCAAAGTCAAATCACATAGAGTTATTTCGTTGATGTTGAAATTTTTTAATGTCATGTTTCATCACCTTGAAGAAAAAAAAAAACACAATATTTCATGTTGTGCTGCTATTTCTCATTTGTGAAATTCATTGCGTGCTACAAACATCTTTGGCAACTTTCATTATTTGAACAGATTAAAGCAAACGAACTATCTTCAGCACGAAAACAAGACAAAGTACTGATATCAATATTACTGCAGTAATGGCGCTTTGAAAAAGAAATAACCAAATATAGCTTAAACCTTCCCTCTCAAAGTGTAAACTTTAATTGCTTAATTTTCAGTTAGTAATATATATTGTGTTAAACAATATTCAGTGGTCATCTCAGTCCGTTCAACGGTTCGTGTCAGTAAGTATGCTTGACATTCTAATTCCAATGATTTATTGGAAATTACAGAAATTAAGTCAGTCAGAATATTATAAAAAGATGAAGGGTTCTCAAGAGATTAGCACGTTCCGCCGGAATTCCTCACTTGAATAAATGTTTGGGTGTTTGTGCTTATATTAGCCGTTTCTGACTAGTTTCAGTGATTTTTCAAAAAAAAAAAAAAAAAAAACAAAAAAAAAAACAATTACGTCAAAAACTCACTTCGTATGAGTGAAAACAAAAACACATGATAATATTTCATAAAATTATGGGATGACAAAAAAGGCAATTCTTAAAACATGGTTCTTAAAATACCTTGCTTCTTAACATTTGTGTGGGACATTCGGAAAATGTGATAAGGACAAATTTGAAACCTTTGTTCAATTAACCCTTGCGATATAAGTTGGAGAAAACGCGACAATCCTCTGCCTAATATCATAAACCATATATTGCAACAAAAATTTTTGTGACATTTTTGTAGACATTAGAGATATAATAATGATAATAATACTAATAATAATAATAATAATAATAATAATAATAATAATAATAATAATGATAATAATAATAATAATAATAATAATAATAATAATAATAATAACAATAATGATAATAATAATAATAATAATAATAATAATAATAATAATAATAATAATACAATTCTTGAGTATCTGCCACCTATCCCCGCCTTGGCTCAAATGTGGTAAATTAAATATTAGTATGTGTCACTGTTAAATGTGGTACCATACTGTCAAACCGACATTTGTTTAGCATCAATACAAAAGCTGACTATTAAACTGGTTAAATCTAAATTACTTTTAATTACCGTATGTGTTTGTCCCCTGATTAACATATCTCTCGGTTACATCACAAGACTAGGTTTATTTATGGTGCTGAAGGCAATGCTCTAACATAATTAGTGCACATGTTTGAGTAGTGGATAATGTAAGTCAGATAACATATCCTTTATCGTAACAATTGCTGGAACCTGCAATACGAAGAGAAACCAAACACTTTTTTTCACCTGCAGTTTCTTCTAGGTCAAATAGTTTGTACAATACTTGCGCACACTTTTACCACGATCCTGGGAATGGTGTTTGATGGGGAAGAGGTAATAAGACATTTTACAAAACCAAATATGTTTCCTTTTTTGTAATAGAGCTTATTTTATTGGCGCTTAATACAAACTGATCAGTAATAATGTCACTGTATCATTGTTTATTTTCCTTTTAGGTATATATAATAACACATTTTAAAACACATTTGTAGAAGAACTGCCCTATTAAGCTTCTGTAAGCTATGAATGGTTGAGGTGAATCAGGTGTATTTGGTATAATGGCATTAGCTACTGAAACTAACGGGATATTTATCTAGACGCAAAGGCACAATTTCGAGTCAGAAGGTGAAACAAAAGGACACCCTAACTGAGGCTGATGTATTATAGAGAAGTTGTTGCTGCAGTCGTCTTGTTAATAAATGATTCCATTGGGTACATGCAAGGAGTCGTTAACTTTTATTTAGACCGCGTTTTCGATATTGTGTGGTTTCTTGGGTGGCATACATCTGTGACAATCATCTCTGGTTACAGGATAAATATTGTACGTGCCCTATTGCAGCAGATCTACCTATCGTATATGATGTGTAGTATATGGCTGTGTACTTCACAGATTGACATCACACAGCTGTGAGACCACAGCTAAGTTTCTTACATATTACATGCATCATATCTGAAACAAAACTCGTATTACTGCCTGACTCCTAGTCGCGTGATTACAAACCATCAAACGTATTAAAACCTCAGTGTCATTTATTTTAACAGATATAAAACACCTATTCAGTTTATATACATATTTTCAGGCCAGTGAACAAATCGTGTGTCATGATATTTCCCACTTAATTCAGAGGTCTCTGGCGGAATATACTGTACAAAAGTTTGATATTATTATAGTTACAAAAATCACATTTTTTTATGTACATACACCAAAAAGTGTTTGATTATACTTTACAATCAGCTTTCTTAAATGAAACAAAAGTATTCGGAAATCTCCGAAGTTTCCGCGTGCCATAAATGGTTGTGACGTATTGCTATCACTTCTATGCAACCTAGCTATTCCCGTGTTAAGTTTAACATGTAAATGTCTATATGATATATCTTTCCATCACGCTTTTGTACAGCAAATATGGTGCAATGTGTTATAAACAGATCTAACCAAAACAGCGATGATGTGACAAATTTATCCTTTCTTTTTCTGAAAGATTCTGTTTAGCGGAAAAAGTGGATTGAAGCTGTGATATCGAATAACGTCATTTCCCTTAGGCGTCATCTATAGGTGCGAAATCTTACTTGAGGGGATGTAACTGCGTTGTATACTTCTGTATTGGGTAATTAAATTATAATTTCTTCTTTACACCTAATAATTTTCAATAATTATGTGTGAATATAACTTTTATTTATTTACAAATCGTATGCCAAACAAAAGATGTCAGAGTATGGTCTGTGACTTTTAAATTTGCACTTCCACCGTATTTCTGTCACAAACACAGTACAATGGATATCAAAATAAAGAATGACCGATTGAACTATTGCATACTAAAATCATTTTCTTTCTTGATTATTCCGAAACGAATGTCACAGCCAATCAGAAACCTAATTTGAATATGAACAATGTAGCTGGGTGATGATCCGGAAGCATTTTAATTTTGTGTCGCTTCTGTATTTGTGACTTGCTATCTTCCACAAGGTAGAAGGTGTATTTATTTCACAAATATTTAGTTTTCATGCCTTGAGAAAATAAACAATATGCGTCGTGATAACATGCATGATTGGCTAATGCACGACTTGCCAGTACTTGTTATAATAGACATAGTGCAACGTTCGAGTTGTCAAATTTTAAGAAAGTATATAGAACGTTAGTTTCAAATGTCAGAATGAACATAGACACTTTTAAGTTATTTTAAGCATAACCCATTGATAGAAGTTACACTTAAATTCAATAATTGATGTCAGTGACCTTTGGATTATTCCAGTATTATACATTACAAACGATGATCATGATTAGCCGCTCCGAGTTATTCACAAAAACTTCCCTGACTGAAACAACTGTACCTTAGTTAAGCAATTATTCAATATGAAAAATTTTAATTACACTGACTGATTATCAAGCAGAGTACTCGCAGCTGAAAGTCGATAATGTGACTTACAAAGGCATCTTCATTCAGTCATGCAGGAATATTTTCTGTTCCATGGATACAAATTAAAATGACTATTTCCTATCTATTAAAACACATTCCAGAATTGATATTTTTTAAAAGCAAATATTATGGCTCCTTCCCGACGTACAAAATATATTAGCTTCATTATAAGTTATGCATGAATTCAAAGTTTTAAACATGGATATCTACCAAGAACTAGCTCAGGAGTACCTAACGGACAAAATAATTTGTTAATAAAGCAAACATTCAACTTTGGACTGGCCTCAATGTTTTCCTAACAGAAATATGTGGAACTAGTTGCAACTATTACCACAAGATTTCACCTAATAAACGATATTATTTACTAGGTCGCAAATCATATTTCAACTCAAACGTCCGAAATGGATAAAGATTAAGTGAACGAACAGCAGTTATTATTAAAATGAAGTTGGATGTGTATGTACACATGTTATGATTCATTAGAGGTTCCATGAAAACACACCCTGCCTCATTATTTCAATATGCTCAAGAGTACAACGTTCTTAAGCTAGTTACATATCCACAACATAGCATCTGTTCTCCTCTTATTTCACTAATATTCTAGAAATAATCTATTCAGTGGTGTGATATCAAGTTCTAATATTTTCTTCAAACACCAAAACACTTGTGTGTTCATTAGTACTTTCAAGACTGTACCATTGTAAATCAATTCTGTCTGTTTCTTTACAATATATACTCTAGAAACTTCAAACTAAAAACTCAGCTGATCGGATCATTCTTAGAATGCCACGATCAGAACACACATTTTCCCTTTCCCTGCACTGTATCCTACACTTCCTATACATTCGATTCAGAATGAAACACAAAATTTGCTCTTTCTGCTACATTTCACTGATGGAATCCAGTCCAACATAACTATCCGACCTCACCCATGTGTACACACCAGCAAGATAATTAAGCTTCTCTTCTGACAATCGTATAGTCATTATTCCCACTACGAAAACAAAGTCATATGGACAACGTTATGTTGCATGCCATGGTCAAGCAACGTGAAACGAATTGTCCACTGAATTAAGACACAAAGAATATGTGTTTCCTACTTTAAATATTTTCAGCAATTTTTTGTTTTCTAATTTCAAGGTGTTTCCTTTATGTAGTCACATAAATATATGTGTTTTTATGTTTTAGGTGTTGTCTAATGTTATAAAGCGCTTCGAGCTTCTAAAGATTAGGCGCTATACAAAGTTCTCATTATTATTATTATTATTATTATTATTATTATTAGTATTATTATTATTATTATTATTATTATTATTATTATCATTATTATCATTATTGTTATTGTTATTATTATTATTATTAGTATTATTATTATTATTATCATTATTATTATTATCATTATTATTATCATTATTATTATTATTATTATTATTATTATTATTATTATTATTATTGTAACATTGTTTGCTGGACTTGACATTGTCCAAAATTGAAATCAGGTTGTTTGAAGTGATTGAGTCTTTTATTTTTTATTTCACTGATTTAAACATCTGACAATAGCTTCATTATTCTATGTGTATGAGCTCATTAACCGAATTATTATTAAACTAATTAAGAAGACCGAAACATATTGACCGGGATTTTGGAGATTTCAAAGTGAATTGTATAGGTGTTATGTTCTAAATAAACAAAATTCATTAAATCATGCTAGAAATTTATGTTCCATTAGGTAATGGTTGTTTTTAGAAAATGCTAATTTGTGACCTGCTGTCAAACAGAGAACTATATTATATTGTGACTGTCAGAATTTTACATGTTTTGCTTTAACGTCTTCCACTTTAAGTTCTATTATGTTGAGTCAAGTTTTGGCTGACTTTTATTTTCATTAAATTATTGAATGCGAGTGATTATTTTTTCTGGAAATACAAAAGTGCTCTGACAAAATTCTTGGATAAAGATATTTATTGGAATTTATACTAAATTGAAACTTGGAATAATATTTATGCCATTCAACAAAAGACTGATGACACATCAATATGACACATGCCATAACAGACAGGTCGTCGCCTTTAATTTTAACTCTCTTCGGAACTTGAACTGAGATTAGTTCTGGACCTTTTATTAATAGGTCTTGTGTTTTTCATTCTGTGATTATTTAGAGATTTAATTAGCAATACCGGAAGTTCTTTTAACTCATTTTTCACGTTGTATTCTAGGAAAAAATATATATATATATTAGATTTTACAAAGCTTGTTGTTTTCAATCTTTCCTTTAACTTCCTTTGAAAGGATTGACTCGTAACAACTGACAAATGTGAAAATAGTATAATAGCAAATTTATATTTTTTTTCACACAAGTGCATATAATTAACAATACAAATAGATATCCGAAGACTAGGTAAATGGCAGAAACAAATTCAATGAATTATATTACCTCACTAGATATTTAGCATGAAATACATTCCTTCTTGGTACTAGATATGTTTCGAAGTACGACACTGTCGTCTAATTTTAACTGTGAGGTTTAAGGCAAACCACATGCTTTATGTATTAAAACTTATTTCAAAACATCGTTCAGCTTTCACTCATGACATTGGGATGGGAGAGAACAGTGTCAGTATTTAAAGCAGCAAAAAGGTGCTTGTCTAGAATAGTTGTTCCACTAGTAATCACTTCATTTAGCATAAAATTTAAGAGCATTGTGTGCAAAATCTTGTGCAAAAACATGAGACACAATCACATGATAAAACAATATCAAAAAGTACAAATGATTCCATACAAGTATGGTTAAATGATAGGCAAACTGACAGCTGAGAAAGAGTTGGACGACTAAGAAATCATTTTCGTCGTCGTCGAATACAATACGGACAAAGACACAAAAAACAAAATCACTAAGAAACAAGAACCTAACGAGAAAATGAAATAAAGACATACAAATGGATAGGGCTTTGAAAAGAAAAATCAAATGTAATATAATTTCAAGAAAAATGTATTGTAATCGATTCACTCCGTTATTTCTTCATAAAAAAATTAGGAATGATAATAATAATAATAATAATAATAATAATAATAATAATAATAATAATAATAATAATAATAATAATAATAATAATAGTAAGAAGAAGAAGAAGAAGGAGAAGAAGATGATGATGATGAAAGAGATGATGATGATGATGATGATGATGATGATGATGATGATGATGATGAATTTACGCTGCTTACAAAAACAGGAACACATACAACACGTACAAAGGGAGGTAAAACATGCCTGACGGTAGAGGAAAAGATGCGGTTCTTGACATATAGTTGGTCTTAAATGAAAATGATTCTAATATCATTTCGTATATTGCCTCCACAAGGGCATTCTTAAAATAGTATTAGCACTTGTATAATATGGTCGGACATATCAGCATTGTATTCTCACCAAGAGACTTGTTATGGTGTATTGTTTTGATGCGTTATATTGGTTCGGTCATATCACTCCTATTAATTTCAAGTGTCATACAATGGTAAAAGATAACGATGAGTCTTGGTAGCAAAGAAAGGAAAATAAAACTGTATATCATAGTTAGATAAAACACTTTCACCGAACAAGATCCTGGTAACCATCCTGTTTTGATAATCAGTGCAGAGAATACTTTCCTCCCCTTAAGAACAACAGGCAAATCACACTTTCATACTAGTGTTAAACTGTATTTTCATAAAGGATTATACATAATGGTTGTTTTAATCAGCACACAAACGTTATCAATCTTGTATTATTCTGTATATCCCTACACACAATACATTAATCTCAGTTTTAGTGTTCTTATATACTGATTATTTAAACAAAGCTCCTAAAGCCGACATTGAATAGACAAAATTAAAATGTATCAAATATTCCTAAAAATCAGCTAGTGAGAATAACCCTACATAATAGAAGAAGACATATACAGTTAAACTGCCAAAGATAAAAGCTCTGCCTCTTGGTATACTTGGAAGGATCTATATTGCTCCTAGTATATATCAAAGGTATCATATCAATATAGCTATGTTCTGAAGACTGAAATTTTCGCGACACGCAAAATTAAAATTACAAGATGCAGACATCCGCAAAGAGAACTCTTCCCGAGACCATCTTGCTATAATGCGTAATAAAATTGAACAATCCCTGGAGTGGAAATCATCATCTAATTGAAATTTGTGGACTTTTAGAGACTGTTTAATGAAGAAGACGGGGAATTAAACTGGAATCTGATTCACCACTACGGAATCACATGGGATTTCATATCGTTAATACTGCACTTATACGAGATTCCTATTGCCAAATGACTCACAAGTGGTAGATTTTTCAGAACTCTTCGGTCAGGGATGCCCTATCTCGCCAATGATCTTGTGATTGTAATGTACTGCATAAGAAAGGCAACTATGAGAAACAAGCGAACAAACATACAGTAGGTCAAAAACAGATAGAAGACCCGAACGCTTCAGATGACCTTCTCCTCCTGTTCCACAAACACCAGCACATGCAATCCAAGACCAACTTCATGCCAAATACTGGACTCCACATGCATGCTAGGAATATAAAACATAATGCAAATCAACAGTACGTAACACAATATCAAAACCTTGACTTGCAGAAAGTTGAACATTTCACGTATCTAGATCGTAAAAGCTTATTTGATATAGAGACCGATCAATGTATCTGAAATAGACAGCATTTAACACCCTGAAAGAGAATAGAGCACATTGTCCTGCACTAAATAGTACATGATCAGAATGTCCAACCCCGTTGACGTGGCGTCCGTCCTGTTATACGGTTCCAGTTCAAGGAATGTGACTCTAACATATCATAAACATCTGCAGCCTTCTGTGCATAGCTGGATCCGCCGTGTCTTTAACATACTTTGGCCATAGATTAGACTGGTGGAAACCTATTCACGAAGAAATCTCCAAACTGAAATAAATGTGTGACGGATATACACTGGTAAAGTCACCAAACGGCATCACGATGCATGTCTTCGAATTGAACCCACCCCCAACCTATGAAAGAGAAAGGTTTGCATACAAAATAAAACTTGTTATTTTCTGTCCAGGACAAAATTATGGCTGCAGAACAAGTTGGGCCGAACTGAAGAAACAAAACCCGAACTGGGCCGGAGTACAAGGCGTAGTCAATGCCTTATGATCCAACGGGGACAGAATGTCATCAGAATAGCGGAAAAGAATTCACTAGTTGATCTGTCGTCTAGTATCTGTACTTTAGTTGTTTTTGTTGTGGGATTTAACGCCATTTTTCTGCAAACGATAGGCTTTACATGGCGGCCAGTATTAATGGTGGAGGAAGAACCCGGGAAAACCCTGGGAATAACCAATTACCCAAGAGAAGCTACTGGCAAGCTTTGTCACATAAACACATTGGCCGAATCCTAGACTCGAACCCACGCCGACAGAGGTGAGATGGCAGTGATCCATAACGGACAGCGCTTTAGACCACTCGTCCAATTGGGGCCCCTCTGTACTTTGGCACATTTTTCATATCACTTATACAACTTAACTACTTGGTGGACTGCCTTGATACTCTACACACACTCACACATTCATACACAGAGAAAGAGTCAACCCGTATTTTAGATGATACAGAATGACGAGGATACCACTCGCACATCAATTATGTTAATTAATTTGAACGTCTTTTCATCTTTACCCCTGAATGGATTATCATTTCAACATGGTGTTTGGAATAAAAGAACTGCATGTGATTTGAGGTTACTCCTTGATGCGAAGTGAGCAGATCTGAGGTAAAACATATTTGGTATCGCAGCCATTTTGAACATCAAACCATTGCTACTTCTTCTAAATGAAAAGTCATATTAACAAGTTCTTTCCAAAAGAAAACGTCTTCTGATTTGTTCAGTTGGTCACAAATGAACAAACGTCAATTTTAAATCCTCTACGGCTGACACAGCTGCTACCATACTGGATATCATCGATATTCTGGTATTGATACCCCTCCTACACAGAAAACAATTTTGACATCGGGTTTATGTTGTATCTAGTTGGAGCTTCATGATATTGATGCAAACTTTCACTCAACGTGACTTCATGGTAGCCATCTATATATATACGGTTGTTTTGAAAATAGTGAGTTCACTTGACATGATTGTCTCTGTTAAATATTTTAGATTTTTACAGAGGATTTCTAACGATGTCAGGTTGGTCGCAAATGAACAAGGTAACACTCGGACAATAAGTATATTCACCTCAGCAAATTATTAAATCTTGAAGAATATCAGAGACGATTTCACAACAAAGCAATTATATGTTTGAAATGGTCTCCTCTTGAATTCCTGGAACAGCCTTTTATATTATATCCTGTATTGTATATGCTTATAAAAGGTGTGTATATTTTTAAAGAATCTTCATGACGTTTTGAGATTAAGACCAGCTTAAGGGATTATTTCCGTTGAGGGTTCAGTTTGAACAAGGTGTGAAATATTATACTTCATTTGGTTAGCTTTCTATTTTCCACTAGTGAGTGTACCATGATAAACTGGAAAGGGGATTCGTTATTCCAAAGTTTCTCCCGATCAGCATTTGGTGTTATCCCATGCCATTCTCCCGCTCTTAGCAGACCGATATATCTGCAGTAGGAAACAAGACTTATGTGAGGAGTTAGTTTTCTAGAGGATATTCAAATACGTTAGGAGTAATTGAATATGAGTTATGTGTTTGTAATTTGGGTTTATAAGGTAGCTTTAACATATTTAGTCATATCGCAGTGTGGCAGTTGATTGATATGTCAATCACTGGAGCATCATACCGCAGTCATGTTGCATTATGTCCCACCCAGTCACATTATCCGTTGAGATTACGTTTCATTGTTCATGTGTTAGAAGCAAAAAAGGCCATCATCTCACTTTCACATCATGTAGATTTGTGCTAAGCAATGGGTGCATTGTGGTACTTAACTCTTGAAATCCTGATAATTATCATCAATTGCAATAACCATGAAAATTAAAAGTGGAACCAACTCGATATATAATGGAAGCCATAATGGGTAGCAAACCATTAATGTGCTTATCGATACTAAACATATTATTTGTACTCTTAATAACTAATGCTATTAATATTAGCCAGCAGTTATCAAATTAGTAACAATTTACCTGAAAGGGTCACATGTCTGAAAGGGTTACATTAATGCTTACCTCTTTGCATAATATAAAGTTTGGTTCTTTATTGGTATGACGGAAATAATGTGGCCGCTCGTAAGGGGCACATTGTTATATTTGTTTCACTTATATGCTGGTCGTTGGTGGAGTTAAAGCGGTTACGGTCCTTGAGTGGTATTTCTAAATACATATTCGTCCATGGGATTCTGGTCAGAAGTCAGAACCTTCTAGATGGAGAAAGTCATCATTCTGGAATTTATCTGATTAAATTTCTTAATTTCAAAATTATCAAAAAAGTTTCAGCCATTATTTCAAAATAGTCTTTGCAATTGTACGCTTTATAGTAATTCATTTTGTAAACAATTTTTAAATTAGCCGTCTATTTTCATTTTAATTTAGATTTGAAATGTACATGTTTTTAATTCATTCTGTGAGTAATAATAATAATAATGATAACAATAATAATAATAACAATAATAATAATAATAATAATAATAATAATAATAATAATATAACAACAATAATAATAATAAATTAGCAAGTGGTATTTGTCAATTTTGTAGTTCATTTTAAAGATTTGTTTGAGAACTGAGCTTGTCGCAGCTACTGCTCCGGAAAGTCAAAAATATATTAGACACATCAAATATGTAACTGTATTATATGTTATTACTTTCGAAAGAAACTGTTTAATATGCAGCATGGGAGAGGGAGGATAAACCTTAGCATCTCAACGATATGTCAGATATAGTACTGCGCATGTCCAACATAATTATATTCGGAAATAAAGAGACGTTTTATAAGATTTGTAACGTCCGTTTTATGTGAACTCTCATTAAATGAACAGCTTCAGTGATTCAGGCTGCAGTACTAAATGTGCCACAATTGGGCAATGGTTGCAACGAAGACACTGTGAAGCTCCAATTTCTCAAGCTTTGTAAGGTATAATCATCTTCCGTAATAATTGAATAATGTTGTTCTTTGTGTTGTATTTATTACACACTATAAGCATCATTATTATTTTTCTTTATCTTTTCCATTAAGTTCGCAATTTGTAAACTTCTCGTTAAGTTAATTCATTATATCTATATCTTTCTATCTACCTATCTACCAATATATATATATATATATATATATATATATATATATATATATATATATATATATATATATATATATATATATATATATATATATATATATAAATCTATCTATCTCTCTGTGTATATATACATACGGATATATACATTTTTTGTATAGTATTTTATTGATAGTAACCGCTTACAATATTTCAGATCTGACAACGATCCTCATAGTTGCACAGAGTAAAATGTCACAGGGATATAATAGCATGGACAGCCATAAACACTTTGATATGCATCGTGACAATGCTACATCCTGGTTTAATTCTTCGGAAGTTTCTACTGTAACAGTTAGCCAGGAATATCTTCATTCAAGTCCAGGAACTGCATCAGATTTTAAACTTAACGAACTTTATAATCCCGATTTCTTGTATTTGTTGCATGATTTTGAAGAGAAAATATACACCTTCGTCTGGGTTTTCCTGGTTTGTCTAACAACATTTTCAAATTTGCTAATCGTGACCATTTTCATCAGAAAAAACACGCGGACATCTACCAACATTTTGCTTCTTTTTATTGCAATATCTGACTCTTTAACTGGACCTGTCACCTTGCCAACATATATATATGTCTTCCGAAATGGACAAAAAGGACTTGTCATTTTGAATGAAAGTTGGTGTGAATCATTCATGGTTTCAAAGCTTTATATATCCAGTGTTTTCCACACTGTGTCCATATGGCAAATACTTCTGCTCGGATTTCAAAGATTTGTCTGCCTTTGGTTTCCATTTAAAATAAAATCTTGGTTTACGATTCGCCGTACTTTGGTGTCAGTGGCCCTTGTTACAATGTGTGCGTTTTTCCTTCATGTCTACCGTCTGAGTAAGAAAATGGCAGACAAAATGTTCAGCTTTTGCCGCTGGAATATCGAACATCCATGTGTGAAATATTGCGCCTTTTTGTGGCTATCCCTGCTGCTTTTAAATATACTTCCATGCGTCATACTGACTGTCCTCTCGATTCTAATGATACACAAGTTGCTTCATCGCAATGTCCTCGGACGATCAAAAAGTTCTCAACTAATTCTAGAACAACAAAATAGGAAAGTTTCCATTATCGTTGTTTGTATTATTATCATCTTTTTGATTACTGAAATGCCGTACGGCATTTATAATGTACTGAAAATAGTCGAAATATATGGCGATCATGAAATCATTACATTCAGAACAAATCGTCTTTTCGAAGTCATATATGAGATTACAATGATATTAGGCTCCCATGCGAACTTTTGGATCTGTTTCATTTTGAACAGGCAATTTAGAAAGAATATGAAATCCATGTTCCTATGTTTTATTAGAAACTAACTCCCAAAGAGATCCACCGTCACCTTTATTTAAGATTCTACGAGTTTGAGCCAGAGTGAAACTAATCGCTCCAACGGAACACATGAGGAGGAATCTTCTACCTTTCTTTAGATCAAAATACAGTTTAATTCGATGAATCTATATGGTTAGTATTGTACGCCAAATGCCTGCTTAAGAACCCTTTCTGGAAAATAGGACCAACGAATGGAATACAGGTTATGAAATGTATAAATATTAATGGAATTGCATGCAGTATGTGTAATTTCATGATATGTAGCATCTCCTACATTGCATCGTGCAGTTTCTGTAATAAAGACAAATTCATTTAGATTATCTGTTTTTTGACAGTAATAATGAAAAATGATAATAATGCAATTTAAATGTTTACATTCCCAGGCCAATATATTCAAACAGGAAATTAAGTAATTAATGACTATGTTTCAATTATCAAAAAACTGAGACAATATTAGAATTGCAGATCATCATCAAATTAAAATTTATCAATGAATTATTATTGTCTAAATATGTTTATATATATATATATATATATATATATATATATATATATATATTACATAGAGTACTACACAACTATAGATATTTTGTAATTTGTATGTTTCTAATTAAACGTTTTGGAGCAAAATAAGTTCAGTATCAAAGCAAATATACTTTATTCATATGTAGTGATATGAACTATGGGAATGAAATGATAGCCTTCATAATATTCTTTATACAAAATTAATGACTGATTCACGTTTATAAAGCATTAGAACTTCATGTCTGGCAGGTAATATCTTAAATACAAACTTATAATTGTAGTGATATTTGGTAAAATAACACTATACTATTTTGTACAGTTCATGCAACATACTGTCTAATATATATATATATATATATATATATATATATATATATATATATATATATATATATATATATATATATATATATATATATATATATTCATTAACTCTTAACGGGTTTTTGTCTCTGGTATTTCCTATTTTCTAACATTATGTTACTTTTCATTTAATCCATTTTACTCTATTTTACTATGCAAATGTTTTCAGTAGGTTATACAGGGAAGCCTCGTTAATCCGAACCCCTTTGATCCAGAATCATCGATATCCGGACATATTTCAAAGGGAATCTGAGTACATAAATGTTAAGTTGCTCTGTTAGTCCAGAAATCCACGCAATGGATGCGTAAATCACAACCAACATGTAAAATTGGCATGAAATATACCTCAAACATCCGGAAATAATCTTGTAAAAAATCAGAAGAAGACAACGATGATTTTTATATAAAAACTATTCAATCGGACAACATATATTCAATCACGCAAATTTGGGTAGGTGTCATCTTAGCGATCTCTAATTGGTGGAATTCGAGTCACACGTTAAAGTTATAAATTAATCAAGCAATCATGTTTGTAGAAAACCATAAGAAGCGTGATCGTTTTGG
>CM068837.1:65092212-65197212 GCA_028554795.2 Sinohyriopsis cumingii
ACCTGAATGCACGCTACTGCAGGTAGGTAGGTAGAGTGTATCTGATAGGGATAAAGTGAGTTTTATACGGACAAACAGAGACCAATACACACACCCACACAACGTACGCGCGCAGACATACGCACACACACACACACATACACACGCACACACACACATACACACATACACATACAGAGGGAAGAGGAAAAAACAAACCCCAAATATACTATCAACACAGAAGGGAGATGATACAAACCCCAAATAAACTATCCACACAAACGTACGCGAACGCATACAAACTCCAAATATACTATCAACACAGAGTGAAGAAGTAAAAGCTTTTTGAAAGCACCTAAGCCCTCACCTGCAATGACCAACTCTGCCAAACACCTACACCCCACCCACCCCCACTCCCAACACTACAAAACCCATTTAACCCGTTATTTTATGGCATCAGTGTGTGATTTAGGAAACATCAAGACACAAAATAATGGAGGAATAGACTGACTATTGTTTACCGACTTGCATGCCTAAAGAGCGTGCGTGAAGGAAAACATCCTTCCATTTCAATTCTAACTAAAACATGATCCAGAGGGATAGAGATAGGTGAAAGGGCACAATTTCATAAAGTGTGAGTAGAAAACAAAACACGTCATCCTTATTATACAATGTCAAGACCAAGAGACACTTACGTGTTCTTTCTGGTCTATTCTCTTTTAGAAGGTAGTATGAAATTTCACATCAGGGCCAACGCATCGGCTCACATTGTCAATTTTTCCATTTCCATGTCTTTACTGGCACAAGTTCTTCATCATCTTCAATTTCTTCTTCTTCTGAATCCCTCTTCTCTGTTTCGTCTTGATTTTGTTTATTCTCTTTTCTCGTAGGGCACTCTGAATTCCAGTGTCCTTTCTCCTGACAACGATATTAGGTATCTTGACTTTTGTCTCTCTTTCTTAGACGAAGCAGGTATTCTGGAGACAAATACCCATTTACCTTTGCAGATATAGCAAACTTCATTAGCACTTACACACTTTCGTATGACTCTTATCAAATCAACGACCAAAAGAGTAAGTTTTGTTGCCACTTTCGCATGTGAATTATGTTTTCGTATGACTTTTAGAAAATATTTGACCAGCAGGTCGATCTGTGCTGACTCTTCCATCTTTGATCGTTTGAGAGCGAAATGAATACTCTGACGCTAAGACACTCTCCTTATATACAGAGACCTGCTGCGTATGAAACCTAGTCAAATGTAATTTTGCAATAAGATGAAACGATTTCATTGAGGAAGTAAAAGGCAATGATGTACCGTATCGCCTCACACAAAACCTGAAGTGTTAGTTCAAATCCGTGTCAGCGATTTCGAAGACGACATAACTGGGCTTTAATCAATGCTCTCCATTTCTGCCACAAAACCACGAGTCCTGATTCACGCCAAAAGAAATTTCGTTCGGTCCATAAAAAATAGTATCACATCCGAGAAACGCAAAAACGAACTTCCAGAAAACTGAGAACGACGGCTTACACCTACAACGTGAAATGTATGAGTTCAAGTAGTGCGTAAAACTTAGTCAAATTAAATTTTTATAGTCAAGACGAAACGATCTCTTTTCGAAGAAGAAAGCAGACACCAAGCGACAATGGCGATCCGTGTCACACAACACTTTTCAAAATGTATATGATCAGAGGTTTGTTCTAGCGATCTGCACGGTTAAATTAAATGTTGATGTATTTTGCAATAAGACGGACAATGGTCGCCCATGGAACCATTGTTCGTGCATTAGTTTAAATTTTTAAAATATTTTTTTTTATATAAATCGCCTATAGGATAGACCCAGTAAAACATGGCCATTCTCGTCACTGTGTGAATAGCTGCTCAAGTCAATTCGAAGTGAACGCGGTAAGAAAATAAGTATAGCCAATGAAATGGCTTACAACGGGTGATGCATTGTTTTGTTCTAGGACTGTGTGGCATAATAATCCCTATGTTCTTGCGTTGTTACCATTACAGTGCAGACAGACTGAAATGTGAACTTACAAGCCCTCTTTGTGTGTGTGTGTGTTGTACCATTTCTTCTTACCACATCAAAAGACTGAGCGTCACAGTATTGGTTCGCGTTTTCAAGCTGACCATTTTTTTAAAATCTCACTTAAACATTTTAACATAAACACTCACACTCACATCGGTAGAGTCAGAACAGACGTGTTACAGTACTGAGGGGCATGTTATCTTTTTTTTTTTTTCAAACTAATAAATTTGGGGTTTGTATGAAGTAAAGAACCGAAAGTACAGTGAAACTCAAGGATGATGACCCAATCTGTCTGTCTATTGATGCGTGTATTTACTTAAGAAGAAATATGACCTCTAAAACACAAAGAGATACGGCAAGCATGATTAGAATGAACATAACGATGTTTTCCTTCACGTCCGTGTAATTTAGAGTTTCAATCCTCTTTGAAAACAAACTTGGTCTCCTTTTGTAGGGCTTGAAATAATAAAAAACCTGAAAAAATCTTAAGCACTTTGCTATAGATAATTTCATCAACAGACTAAACAACATAAATGCCGTTACAACACTAGAAAGCCTTAAATCTTCTATCAAAAAGAAATGTATCAAAAAATTAAAGATTAACGATAACTAACCAATGAAACCGAATTTAACAAAGGCAGTGACATGTGAAGAAATGTCTCTCACTTTGGAAAGGTAGGCGAATGTACTCTGTCATGCACCATCAACTCGAAAAAAAATTATAAACAGAGAGAAACCTGAATTCAAAATTCAGTTGTTTTTTTTCTTCAAAATTGTTTCGTTTCTTTTTTCTTTTTTTGGAACAAATCTAAGCACTAATATAGAGTGGAAAAGGGAAAATGCACATACAAGCTTTGATATTTCTGAAAAAATGAGGGGATATTCCTAACGTTCATAACCACCTATGGACTTGGACTTGTCTGTGACTTATCCACAAAACAAGATGTACATATTTCTGGTCAAGCTGCAAGTGTGTGCGTGTTTTTGAAAATGGTAAAAATGGGATATACAATTTTCTCGTGATACTTATAAAGTGAAGAGTCTGTGCAAGTGTCAAAAGCCAAAGTCATATAAGTTTTGTATTTTGTACGGCTTGTAAAGATTTCCACTTTAGAAAATGTGAAGTATCACAAGTTATTATCACAAACAGAAGTGGAACATAGGGGCTTGCAAGAAAGAAAATAACCCAGACAGTTGGTGTCATCAAGAGTGCTAGAGACGGTACCCGAACTTGCTTGCTTGCTTACTTGAATTAAAGTGATTTTCGTCCTAATGGAGCATATATCACTGGTTTAATAACGCACCGCGTGATTTTTAATTATTCCTAGGGAAGGAAAGAGAGCCTCATCTCCCAGGCTTTTATGTACTCACAGACTACTTTTAAATTTAGCCACTCAGGTGTAGGACTAACTAGTCCTTAACAACCTGACTGAAAGGCTTTAAACATGAGTGGGAATAGTCTCACCACACACTCATATTTCTGTCCGAGCGTGGTAAAGGAGGAAAAAGGTGCTCAAAAAGACAGCCATGGGTGTTAAGTACTCAACAAAACGCTAGCCCGTACTTATTTCAAATCAAGTCGTGTCACCAAAAAAGACGACGTGTACGACATCAAAGGCATTGTCAAACGCAGAAACCGTAAAGTGGGCAAACGACGTGTCAAAGAAGTCAAAGTACGTTGGAAAGGATATCCACCCAGTTTTCATTCTTGCATCGACGCTTCGCACTATAAAAAGAAGTGACCATCATGCCCTTTCACACAGATTCAGCTACTGCGATCACTCCTTCACCCAATTCTTCTCTGCAAGATTTACAAACACAACCCTTGTGGGTGTGGTATGGAAAACGTGTGCTTAAAACGCAAATCATCTTTTTCTGCCAAACCTTCGTGGTGTATTGTGTCATCGGTGCAGCCATTGCCAATTTGAGTTTGCAACAAGGAGACAAACAATTGTGGACCATTTTATTGAGCAGTTGCATCGGTTTTCAAGGTGTAGATAATGAAGGCTGGATTGCTGGCTGGTCTTGTGTCCCCTAAAAACCCTATTTTGTTGATTTCTTCCTCCAATTGGGCATTCAGGATTTCCACCTCGAAAGTGTCTTGCTTTTCGGTGATGTTTTTGATTTGTGTTGGGTGAATGATTTCCACTAAAGCCACTTCCCAATGGGCTTCGTGATCTAACTGGATGGTCTGAGGTAATTTGGCCGTGTAACAGCACAACGTGTTGTTGGGAAACACCTCCATGGAACTGTCACTGGGTAAGGTTAAGTAAAATTGGTTCTTATTGCTCATAATTCTAGAGTTCTGTGGCTGTCCGAGGGGATATTATTGGATGTCAGAGGCGTGTCTCCGCCCAAAATGGGGTTCTGGTTGTGGTTGTTGGAGTGGTGACTGGCACTGGCACTGGACACAAGGTTCCCGTGGTTCCCGTTCGAGGAGAATTTCAGGGAGGGATTGGGAAGCAGGTAACCGATGCAACTGCTCAATAAAATGGTCCACAATTGTTTGTCTCCTTGTTGCAAACTAGTCCTTAACAACCTTATAGTGCGAAGCGTCGATGCAAGAATGAAAACTGGGTGGATATCCTTTCCAACGTACTTTGACTTCTTTGACACGTCGTTTGCCCACTTTACGGTTTCTGCGTTTGACAAGGCCTTTGATGTCGTACACGTCGTCTTTTTTGGTGACACGACTTGATTTGAAATAAGTACGGGCTAGCGTTTTGTTGAGTACTTAACACCCATGGCTGTCTTTTTGAGCACCTTTTTCCTACTTTACCACGCTCGGACAGAAATATGAGTGTGTGGTGAGACTATTTCCACTCATGTTTAAAGCCTTTCAGTCAGGTTGTTAAGGACTAGTTAGTCCTACACCTGAGTGGCTAAATTTAAAAGTAGTCTGTGAGTACATAAAAGCCTGGGAGATGAGGCTCTCTTTCCTTCCCTAGGAGTAATTAAAAATCACGCGGTGCGTTATTAAACCAGTGATATATGCTCCATTAGGACGAAAATCACTTTAATTCAAGTAAGCAAGCAAGCAAGTTCGGGTACCGTCTCTAGCACTCTTGATGACACCAACTGTCTGGGTTATTTTCTTTCTTGCAAGCCCCTATGTTCCACTTCTGTTTGTGATAATAACTTGTGATACTTCACATTTTCTAAAGTGGAAATCTTTACAAGCCGTACAAAATACAAAACTTATATGACTTTGGCTTTTGACACTTGCACAGACTCTTCACTTTATAAGTATCACGAGAAAATTGTATATCCCATTTTTACCATTTTCAAAAACACGCACACACTTGCAGCTTGACCAGAAATATGTACATCTTGTTTTGTGGATAAGTCACAGACAAGTCCAAGTCCATAGGTGGTTATGAACGTTAGGAATATCCCCTCATTTTTTCAGAAATATCAAAGCTTGTATGTGCATTTTCCCTTTTCCACTCTATATTAGTGCTTAGATTTGTTCCAAAAAAAGAAAAAAGAAACGAAACAATTTTGAAGAAAAAAAACAACTGAATTTTGAATTCAGGTTTCTCTCTGTTTATAATTTTTTTTCGAGTTGATGGTGCATGACAGAGTACATTCGCCTACCTTTCCAAAGTGAGAGACATTTCTTCACATGTCACTGCCTTTGTTAAATTCGGTTTCATTGGTTAGTTATCGTTAATCTTTAATTTTTTGATACATTTCTTTTTGATAGAAGATTTAAGGCTTTCTAGTGTTGTAACGGCATTTATGTTGTTTAGTCTGTTGATGAAATTATCTATAGCAAAGTGCTTAAGATTTTTTCAGGTTTTTTATTATTTCAAGCCCTACAAAAGGAGACCAAGTTTGTTTTCAAAGAGGATTGAAACTCTAAATTACACGGACGTGAAGGAAAACATCGTTATGTTCATTCTAATCATGCTTGCCGTATCTCTTTGTGTTTTAGAGGTCATATTTCTTCTTAAGTAAATACACGCATCAATAGACAGACAGATTGGGTCATCATCCTTGAGTTTCACTGTACTTTCGGTTCTTTACTTCATACAAACCCCAAATTTATTAGTTTGAAAAAAAAAAAAAGATAACATGCCCCTCAGTACTGTAACACGTCTGTTCTGACTCTACCGATGTGAGTGTGAGTGTTTATGTTAAAATGTTTAAGTGAGATTTTAAAAAAATGGTCAGCTTGAAAACGCGAACCAATACTGTGACGCTCAGTCTTTTGATGTGGTAAGAAGAAATGGTACAACACACACACACACAAAGAGGGCTTGTAAGTTCACATTTCAGTCTGTCTGCACTGTAATGGTAACAACGCAAGAACATAGGGATTATTATGCCACACAGTCCTAGAACAAAACAATGCATCACCCGTTGTAAGCCATTTCATTGGCTATACTTATTTTCTTACCGCGTTCACTTCGAATTGACTTGAGCAGCTATTCACACAGTGACGAGAATGGCCATGTTTTACTGGGTCTATCCTATAGGCGATTTATATAAAAAAAAAATATTTTAAAAATTTAAACTAATGCACGAACAATGGTTCCATGGGCGACCATTGTCCGTCTTATTGCAAAATACATCAACATTTAATTTAACCGTGCAGATCGCTAGAACAAACCTCTGATCATATACATTTTGAAAAGTGTTGTGTGACACGGATCGCCATTGTCGCTTGGTGTCTGCTTTCTTCTTCGAAAAGAGATCGTTTCGTCTTGACTATAAAAATTTAATTTGACTAAGTTTTACGCACTACTTGAACTCATACATTTCACGTTGTAGGTGTAAGCCGTCGTTCTCAGTTTTCTGGAAGTTCGTTTTTGCGTTTCTCGGATGTGATACTATTTTTTATGGACCGAACGAAATTTCTTTTGGCGTGAATCAGGACTCGTGGTTTTGTGGCAGAAATGGAGAGCATTGATTAAAGCCCAGTTATGTCGTCTTCGAAATCGCTGACACGGATTTGAACTAACACTTCAGGTTTTGTGTGAGGCGATACGGTACATCATTGCCTTTTACTTCCTCAATGAAATCGTTTCATCTTATTGCAAAATTACATTTGACTAGGTTTCATACGCAGCAGGTCTCTGTATATAAGGAGAGTGTCTTAGCGTCAGAGTATTCATTTCGCTCTCAAACGATCAAAGATGGAAGAGTCAGCACAGATCGACCTGCTGGTCAAATATTTTCTAAAAGTCATACGAAAACATAATTCACATGCGAAAGTGGCAACAAAACTTACTCTTTTGGTCGTTGATTTGATAAGAGTCATACGAAAGTGTGTAAGTGCTAATGAAGTTTGCTATATCTGCAAAGGTAAATGGGTATTTGTCTCCAGAATACCTGCTTCGTCTAAGAAAGAGAGACAAAAGTCAAGATACCTAATATCGTTGTCAGGAGAAAGGACACTGGAATTCAGAGTGCCCTACGAGAAAAGAGAATAAACAAAATCAAGACGAAACAGAGAAGAGGGATTCAGAAGAAGAAGAAATTGAAGATGATGAAGAACTTGTGCCAGTAAAGACATGGAAATGGAAAAATTGACAATGTGAGCCGATGCGTTGGCCCTGATGTGAAATTTCATACTACCTTCTAAAAGAGAATAGACCAGAAAGAACACGTAAGTGTCTCTTGGTCTTGACATTGTATAATAAGGATGACGTGTTTTGTTTTCTACTCACACTTTATGAAATTGTGCCCTTTCACCTATCTCTATCCCTCTGGATCATGTTTTAGTTAGAATTGAAATGGAAGGATGTTTTCCTTCACGCACGCTCTTTAGGCATGCAAGTCGGTAAACAATAGTCAGTCTATTCCTCCATTATTTTGTGTCTTGATGTTTCCTAAATCACACACTGATGCCATAAAATAACGGGTTAAATGGGTTTTGTAGTGTTGGGAGTGGGGGTGGGTGGGGTGTAGGTGTTTGGCAGAGTTGGTCATTGCAGGTGAGGGCTTAGGTGCTTTCAAAAAGCTTTTACTTCTTCACTCTGTGTTGATAGTATATTTGGAGTTTGTATGCGTTCGCGTACGTTTGTGTGGATAGTTTATTTGGGGTTTGTATCATCTCCCTTCTGTGTTGATAGTATATTTGGGGTTTGTTTTTTCCTCTTCCCTCTGTATGTGTATGTGTGTATGTGTGTGTGTGCGTGTGTGTGTGTGTGTATGTGTGTGCGTATGTCTGCGCGCGTACGTTGTGTGGGTGTGTGTATTGGTCTCTGTTTGTCCGTATAAAACACACTTTATCCCTATCAGATACACTCTACCTACCTACCTGCAGTAGCGTGCATTCAGGTCAGCCACTTGCAACACTGTTGATATTTATCCCTAGTGTTCAGTACAGTGACGTCACTGACGCTGGAAATTTCGAGACTATAAATATCGACTTGGGGATTTCCACATTTTGTAGCTATACATATATACTAGAATTCATAAACAGGAACGTCACTCAAGCTGAGGCTATAAAAAGACAGTGGGATTTTCCAAAGGAAAAACCCACAAGTTGGAGCTATAAATAGATAGTGGGATTTCATAGGAATTTCAGCTGATTATAGATACATAGGTATTTATCCACGATCGTCACAGAAGTTGATATTGTAAGTAGTTACTAATTTTATCTATTTTATAGTGTGTGTGTTTATGTGTGTGTGTGTGTGTGAGTATGTCTGCGCGCGTACGTTGTGTGTTTCTCTGTGTGTGTGTGTGTGTGTGTGTGTGTGTGTGTGTGTGTGTGTATGTCGGCGCGCGTACGTTGTGTGTGTGTTTGTGTGTTTGTGTGTGTGTGTGTGTGTGTGTGTGTGTCTGCGCGCGTACGTTGTGTGTGTCTATTGGTCTCTGTTTGTCCGTATAAAACTCACTTTATCCCTATCAGATACACTCTACCTACCTACCTACAGTAGCGCGTATTCAGGTCAGCCACTTGCAACACTGTTGATATTTATCCCTAGTGTTCAGTACAGTGACGTCACTGACGCTGGAAATTTCGAGACTATAAATATCGACTTGGGGATTTCCACATTTTGTAGCTATACATATATACTAGAATTCATAAACAGGAACGTCACTCAAGCTGAGGCTATAAAAGACAGTGGGATTTTCCAAAGGAAAAACCCACAAGTTGGAGCTATAAATAGATAGTGGGATTTCATAGGAATTTCAGCTGATTATAGATACATAGGTATTTATCCACGATCGTCACAGAAGTTGATATTGTAAGTAGTTAGTAATTTTATCTATTTTATAGTGTGTGTGTTTATGTGTGTGTGTGTGTGTGTGTGTGTGAGTATGTCGGCGCGCGTACGTTGTGTGTGTGTTTGTGTGTTTGTGTGTGTGTGTGTGTGTGTCTGCGCGCGTACGTTGTGTGTGTCTATTGGTCTCTGTTTGTCCGTATAAAACTCACTTTATCCCTATCAGATACACTCTACCTACCTACCTGCAGTAGCGTGCATTCAGGTCAGCCACTTGCAACACTGTTGATATTTATCCCTAGTGTTCAGTACAGTGACGTCACTGACGCTGGAAATTTCGAGACTATAAATATCGACTTGGGGATTTCCACATTTTGTAGCTATACATATATACTAGAATTCATAAACAGGAACGTCACTCAAGCTGAGGCTATAAAAAGACAGTGGGATTTTCCAAAGGAAAAACCCACAAGTTGGAGCTATAAATAGATAGTGGGATTTCATAGGAATTTCAGCTGATTATAGATACATAGGTATTTATCGACGATCGTCACAAAATGGAACGAAAAAATTGAAAAAGAAGTTGAAAATGAGAAGAGGAAGAAAGAAGAGGAGGAGAAGAAAAAAAGAAAGGGAAGAAGAGTGTAGGAGATAAAATAAGAACTTGGTGGAGAAAAAGAAGAAATTAGAAGAAGAAGAAAACCCAAAGGCCCTTTTCAGGGCCAGCCATATTTCTCGAAAAGAGATAGCCTTTCCATTGCCTACCCCTTTTTTAAAAATTTAAAGAAAAAAATCCCATGTTAAATTCCCCTTGTCCCTAAACAAGCCCAAACTCTATTCCCCATGTTAAATTCCCCTTGTCGGTAAAGTGTCCCACGATTTTTCGCCATGTTAATTCCCCTTGTCGCTAAAGTGTCCCACGATTTTTCTCCATGTTAAATTTCCATTGTCGCTAAAGTGTCCCAAGGGTGTTTTTAATGCTAATTCCCATTGTCGCTAAAGTGTCCCCCTTCACTACTACCATGATCACGCGTACTAACGAGATTTTGTTACTTTAAATGCATATTTGAACTGCTCAACGAACTTGGGACATAATGAGAAGATCATCTTTAAAAACAAATTTAAATGTTACATTTAAATCATGGACTAAACTGAATAACATTTCACATGGTCCGAATCAGCTTGGAAGTTTGGAGAATCAGCCAGATATATGGTCCGAATCAGAGATTTGTACCGAATCAGCCGGGTCCGAGTTTGAGAGTAATTACCACATTAATGAATAATGTTACTATAATAGATTTATCAATCAAGAAAGTTAACAGTAACATTTGTTTAAAAAATTGTATCGTGGTGCTCCGTTGTGTGTAGTTATAAGAAATCTAACGAGTTTATATGAACACACAGATTTTTCAATTATAATGGATTTATTTTTCTATTATCGACATTACACAAACAAGATGAATGCAGAATGGGAAGGAGGGGTTTATTATACAACGAGTGGAAAACAGTCTTGAACGTAAGTGTGGAAGACAAAATTCATATTCATCCGATGCAGTTACATACAAAATCAAACGCGCATCATAAATTGATGTTGGAAACATTGAATGAAAAAGCGTAAACATTTCTTTAATGTTATTTCATTTGGTAGATAATTTCTTACTTTTCAAAGATGGAAAAAAGGAGCAAAATAATTAAGGATTGTTCCAGAGCTGCTATTATTCACGCAATTTAGAGCTGCACATTAAACCATCTTGTTTCTACTTGACACTTCGCTGCACAAATTGAATACAACTCTTACACGTTAATCGTCTCAAATGACATCACATCCTGCTTGCATGGAAGGGAGCTAACAAATTCGGGGCAGGTTCTTTCCGTTTGATCTCGTAATGCAGGACACTATTTTGTGTGGAATGTTTGTGCAAATACAATAGATGCAAAGAAATAAATAGTCGGGATAGATTATATAAACAAACTACTATATATCCTTCTATTTACAATAAAATTGTGCAGGTCCGGGTTTTCGTCCCCTTTAATGTATGATGCAAAGATCTTTGGACTCAGTAATCATATGAAATAAACCTTATATATATATATATATATATATATATATATATATATATATATATATATATATCATTATAAACTGAAGTAAGAAATAAGTGTAGTTGTTGTTGTAGGCTTAACGCCATTTTTCAGCAAACGATAGGTGGAGGAAGAACCTAGAAAAACTCCAGAAAGAACCATCAACCCACGAGAAGCTACTGGCAAGCTTTTTCACATACCCACATAGCCAAATCCTAGACTTGAACCCATGCAGACAGAGGTGAGGTGGCAGCGATCCGTAATGGAGAACTCTTTAGACTACTCGGCCACTTGGGTACCAGCAAGAATAATTGTAAATCTTTCATTAAGTAATTCTATAAATTAGGAAAGAGGAGGGGATAGGCCTATAAACTGTATGTGCATGTAATTGATTAGGATCATGATGGGATGGGCCTATAAATTTTGTGTGTGATATTGGTTGGGATGAGGAGGAAATGGGCCTATAAATCATCAGTGCATGGTATTGGTTGGGATGTGGAAGTGTGTGGGCCTTTAAATTGTCTGGGCATGGTATTGGTTGGGATGTGGAAGGTGATGGGCCTATAAATGGGATGTGGTATTGGTTGGGATGAGGATGGGATGGGTCTGTATATTATATGTGTGTGTCGTATTGGTTGGGATGAGGATGGGATGGGCCTATAAATTGTCTGTGGTATTGGTTGGGATGAGGATAGGATGGGTCTGTACATTATGTGTCGTATTGATTGGGATGAGGATGGGATGGGCCAATAAATTGTCCGTGGTATTGGTTGGGATGAGGATGGGATGGGTCTGTATATTATCTGTGTGTGGTATTTGTTGGGATGAGGATGGGATGGGTCTGTATATTATGTGTCGTATTGGTTGGGATGAGGATGGGATGGACCTATAATTGTCTGTGTCGTATTGGTTGTGATGAGGATGGGGAGGGTCTGTATAATATCTGTGTGGTATTGGTTGGGATGAGGATGCGATGGGTCTATAAATTGCTATGCATTCAGTAATGAGATACAGCTATTCTTCCTGGACTCCTCATCCTGAAATTCTGTTGAGACCCCATATCTATTCTTCCTATACATCCTAAATAATATAAGAGACACGTATGATAAGATTGCACTTATCTATTCTTAGTCTTATATCACTTGTTTAGGCTCGAATAAACAGTAACACAAGAAAGAGTGAAAACAACAAGCTTTTAAAAATACAATAGTTTATTTCCCTGGAAAAATTCTGTAAAAATGAAAAAATATGAACTTACGGTTTTATAGAATCAAATCCAAAAATAATGCGAGAATACAATTTTAGTAGTCCTAATAATAAAATGTTCTACTGATTTCACCTTCGAATCCCGACGAAGAATCCAAGATGGAAGACGATGACGTATGCTATAATCTGTAGTGTTGAAGTCTATTGTTCCTTGTAGAAATAATAATTATCACTCCGGTCTCTGATAGCTGAATGAATTTTTATAAAAAGAACTGTCCTTGTTCCACAATATTACATGTGCACATTTATTTACCAGAAAAATAACAGAATTAATCCTTTTGAATCCAAGTAATTTGAAACAGCTCCAAGCAGCACAACATACAACGAACACTTTAACAGCCCAACTTCTACTGAGAATAATTCTCCAAAACATGGGTTATATGGGCTTTCTAAAACATAAACAAGGGTCACGTGATCATCTTCTGGAAGTTTATAGAAGCAACTACTTGTTACAGATCACGTTTACCCAGTCTGACCCTGATCAACACCTGGTGTTTATAAACCAACAGTCAAGATCAAACTATTTTCTAAAATATTTTCTAGTGAATAAATTGACATTATCATGTAATCAATTATTTTTTAAGCTGAGAAACAATTAAATTGAAATAGATATATATTAAATCAGATATAATTAAATCAAGTATACATAACATTAGTAATAATGGACATTAACATACAAGTGTATTGGCACGTTTATTCGTCATTTCGATTACAAGCTGATTCATTTAAATTACACATAATTTGTTGTGTTTGTTATACTGTTGCAATACATTTTCACTATTCGGTATTTATGGAAGCGTATTTTGTACCTGTTGAATACAAAGTTAGACTCTTTGCTTAAAAGCTGATTTGGTCACATTGACACTATACCCAGAAATGCTTCTAGACAGTGGAATTGTGTATTTGTTGCAAAAATGATGGAACTTCCAAAACCCAGTATGGGAATGATTCTACAGATTAGCTGTGTACGTGTGTGTGCTTTGTATTTTTAGTGCAGCTTTAACACTTCTTAAGTCATATCACTACGATGTCTGCAGTGTGGCAGTTTTACGTTATGTCTAGTACTGGAGCATCAGGCTGCAGACATGTATTATCATGTCCCACGCAGTCACATTATCCTGACACCAGGCCGACCAGTCCTAACACTAACCACTTAATGCTGAGCGCCTAGCGAGGCAGCTGTTAGTACTATTTTTATGTATTTGGTATGACTTTGCCGAGGTTCGAACCTGCATCCGAGGCGAACGCTCTAACAACTAGGCCACCGGTGCTGTCGAAACATATTTCCTGTAGTCCTGCATTTTGGCAGTTTTAAGTGATGTCTGGCACTGGGGCATCATGCCACAGACATGTAGAATGATGTCCCACGCAGTCACATTATTCTGACACATGGACGACCAGTCCTAACACTAGCCTCGTAAAACTGAGCGCCAAGAGAGGCAGTTGTTTAGTACCATTTTTATGTCTTTCGTATGACTCGGCTGAAGTTTGAAACCGCATTCAAGACGAACGCTTTAACCACTAGGCTACAGGTGCGGTGGGGACATATTTCCTGTGATTCCTTCAAATTGTCACACCCAACGTACATTTTAAAATTATTTTTGGTAGGTTATTGTCGTTTGCTTGTGATACTAATGAATCCTGTACCTATTGAGATTATTATTTTAAAAACAAGCTAGTTTATGACCAATATCTGCTATCATAATACAGAAACTATTATGGTGTTCCAATTTAATTATCTCCTAGAGGGATAGAGCAAATTGATATATCTGTCAGCTATTGGCCACAAATGTGAAGAACAAAAATATTGAGTAGGAACAATTCTTCAGCTTTGCATTTTTAAGAAACCTGTATGGAACATACGAATGGATTTAATCTGCAGTCATCTCAAAGTGAATTTCTTCTTACTTTTCAAATGTAACATAGATTGTTGTTGTTGTAGGGTTTAACGCCATTTTTCTGCACACAATAGGCTACGCATGGCGGCTAGTATTGATGGTGGAGGAAGAACCCAGGAAGAACCACCGACCGACAAGAAGCTGCTGGCAAGCTTTCTCACATACCCACATTAGCCGAATGGAATATAGATTGTGGACCACTAAGTGGCACCTTTTCTGTGCAATCTCCTTACTGAATATGCACTACTTCCATGAACATGTCTGGGTAAATTTTACAGACCCAAGCGTAAATTTAAATCCATTCAAGTTCAGAACGCTCACTCACCTCCAATACATTAAAACATCTAATTTTAAGTTTTCAACTCACAAGACGTTATTGAAGGATTGGACATAAAATGATAATTTAAGCATAAAATTAAGAAATCAAACATTTCTTTCTTTCTAACATGCGGAGCGTTTGTAATCATTAGTATACATTTTAACAAGAAAGTTCTAATCAATGTTTTCTTCTCTTGATTTTCAATTTGCCCAGTCGCGAGAATGTAGACTGTAAACATGCATTTACCTCTATGTGCCTCAGTGATCTAGTTAACGCTGTAAAAAGATGTAATATTTCTATTTTTGGTCACAGTCAAAACAGCTGCTGCTCACTGACAATAATCCGTCTTCATGTTGCAAATGTTTATAAAGTTTATCTTATATTTTCAAAACAAATTTGATTCCTCGGCAATAAAGGGGCCCCGAGTGGCTGAGTGGTCTAAAGCGCTCACCGTTCTGGATCACCGCCATTTCACCTCTGTCTGCGCGGGTTGGAGTCCAATTCTCGGCTAGCGTGGGTACGTGGGAAAGCTTGCCAGTAGCTTCTCGTGGGTCGGTGGTTCTTCCCTGGGTTTTCCAGGGTTCTTCCTCCACCAGTTATACTGGCCGCCGTGTATGGCCTATCTTGTGGTGAAAAATGGCGTTAAACCCCAGAACATCAACAACAAAAAAATTATAATAGATGAACTGTAGGTCCCTTCACCTAAACTTGCTCATTAAAAAAATATGTTTAAAAAATTGAAAACTAATTGCAGACCATATGTGTGAAACTCTGAAAATGAAATAGATTTTCAACTTCTTGGTATTTTAGATGACTTAAACTGTGGAATATTTCTTGGGAATTAAACACGAAATAAAGCTTTCTCCAAACGTGTGATATTTCTAATTATGCGTTGATTCTTGACACGACTCCTTTAATCTTTCCTCCTTTGTATGTATTTTTAAAAAAATTAAATACAAGATTTAAGCGGCAAAGGAATCTCTCTTTCACTCATACCTGGTGCCACTTTGCACATCATGGTGACTTCAGAACACATTGTAAAACATTCAGTCCAAGATATTGTTGTCCATCTAAATTCCTCAACCTAGATACCGGGGCCCCGAGTGGCCGAGTGGTCTAAAGCGCTCTCCGTTACAGATCACTGCCATCTCACCTCTGTCTGCGTGGGTTCGAGTCTCGGATTCAGCCTATGTGGGTATGTGAGAAAGCTTGCCAGTAGCTTCTCGTGGGTCGGTGGTTCTTTCCGGGGTTTTCCCGGGTTCTTCCTCCACCATTAATGCTGGCCGCCATGTATAGCCTATCGTGTGCTGAAAAATGGCGTTAAACCCCACAACAACAACAACAACCTAGATACCGTGACATGCACATAAACCTCTGGTCCCTACTTACGGTATAATTCCATTAGTCCAAGCGGGTAAAAACGATCATTTTCGCAGCATTTCTTAATTATGTAAACATGTGTTAAATAATTTAAAACATACCAATAAATCATTCTTGACCCATTCGAGAGGGATGCAAAATACAAGAAATATATTAAACGTTGGTGACTGGATAAAATATAATTACACTGTGCGAGCTAATTTATTGACACTTAATTGAAAATAGATGGCCGGTCTCATCTCATACTTCTAAATCAACTTTAAGTTCTGTATCAGGTGCTCAAGCTGAGGCAGATGGTTGTTAGAAAGTTCATGTGCTCTTATCCTTTTTCACTTTAATTTCATGTAGTGGCTCACCAACAAACCACATTGGGCCTCTGCTGCAACCATTTGTTATATAAATCAGCTGATCTAGCTTGACAAGATCTGCTAGCGTATCATGAGTCACTTGCAGGTCAAGACAGTTTAAGTACTTCTGTGCTTCTACCACGTGCAAGTTACCTGAAATCTGCTGTGAAATAAGGTATATTTCGGTGATATTTGTTACAGGTAATACAAATCCAGAGCGATTTTGTCCACGTTGAGGTTTATTTTTTCGATGTATTGTCTTGTTTTCTGGATTAGACAACAGAGACATTGACGCGATTGCTAGAGACCATTGCAGCGGAATTACGGCAAATTTAAAAAGACTTAAGCTTCTGCGACGCCTCGTTTATATGACGATTTTGTGACGTTTAATCGTGATGTAGAAACTGTGCCTGAGCGATACCGAAAACGTTTTGACGAATTTACCTTCCAACGTAATTTTTCTTATATCTCCGTCGGTATAACACCGTGTCGTTTGAAAAGATCACCAGTAAGCGCCTGCGTAACGAGCAGCGTTAAGTTAAAAGATCACAGAGAATAAATTGAATCAGCAGGTGTTTCAGCGTGATGTCGCTCAGGAACTGTTTAAACTACTCTTAACCAAGACAGATGAAATGAAAACAGCGCTTGATATAAAACAAGATCGGATTTTTTTAAAAATATACTTTAAAGGTAGCGCTGCAATCTCAGCAAAAACTTACTGTGTAGGTTAGTTGAAAGAGATGTATCTACTCCACAGGCAGAGGCAGCTGAGCTCATCAGCATGGCTAACCTAAAATTGCATTGAAAAAAAAAACTAAAGCTAAAAAGAGGAAATTAAAGCTACACTAGAGGAGAGGACAAACAATGAGGAAGTTATTGAATCAGTGATAAAAGAGAAGCATAAAGAGGAAGAAAACGCCCAGGGTAGATTAGAAAAGCCGCAAGAAGAGGAAGAAATTAAACGTCGTCTGCAGGAACCGGAGATGCATGATGTTGCGTACAAGCGCATGGTGAGCACTATAAATTAAATGCCGCACACTTTAAGCAAAGAATGATTAGAAGAGTTATACGATTAAAAAAAGTTTCAGCTATTGGGAGCTTTTTGAAAAACAGATCAAACAACAAGGGTGATTATTTTAACGCAATGGCAGTACGTCACATGTTAACAAGAGTAAACAATAGTTATGTTAAATTATTTCAGGATATCTAGATGGTGATAAAAAAAAAGATAAAATGATCATATTCTCGACAATTTAAAAATAATTAAATAGCGAAATTCGCAAAAAGGCGATCAGACTGGCAGAGTTGTCCACTACTACAAAAATCCAGCTGAGATCGTGGAAATGTTAAAATAATATAGCCTGTAAGCAAGCAAGTAATGTTGGTGTGGAAGTCGATAACGAAATGGTAGAAATTTTAAATTATCTTCTGGATAGCGCTCTTCTCACCAGGAACTGTGCCAAATTTTTTACGATGATCTGATTGGATGAAATTCAATTCATTGGCTAATGAAAAAAGCTTTTGCTGTCAGGGCAACAGTGTAGCACACTGAAAAATAAGACGTCTCTCGACGATACCTCGCTGTTATTCAGTTCTCGCTCGAGAAGTGCAACTGTGAGGTACAGTCCAAAACGCATCGTACGAGATCGCGTTGATTTCTGCTGAAATATGGAACAGATTGTTTTCATCACATCGAACAGTAATTTGTTCTCGTTATGGGCAAATGCACAACGTCAGACGATCACGATCTCGCCAGGAGGTTACAAGATTACCGACATCGCCAATGAAATTTCAAGGCTGATCACGGCCAACTGACACATCGCTGAAAATATCAAAATTGAACTTAATTATTCAACGCTTCATACTAGAAACACATTATCTGGCGGTTATCGTGTTGGATTTGATATTCCAAATGATATCGGTTTTATCCTTGGTCTTAGCGCTTGTACAGTTTTAGGCGTGTACAAAGGAGATTTACCTGTCAATATCACCGATGTCAATAGTTTACCCATTAAACTGCTCGATCCCTCATCTTCGTTATCGTCAGTCGGTACAAAACAGCCTTTCCCTCAAATACACGTGTAATGGCTTCTCTCTAGTATATAGCCATACTTTCGATGTTAAACGTAAATAGTATCCTTTTAAAAACTAAAGGAGACAACTCATGAAATCCAATAGATGTCACTAGGTCAATGCTCTAAAATATCTGTACGATCCGCCAAGGTGTAGTTATAATTTACAAATCGGAACCTTGGCTAGCGAACATCATCTTGCCAAATAGGTTGCACGGTTATGTAAATCTAAACATTTGTCCTCATTAATATCGTAACCCGATTCTTCTGCACATTGCAAATTTTTAGAGGATGTTTTCTGGAAACTTCAGCAATTCAACCTCACAAAACCGATACATAACGAAGACAAAATACAACAAGCACTTTTAATATATGTCTAATTAATGATAACATTCAGTGGCGTATTAACTGTAAATGGCGCCCGGAAAGACGATGATGGCCCGAAGAGGTTTCTGGCAACCTAAGATCTCTGGCGCCCGGGGCAACCACCCCGTCTGCTACCTCCACCTCTGTTATTATGATACTGATAATATTTAACTGCAATGGTGATATACGAAAATACTGAATGGAAATACTTTTTTAAATAAAAAATACACAAGTAGCTCTTGTATACACTGGATTATGATTTCTCTTTCTTTCTCGCCCGTTCATTCGCCATATATTAAACAATAAAGTCAACATCATATCCTTAACTCAGTTATGCAGTTAAAATGCAGAAACAATACAGCACTTATAACAAAACGAACATAACTGAACTTTATTGCAACCTCAAATCTAACAATAAACACAACAAAATGAAAATATAAATTATTAATAGTGTTGAAACAGCAGATAGATAAGTTTTTTTTTTGTAATAGCAGAGTGGAAAATATTTAAACACATAATACCTATCGGATTATGTAAGTTTATTCAAAAACTTGAACATTAAAAATATTCTGTTGGATTATGTGAAACTTTTAAGGACTTCATAGATATTCTATTTTCATGAGATTACCTTGAAGTACCACGTTTGGATTTAGAACTGTGATTCTTCAATAGTGCTAGCACATTAGCATATAAACACATTATAACCTTCATTTGGAACACCTTTAAACAGTCTCTGGATCAGAGGGAAAAAAAATTGAAAGTACAAGTCAGGATTTTCAAGGAATTCATAGGCTGTAAGTTCTTTTTAATTATTTCGCTTTCTTTGATTTTATAATTTTGGGAAATAAATTTATATTTTAGACAATTTAACTTTTCTTGGGATATACCATGCAGAGGTCTTATGCTTATTCATGCACAATTGGACACACTTTTTTATATCTGGGAATGTTATGTATATTTAATTGATTTAATTTAATTGTTTGTTTGGTAGCTTTAAATATAATTGTTTGTATTCCATTACATGCTAAAGTTGTCTAGAATTGAGTTCAGACTTTCTATTTTTGACGTACACAACTTTATAAAAACATTGTATCTAATGCTGACCTAGTTCCTGACCTTGATTCAGAATCAGTGAGAATAAAGAAAACTTGTTTTTTTAAATTTTTATTTCTTTCTTTGTGTAGATTCGTAAAGTGAAGTTGAGGTCATACTAGGATTATGTGATGTTAGGCATGCAAAGCTTCTATCTTGTTCTAGAAACATGATCATGTGACCCTCATACGGGAATCTGTGTTTTATCTTAAATTAGTGTAAAACTATTTTCTATAGAGAATTTAGTCAGTTGGGCTATAAATCATTCACACATAAGGGTGTTTTGTTGTGACCAGTTTGAGTTGAAATTCTATTTTATGGAATTATTCTTTTTCCTGGAAATATTTAAGTGCTCATGTAGAATTCTTGGACAAAGGCATTTATTGAAATTTTATTCATAATTCAAAACTGGAATATTATTTTCTGTGGTTCAACAATTGTTGACACATCAGGACAACACTGACTACTGCATGTTTCAACGCCCTCCATCTTTGATTTTTTATCAGGACTCCAACTCAGATTCATTTAGGACTTCTTATTATTAGGACTTCTATTTAACTCTTGGATTATTTTTGGATTTGATTCATAGAACCGTAAGTTCTTTTTCTCATCTTTACCTTTTCTAGGAAATAAATTATTTTGTTAAATTGTACAAAGCTTGTTATCTTCAATCTTTTTTTGTTACTGTTTTAAATACCTTAAAACATAACTGGATGCAGAAAATCACTTACAATGAAGGCCTTCATATGGATTCAATACACGTAGCTGGGAAGCAAATTCAAAGACCTGCCAGTCCTGCTTCAACCACCTGCTGAGTGGGAAAATGTGTTGATCAATTTATCATTTTGCTGATATTTACAATGACAGAATTCAGTGGCTGAAAAACCCACAAATGTACATGATGTCATTATAAAAGTACATCGAAAGAACAACTTTAGCTTTCATTATTGTGTTTATGTCCAAGTTTAGTGGAATAAGTAGTGCAAGTGACCACAAAATCAGCTGATGTCAAGACTTGGACAAAATGCTATTTGCAAAGTTGGATTAGTATTTTGGGTTTCAATGGCAAATTGACAAAGATTAAAATAATGTTTTAAAAAAGTGCTAAAGTTTCTAAATGAACAGTTCAGATGGGACAGTATGAAAGAGTGTGATGCATAGCTTAGAGTTTCATTGCAAATTTTGCTAGTGGGATTCATATTTTTACCAAAAGACCCCTGACTCCTAGTTGTAAAATTCTTGCGAGACCTCTGCCTTGATTTACTTATTTTTAAACCCCTAGACATAACAATATTTATTCAGAAATGTTATAATGAAAAGAAAATAAGTTTGCTTTATTGACAAATTTTACTCACAATATAAAAATGAAATGATGGCAGTGAGGTACATTTTAGCATTTTTGTTACTCATCATTAACTGCACACAATATTCATTATGTTTACATAATTAATTTCAAAGAAAACACAACTTGTATTAAAAATCAATAAAAGTAACGGGTCATTTTATATGCACTATTGTTTGAATCTGCTAACTGGTCATGCTAAACTGAATTATGAACTTTTCAAATTGTTTTTCAATGACATTAATTTAGTTTTTTTATTATACATATTGAAAACTTTTTTGTTAAAAAAATAATTCTCAAGACGATAGTTAAATTTCTTTTACTTAACACACTGATGAAATGTTCTGTCTTTAAAAAAATACCACACATTTCCAAAGATGATAGATCAAGTCTATTCTTTTTGTATTTTGGCTAGAAATTTCCAGAGATATCTTATATTTAGTCAAAGACCTGAAAACCAAAGACCTGGAAAAGTGTTGGAATTTAAAAACTAAAATTCAAGGGTCTTCAAGCCTTGCAAAGTTTCAGACAAGTCATGGCAGTTCTGACAATGTAACTTAAAAATTTAATAACTGCAAATTTCATAGAGTGCAGAGCACTGATTATAAAAACTTGTTTCAAACAATACACAATTATGATTAATAAATGATCTTATTGTAGTCCTTGAGTTTTGTGAAATGGCTTTTGAAATGTTTTGGGATAGGCATGGAATTTGTTTTTGTTAAGTCTGCTGGAATCTGTGTGTATATTCATTTGTCACTACAAAGCAGAGCTCTAAGCATGTTCCCATATACTTTTGAAATGTTTCTCATTAGTATACACAATGACATATCTTGACAAACTACAGCTCTCAATAATCAATTGGCCATATATTTCACATCATTTCAGTGGTTTCTCAACACCATGAATCTTTAAGTGTATGGACAAGCTTGAGCACTGGCCAAACAATTTCTCACAAATTTCACTTTTAAAAAGTTTGTCACCAGAATAAATCTTAAGAGTGACCACAAAGTAGCACTGTCTAAATAAACATTGTCCCAACATAATTCACATCTGAATGGTTTCTCACCAGTATGCATATTCAGGTTTCCTGACTGTGGATCATCTGTCTTGACAAACTACAACTCTCCGTCAACAATTTCCCACATATTTAATATCTGAATGGTTTCTTAAATTTGTCTATCTTCAAGTGTAATATCACCTAGAATTCTGCCTAAACAATTTCCCACATAATTTACATTTGTGATGTCACCAGTGTATCTTCATATGTGATGACAAACAAGGGTGCCTTCAAAACAATTTTCCACACATTTTATATCTGCAAGGTTTCTCACCAGAGTGTGTCATTAAGGGTGATGACAAATTAGAGCTATGGCTGAACAATGTCTCCACATATTTTACATTTAAAGGGTTTATTACACCTGTGTACCATGAAGTGTAATGAAGGGTTTATTACACTTGTATACCCTGAAGTGTAATGAAGGGTTTCCCACCAGTGTGCACCCTCTGATGTTTTGACAAATATGTGTTTAGGCTAAACTCTTTTCCACATATTTCACATTTGAATGGTTTATCACCACTGTGCATCCTCATGTGTATTGACAAATAAGATCTATTAGAAAGCAATTTTCCACATACTTCACATTTGCACATTTTCTCACCAGTGTGTATATTTAAGTGTGATGACAGGTGATCACTCCTGCTAAACCATTTGCCACATACTTCACATTTGAATGGTTTCTCGCCAGTGTGCAACTTCAAGTGTGTTGACCAACTACAGCTGGAGCTAAACAATTTACCACAAATTTCACACTTGAAGGGTTTCTCACCAGTGTGCACCCTCACATGTTTTGACAAATGAGAGCAATGACTATAAGATTTCCCACATATTTCACATTTGAAGGGTTTCTCGCCTGTGTGTATCAACATGTGTGATGACAAATTAGATGCATAACTAAAGAATTTCCCACATATTTCATATTTGAATGGTTTCTCACCAGTGTGCACCCTCGCATGTGCTGACAAAGAAGAGCTGTGGACAAATAATTTCCCGCATAATTCACACTTGAATGGTTTCTCACCGGTGTGTATCATCAAGTGCGATACCAAACTAGATCTATACCTAAGGAATTTTCCACATATTTCACATTTCAATGGTTTCTCACCAGTGTGCGCCCTCGCGTGAACTGACAAGGAAGAATTGTACATAAATTATTTCTCACATATTTCACATTCCAATGGTTTCTCACCAGTGTGCGCCCTCGCGTGAACTGACAAGGAAGAATTATACATAAATGATTTCTCACATATTTCACATTTGAAGGGTTTCTCACCAGTGTGTGTCAACATGTGTGATGCCAAATTAGATGTATAGCTAAAGAATTTTCCACATATTTCACATTTCAATGGTTTCTCACTAGTGCGCGCCCTCGCGTGAACTGACAAGGAAGAATTGTGCATAAATGATTTCCCACATATTTCACATTTGAAGGGTTTCTCTCCAGTGTGTATCTTCAAGTGGCGCGACAAACTATATTTCAGTCTTAACCATTTCCCACATATTTCACATTTGAATGGTTTCTCGCCGGTGTGCATCATCATTTCGTTTATCACATCTGATCATGTGACTAATAATGCTTTGTATGAATCATATTTGTATGGTTGGTCTCCAGATTTATAACCATATGAATTGCACACAAAAAAATGAAGCAGATTTCATATCCATAAACAGTATGTATCCGTTGCATAGTCCATCTTGAATTACATAACATCTAGTGCTGGATAGTGTTATTTTAGAACTAGCACAACGGGGCAGCTGTTAAGCATCTCAATGACAGGCCTCACCAAAACCTGTCCTCTCCCTGAAACAACGAAAAAAAAGCTTCGTCAGTACTTTTCTTCTCCCAGAACGAACCTGAACACCTGAAAATCTACGATGTGTTCCGATTGCCAGGACCATATGGAGACACAGTCCAACGCAGCTATGCGTCGTAAGCAGTGGCAGCAACTGAAATGCGGACAACATTTAAGTAAAAGGAAATTACATTTTTTGTTTAATTTTAGCCAGCATGTCAACAAATCATTATAATAAACCATCGCAAGCCATAACTCTAGTTGCCTGATCACAAAGATCCCCGCATGTTTTAATGTGCAAATGAGATAATCTTGTTTTATTTCCTCGTTGTATAGAGTCCAATGAATATGGATGTAGAATGACCCTGACCAATTATTATTTCGATGTGTTTCTAACAGCCGTAGAAATTATAAATAAGTTTCTCCTCAGTTACGTTATACAATACATTGGGCAGTGAATACGTATTACTATGTAATTCAGTCTGATTAAAATCAGATCTCCACTGTCATGTCTGACAGAACGCTTAGGGGTCATGTTTTGGTGACCTGTGTCATTACCATAATCGCTAATTTTAATACCCAGTCAGATGAAGCCTTCGCCTTTGGAGACTGAGCAGTATAGCAGAAGAGCACAGTGTGTACCTATCGATTTTATTAACTTTCAAGTTTCAGAAAGCTGCATTTCTATTCGCTAACTCAAAGGTTTCCCGAACATGACTCTTAAGCGGTCGCTGTCACATCTTCACCCAGGACAGTGGAGATCTGATTTTAATCAGATTGCTATGTGATTTCACTTGCAATCTAAATAACAATTTGACAGATACAACATGTCCTTAGGTTTAAAATAAGAATCTCTCCTAAAGTATTAGCTGTTCCCATATGCGCCCATAAAATCAAAATACAATAATAATAATAATAATAATAATAATGAGGACTTTGTTTAGCGCCTAATCTTTAGAAGCTCTAAGCGCTTTACAACATTAGACAACACCTATAACATAAAAAACACATATAATGATATGATTACAAAAATAAACACCATGAAATTAGAAAACAAAAAATAATACTGAAAAATATTTAAGGTAGGAAACATTATTAGGTCTTTAAGTTTGTTCTTGCAGTCGAAATAAGCGAGTTATAAGAGCACTCTTCAATGGGATTACTATATCTTTGTGTCTAAGTTCAGTGGGCAATTCATTCCACGTTGCTGAGCCCTGGTATACAAAAGAAGGATGTCCAAATGACATTGTTTTCATAGTGAGAATAATGAGTATACCAATGTCAGAAGAGGAGCGTAAGTATCTTGCTGGTGTATACAAATGGGTGAGGTCAGATGGGTATGTTGAACTCCGTCATTGAAACGTAACACAAAGAACAAATTTTGTGTTTGATTCTGGATCGAATGGATAGCCAGTGTAGGGTACAGAGCAGCGGGGAGGTTTGTTCTGGTTTTTATGAAAACAAAGTCATATGGACAGCGTTCTTTTGCATACCAGGGCCCAGCAACGTGGAATGAATTGCCCACTGAACTTAGACACAAAGACACAGTGATCACATTCAATAGGGCTCTCAAAACTCACTTATTTCGACTGCAAGAACAAACTTAAAGACCTAATAATGTTTCCTACCTGAAATATTCTCAGCATGTTTTTTTTTTTTTTGTTTTTTTTTTGTTTTTCTAATTTCATGTTGTTTGTTTTCGTAATAATATTATTATGTTTCTTATCTTATAGGTGTTGTCTAATTTTGTAAAGCGCTTAGAGCTTCTAAAGATTAGGCGCTATACAAAGTCCTCATTATTATTATTATTATTATTATTATCTTGTTTGTCTTAAGAAATTGGTCATATTAAGATTTTTGTTCTAGTCAATTTCTTAAAAATGCGATGCCTATGGAGAGAAAAAAGAAGCATGATACAGTATTGTCTGGGGGAAATGAGCTGCTGATCATACGCCATTGTTGACCGATATGTTGAAATATTTACAGATGTCAGCATACAGTCGTTTGGTAGTATCATACTATTCGGTAGCCCAGATTTCTGGACGGTAACAAAAAAAAGGGGGCTTAAAATAGAATCAAATAAAATTTTCATGCCTAGTTTTATTTATTTTTTAAATTAAAAATATATATCCAGTTTTATTTAACAATCTTTTAATATAAAAAATCTATCGCAATTTAAGATTTATGGCTTATGACTTGACATTTTACCTGGCATTGGTGACAATTTTGAATGAATAGAAGACCCGGTTTTTTATAAACCCTAATGGTTTTCATAATGATACCTTAGCAAGTATTTATTTCTCATTTTTTCCTTGAGGACCACTATTTTCAAAAACAATGATTTCTTTCTTTTCGTGCATACTGGTGCCGGTATCATCATAAATTTCCTTTCTAATATTAGCTTGATTTGATAAAATGTATTACCGTTTCTGCAGTGTTCAGAATATTCAGCAAATAGTAACACAATATGGCCTGTTATTTGTTGCTGAGGACGATACCCGACTTACAACGGTCTTCACAATGGGGTATTTACATTGTAAATAAAAACCAACAAAACCGGGACTATACTATCGGACTGCTTTTTGTTTCGTTTCGAGAGATAAGTAAACGACTCAACCTCAGCCGTTACCTTCTTTCATTTAATGTTAGCTTACCCATCTTTAACTTTATTTCATGTAAACATCATTCATTTTGTTTGCTGTTGTATTGATTGATTCATATTTTGTTTCATTCTTTTGACATTGTATGTTTCATCTATTATTATTATTTATTTTTTATTTGAACATGCATTTATTATATTAAATGACTTTTCTTGCATTAGGGGTTTGCTTATTCAATTCATATTTTATGTGGGTTTTCTTTGAATGTCTCTGTTTCTTTCATGCCTTGTTTGTTTTGGTTTCTTTTTTAAAGCATTAATCTTATTGTCTTGGCTTCAATATTTTTAGTTTACAAACATGTTTGTTTTCATGGCAATTGTTTTCTATAGTTTAACATAAAACAACAAAACTTCACACTGTGTAGCGGCTATATGCTATAACAATTATATTCCTTCAACTTTCCAATCAGAGAAAGAAAGTGTAATCCATCCATTACGTGCCATGAGACCGACCACTTATCCTGCTCGTGGTTAGGAAAATGGTGCGGATTTTCACAGTGAAAATCTGGATTTCATGTAGTCAATGATGCATGCAGTGTACTTAACAACTGAAATGAATTTTCCTAGTGTGTATTTTCAGTTGTTTGCACAAAGTTCCTATTAGCGTATGAGTAGGGTACATCATATGTTTCTATCATGTGTAAATGTAGCAACAGGGGACGCCGCTAGAGGGCACTGGCGATCAAGATTAACGATGTCTGAAAATGTCAACCTCATTACACCCGGTACTTTCTCCGCTTTAATATGTAAAAAGCCGACATTATTACATCCGAATGTATTCATGGTTGAAAAGTCAAATGTCTATATTTAGCGTATATGACACTTGGCCATTTTTGCAACTTACACCGCGGAATAAAACGAAAAACGAATTTTTCCAAACGCTGAAAAACTAAATAAACGATCATATACGCTCACCTACGCCTACTTTTTATATACTTTGGAGTTCTTTTTACGAGAATAATGGTAAAATGTTTGCGAATATTTGCGGAAAACCCACGAATTACGTCTTTTTCTAAGGTCACCATGCCAGCAAGAACGGTATCTCTTCCCTGCACATGGGTACGTACAAAATGTAAGCAATGACAACAATACGACATAATTTGGGTTCAAAAACACACAGAAACTTGACTGTATGAGAAGGCAGTCGTTTATTGCAAGGAATCGGATTATACCAAACTTATTATAAAATATTTGTACAACTTTTGTTGTGTAATATATTTTCGACGTTAGAGACTCGACGGGAGTATCACTCACCGATTCAGTGATACTAGACGTATTGATAATATGTATGTGATTGTGATCACTGAGATATTATCAATGTCAGGTCATCTGTTCTAGGTACGATTCTTATCTAGAGACACTGGTATTAAAATTAAAATGTTAATGTTTAGTAGGGATGGAAAAGAGGTAAAAAGTTCAACTATTTTTCAGAATTTTGAAGAATGAAAGCAAATTCATTAAATATTGTCATGCCATCTTTTGTGAATATCAATATGAATATTGTCATCATAAGCCAAGGAATAGAGAATCGATCTGTAGTATTTCTCAATTTAAACAAATACATAATCATAAATATTTCTTGAGAACCAACTCAGTGCCAGTTTCTTCTCTATGTCTGTTACCACAATTGTCTTTACTTCATAAACCATGTAATACTGCTCAAAACAATGGTCAGAATTATTATGAAAATATTGCAAATTTAGGACATCCAAAATTTAATGTTGCACCATCCTAAGCTGACACTATAGAAATCCTGACTTACTGTGATGAAAACTTAGTGGAAAACCTTTTGTCATTTATTTTATTTTATAGCTATGAAAACTGACCAAATATATCTTATGATAACTAAATTCTAAAATAGAAATTGTTATTTACTAAATTGTGATTTCAGATAAATGTATACATGTACAAGAACACTGTAATGAATATGCACTATTGGTTTTAAGAGTAACATACAATTTCAACTTGGTATGACTCATGATTATGCTATTTCATGCAAAAATGTTAGGGGGCGTGTGATAAAAAGGCACAGACAGTCTTCAGAAGTACCTGGAACATAGAAAAAGTGAATTTATTCTTGAAGCTGAATGTTCACAACACATTTATATATAACCATATGTAAAAAATATGCAGCTTTCAGCCTGAAGTAACATGAGGTCAAGAATTTTCAAAACGTGACCCAAGACCAATATTAAAAATGGTGGATGGTACATGTGTTTGAATGCTTCCTGTGAATTTATTTGAAGAGATATCATAAAGATGGCTCATTTTTGAAATCTGCACACTCAAATTAAGCAGCAAATATTCCATTTTAAAAGCAACATATAATTTCAACTTGTGTATGACTCAAAAATATAGTATTTCATGCAAAAAAATTTAGGGGGTGGGGTGATAAAAAGGCACGGGGGGCTCCTGAATTACCAGGAACATAAAAAAAGTCAATTTATTCTTAACGCTGAATGTTCACAAAACATTTCTATATAAAATATATGTAACAAATATGAAAATTTCACCTTGAAATAACATTAGGTCAAGAATTTTCAAAAATTGACAAAGACCAATATTAAAAATGGTGGACGGTACATGTGTTTGAATGCATCCTGTGACTTTATTTGAAAAGATATCATAAAGATGTGTTCAGTTTTGAAATCTGCACACTCAAATTATGCAGAAAACATTCCATTTTTATATATTCTTTAATTATGAAAAAATCATCCCCTGTTGCTAGTAAATGTACTGTCAATGAAGACTTGGCAGAAAGTAAATGACTACATATTTCACATTTATATGGTTTTTCACCAGTATATGGCCTTCAACCATCTTGCGTCTGTATGGCTTGTAGCCAAAAAGGTATCTTCATGTGTTTTGTCGAGCAGGTGTTTTATCAAAATGATTTATCATATAAGATACGGGGCCCCGAGTGGCCGAGTGATCTAAAGCGTTCACCGTTCCAGATCACTGCCATCTCACCTCTGTCTGCGTGGCTCCGAGTCTCAAGCTCGGCTAACGTTGTTATGTGAGAAAGCCTGCCAGTAGCTTCTCGTGGGTCAGTAGTTCTTTCCGGGGTATTCCTAGCTACGATGTCGTAGCCTCAACTTGATTTGCTGTGGTTGAGGCTACGGACTGATCCCATATCGTGTAATGGAGCAAAAAAAAAATCATCACTAAAGTGAGAAAAACAAACAGTGTAGAAATGAACTACATAAGTATGATCATGTTGTGAAAGAAGTTTGGCTTATTTTGAATTTATTAAGCCCTTACACGATAAAATAAATTGGCATGGTTACTCTAACTGTATCATGTCCGCCATGACAGATTACGCAAGACTCTCGCCGTGACCCCTTTTCTACGTAAAGCTTGCCAGACCATATTTTGGATATTCTACGTTATATTATTATCAATCAGTCGCTTCTTGGTGGAATTTCAAAGTTGCCGATAAACCGTATTTACGTTTAATGCGCAGAATTTCTGACCCAAACAGCGCCAAATTTTTACTACGATTTGTTTACATTTCCAAATAAGGCGTCAATGTCCTTATATGGCACATAAACAAACGAGGCTGAGAAAGGAAGTAATCATTGTTTGAAATAATATGGCGGACAGTCTAAACGAAAATATCGGCTAAAAAAGGTAAACGAGATTTTACAACTATTTCTACAATGATTTTCGATACTTCCAGTATTAAATAAGAGGACTACTCAATTTATTGGATTATATGCAAGGAATATGTTTAAAGTTTTATTATTAGGCTAAAAGAGCGCCGGGTATGAATTACACCCGGCTTGCTCCATTAACACGTATATGCTCATGTTAATACCCTGTCCACGAGGTACGAGTAAGGGTACTAATATTAGTTATCTGGTATTCCAAGGTTCTTCCTCCACCATTTATACTGACCGCCATGTATAGCCTATTTTGTGTTGAAAATGGCGTTAAACCCTACAACAACAACAAATAAGTCACACGTGTATAGTTTTTCACCAACGTGTACTGTGCGTGCACTTTCAAATGTGCTAACTAATTACTGTTCTGACTAAACAATTTCTAAATTATTTTAGATCTGAATGTTTTGCCAGCAGGTGGATGCTAATCGGTGTCGACAAAGACTTTCCAGTAAATGTAATATTTAAATTAATTGTGACCATTATCATATGCATCCTCGTAACAATCAGGAATGTGTCTTTAAAGCTGTTTTCAGGGAAGGAGGGGGAAACCATTTGTTTCGAGGGTGGCGTGTTGAAATAAAACACAATGAATTTTAAAAATCTGGGTAACTGCACATTAAAGTTTACATTATGTCAGGATTTTAGAGCTGTTTGTACCCTCAGTATGTCTCGATTTGAGACCTGCTTGTACCCTCATTATGTCTCGATTTGAGACCTGCTTGTACCCTCAGTATGTTTGGATTTGATATCCGCTTCTACCCTCAATATGTCTGGATTTGAGACCTGCTTGCACCCTCAATATGTCTGGATTTGAGACCTGCTTGCACCCTCAATGTGTCTGGATCTGATACTTGCTTCTACCCTCAATATGTCTGGATTTGAGACCTGTTTGTACCCTCAGTATGTTTGGATTTGAGACCTGTTTGTACCCTCAATTGCTTTGATAATGAATACTTAACATAACACAAATGACACATATTACACCAGTCTATCCAGACACCAGCGGCGCTTAAGACTAAACTCTTAATGCTGAGCGCCTAGTGAAGCAGTTATTAGTACATGTACAATTTGTATAAGTCTTTGATATAATTTGAGGTTAGTGTTAGAACTGGCTGGTCTGGTGTCAGGATACTGGGAGTGGGCGGGACTTGATGCTGTATGTCTGTGGCATGATACCACAGTGCTAGACATCGCTATAAACTGCCACAATGCATACATTGTAGCGACATGACTGAAAAATTGTTAAAACTATGTTAAAAATCCAAATCATACATCACACACTGTGTATAACGTACATGTACATGTACATATTCAAAGTTGAGTTGCACATAATTGTCTGCATATCTCATATTTCAGTGTCTTGTGACCAAAAGGCTTCAAATCTGACATAGCCTGCTAGCGCGAGGAGAGCAACTTTCCTGACAGATTATGTGTGGAAAAATGGCGTTAAACCAAACAGCAACACCAACATCCAATGAATTTCATGGACCCGAAGCTCCGAAATATCTGCTTGTAACTTTTCAGACTATGGACATTATATACTCTTTTCTTCATATTTAATGAGCTAATGGGAGCATTTGTTTTACATCAATGTAAATCAGTCGGTATTTCCAAGCACGTGAAGCACGGGCACAGGCGTGAGGACCAATATTATTGTTGTTGTTGTTGTTGTTGTTTAACGCCATTTTTCAGCACACGTAGGCTATACATGGCGGCCAGTATTAATGGTGGAGGAAGAACCTGGGAAATCCCCGGAAAGAACCACCGACCCTCGAGAAGCTACTGGAAGCCTTCTCACATACCCACATTTGCCGAATCCGAGACTCGAACCCACGCAGACAGAGGTGAGATGGCAGTGATCCGTAACGGAGAGCGCTTTAGACCACTGGGCCACTCGGAGCCCCGCCAATATTATTTTCAAAAAATCTTATAGTACAACCTCCATCATTTATGAACCAATTCAAAATGTACAAGTAGTGAATAGGGATAGTATAGCGTCAATGGGACTTATCATTAAAAAGACCCTTGGGAACATATAGCGTCAAGGGAAATTTAACATGGAGAAAAATCGTGGGAACATATAGCGTCAAGGGAAATTAACATGGAGAAAAATCGTGGGACTGTATAGCGTCAAGGGGAATTTAAACAGGGTGGGACTGTATAGCGTCAAGGGAAATGGAACATGGGATTTTTTTTTAAAATTTTTTTAAAAAAAGGATAGGCAATGGAAAGGCTATCTCTTTTCGAGAAATATGGCTGGCCCTGAAAAGGGCCTTTGGGTTTATGTTAATATGCCCTTAACATAAAGGGCATCTGTGGCATCTTCTTTTCCTCAAACTTCGTCTTACAGCAGGGCCATACATCAGAGTCCTCTTGAGGCAACCTTGTCTCTCTATGTAGACTCTTCGTATCCACAAACTGCTGGTGGTCCTGTGGACAACGGTCCACTTGGATCGGACATATATGAGCATGTCCGTCCTGAACATCATCGTTGACACAAGGGTTGAAGATTCAACGTCGGTCCACATGTTGAGGCTCCGAGAATAGGTGAATCAATGCAGTGAACTGCGCTTATTTATAGGGACAGAAAGGATTGAAACGGATTGAGTTCATTCACCAATCCGAACACGCGTTACAGAATTCAGTCAGCCCGCATCCAATCCGAAGAGAGCAGTCTGTGACGTCACGTAGTCTATATAGATTCGCTAGCGCTTGTGTGCAGTCAATCTATGCGACAGTGATTCAACATGACGGAAACTCAGAAAACGATCCAATGGGGTGCACCAGCAGGGGAGACCGCCCAAGGGAACCCGGACTTACTTTCAGAAGAGGTGAATTGGGATTTTGTGGATTTTCTCTCTTCGCAAGAATTTGTTCCGGAACCTTCGTTACCTTCTTCATTACCGCAAGTGGAGAATTTTAGACAGAGACAGAAAGAAGAATTGGAGAAATTTATACAACGACAAAAGGAAGCGGAACAGGCTTTTCTCCTACAGCAACAGCAACAAGAAGAAGAGGTAAGAAAAAAACAACAGCAAGAAGAAGTAGCAGCAAAGAAACAAGAGGGTGAAAATCAAACGGTCACGGTACTATTGGACATTTTAGCGGAGTTAAGAAGTCTGAAACAAATGTATCAGACTTCTTTATCACGACCGAAGAGAATACGACCTTCCCGAGCTAAACACGTCAACCCTGTGACTAAGCCTACCGTACCACCCTTAGTGATTTCAACCCAATCATTATCATCATCATCAACATTACGCAGTCCAGAAGTAGGCCTTGGCCGTGGCAAAGGCATAAGGCAGTTAAAGTTGATTGCTTAAACTCACCCCTTCACCATGAAGAAAAAAGGCCCTTTTCAGGGCCACCCACATTTCTCGAAAAGAAATACAATTTCAATTTGCCAATAACTCAAAAAAAAAAAAAAACACCCATTTTACCCTTATAGTACGTGTCTGTGTATGAGTGCGTGAGTGTACGTTCTTATTTTAAAATCAAAACTCAAAGACACTTACCTTATATCATTCATTTATTCTTTTATCCATTTTTACAATCCAATTCACAACACAACACTTTAATAAAAAGTTCATTGACTTCTTCTTTCTCCTTGTTTACTCTCTCTGTTTTTTAAATTTCTTCACCGTCTTTTCCTCATTTTCTTCCCTTCTTCTTTTCTTCTTCTCCTGTTTCTTTGCCTCTTGTAAATAGAATTGTCTTTTTTCTTCCTCTTCTTCCTCTGAAGAATCCCTCTCTTCTTCCGAAGAATCCCTCTCTTCTTCTGAAGAATCCTTCTTTTCTTCTGACTCCTCTTGTTTCTTTTTTGGGCAATCTGGAGACCAATGTCCTTTTTCTTTACAATAATAACAGGTATCTTGACTTTTGTCTTTTTTAGTCCCTGTTTTTGTTCTTTTTTGACGGTCTGGACACTCTGAAGACCAATGCCCTTTCTTCTGACAGATATAGCAAGTATCTTGACTTTTATCTCGAAAGGAAGGAGAGTAGTCCGTAGGCTGGTCTGAAGAGAATTTTCTAATGACCCCTCGCAAAGCTCTGACGAAACGTTCCATCTGGTTAGTCTCTTCCATCGTTGTGCTCGGCTTGAGAGTGAAATGAATAGTGAAAGGAGAAGACACACACCCTTTTATATACGCTGGTCTGCTATGACTATAAAGTAGCTCATGGTGTTTGAACTTGAGTCATTTGACTTTTTGCTTTCAAGATGAAACGATCCCATTCATTTGAGAAGAAAGAAGAAGAAGAAAGTAAGAGGCCGAAACGTGATCTATCGCCTCGTACCAGGGGTGAAATCTTGGCACAAATTCATGCCAGTGATTTTGAAGAGGACATGAGTGAACCAGAATTTGAAACCTTTAAACCAAGTTCACCACCCTTAGTCAACCCTGAAAAGTACTATTCCATTCGAGAGACGGAAAAGCGCTCCTCTAGAAAATTTAGAACCACGGCTTACAAATACACGGTGAAGTTTAAAGATTTCAAGGCTGAAGTGCCGTTAGAGAAAGCAGAAGTGTTCATCACTGAGGTGTGGGATTCTTTGCTCACTGAACTCAAGCAACAATGTCAACCCAAAGAAGACGATCGCTTGAGACTTTCCATACAACACGACGGTTTGAAATCCCCTGTTTGGATCGAGTTTAGCACCCCTGCAGAATTGACCGCTTCCAAAGTCATGGACAAGATTCAACACGTGCAACAATCTAATGACCAGTTTGACATCACCGATGGAAAAGCCACATTGGACATGACCCACGTCTCTCCTCCTCAAGGGACCGGACGCAAAAAGATGTTATTGGTGAACGACCTTCGCAGCATTAAGCGTAGCCTTGTCCAAATTCACAATCCTCATGACCAGATGTGTTTAGCCCGTGCCATCGTGGTGGGACGAACCTATGCCAACAAGAACGACACGGTAGAATGGAAAAGAACCTGGAAAACTATTCAACAATCGGACCGAGCCAAACAACGAAATGAAGCAGAACTCCTGTTGCAACAAGCTGGCCTGTCCAAAGACACACCCTGTGGCATTCCTGAGATGCAAAAATTGCAAGATGCCCTAGCTCCACGATACACCTTGAAAGTGCACCCTCAAGAAGTGCGCGGGCCTCTGTTGTTTCGAGGGCAAGATTTTAAGGACGGAAAATACATTCATGTTTATCATCACGATGACCATTTCGATACGATTACCAGTATCACCGGATTCCTGGGATACGGTTATTACTGTGAGAAATGTGACCATGGTTATAATAATCGAGAGCAACACAAGCATTGTGGATTGAAATGCTCAGGATGTTTGGCCTCTTCACCCTGTCTGAGCGAAGAACCAGTGCCTTGCTCCACTTGTCTGCGCACGTTTGTTAGCCCTACCTGTTACCAACAACATCTGAAAACGCAAGGTTCACAGAAGAAATGTGCTTGTCAACTCCTGAGATTGTGCCCTACGTGTGAACAAGTCATATGTACCAATGCTGCCAAGGCACACGTATGTCGAGGAAAGAAAAAATGTCACATTTGTCACCACATCGTGGACTTGGAACACCAATGTTACGTGCAAAAATACCAACCCCCACCAGAGAAAGAGGATGGTCACAAGAAGAAAGGCAATTTCATCTTTTTCGATTTCGAATGCATGCAAGAAACCGGCATTCACATTCCTAATTTTTGCGTGGCTCATCGAGCGTGCGAGAAGTGCATTCAAGAACCTATCTTCAGTCATTGCCCTCACTGCAGCAAGATTCCCGGAGGGCGTGAAAAAATCTTTCGGGGACCGAACACGTTAGCCGATTTTGCCCAATGGGTCTTAGACCCCATCGACAAGACGTGGAGCCAAGAGGACATCGAACGTTACGGAGATTGTCATCGTCATGCCACGGTGATGGCTCACAATTTCTCCGGATACGATGGACAGTTTCTTTTGAGGTACTATACGGAACAAGGCACCGAGCGTCCTAAAGTGACTTTGAACGGAGCCAAAATCATTTTCATGCAAGTGGGACAAGTGCAGTTTAAAGATTCGATGAGCTATTTGGCCATGCCTTTGAGTCGAATGCCTAAAACGTTTGGAATGACAGAAATGGCTAAAGGGTACTTTCCACACTTTTTCAATACGGAAGCCAATCAACACGCCGTTCTACCCCATTTACCTGAGGCTCACTATTACGACCCCGACAACATGCGTACCGAACAACGAGAAGCTTTCTACGCTTGGTACCAGGCTCACGCCTCGGACCCTTTCGACTTTCAGGAAGAAATGCTAAAGTATTGTCGTTCCGACGTGGACATTTTACGGCGTTGCTGTGGAAAATTTCGAGAACTGTTCATGGAACACGGAGGGGTCGATCCTTTGAAAGAAGCTTGCACCATTGCCAAAGCGTGTTCCTTAGTGTATCGACAACGATTCATGCCTGAAAACACCGTGGCTGTCATCAGCCCTCAAACGACCCACTTTGTCAAACGTCAATACTCGGTCAAAGCCTTACGCTGGTTACATTACTTGTGCGACAAGGAAGACAAGTGGATTCAGCATGCCCGCAACGGAGGGGGCGAAAAGACCATCGGAACGTATTCGGTCGATGGCTGGGACTTAGAAAACCCCAAGATCGTGTACGAGTTTAACGGTTGCTTATTTCACGGATGTCCTGTTTGTTACCCTGACCGTGGCACTAAAAATCAGTTTTTGCAACGAACCATGGAAGACTTGTACCAGGACACTTGTCAGCGGCGCCTAAAGTTAGAACAGGAAGGATACCAAGTGGTGGAAATGTGGGAACACGAGTACGATCACCGTATGAAAACCGATCCCGAGTTTAAACGCCTCGTGGAAAGTTACCAGTTCATGGACCCGCTGAACCCGAGGGATAGTTTGTACGGAGGAAGGACCAATGCCACCTGTTTGCTGTACCAAGCCGACGAAGAGAAAGGAGAAGAAATCAAATACTTGGACGTGTGCTCGCTGTATCCCTACGTGTGCAAATATTGTCGCTTTCCTGTAGGGCACCCGCAATTGTTAACGGAACACATCGACCTGAAAAACATTCGACAATACGAAGGCTTGATCAAGTGTAAAGTTTTGCCTCCCACGAACCTCTACCATCCCGTCTTACCTCACCATTGTCAAGGCAAACTGATGTTTCCCTTGTGCCGTACTTGTGCCGAAACGTGCAACCAAGACCAGCCTTGTCATCACAGCCAGGAAGAACGGGCCTTGACGGGAACCTGGGTCAGCGTAGAATTGTTCAAAGCTCTGGACATGGGATACGAACTGTTAGAAGTATACGAGATTTGCCACTTTCCCAAGACACAACAGTACCGCAAGGGTGATCCCAGTCAGAAAGGCATTTTCGCAGACTACGTGGATGCCTTTTTGAAACTGAAGCAAGAAGCCAGCGGCTATCCTTCCTGGTGTCACACTCCCGAAGACCAAATAAAATTCAAAGAGAAATATTACGAACAAGAAGGCATCACTTTAGACCACATCGAGAAAAACGAAGGCAGGCGATCGTTTGCCAAAGTGATGTTAAATTGCTTGTGGGGTAAAATGGCACAACGACCGTGTTTACCCAAGACGGAATATTTGACAGAACCTTCCCGCTACTTCCAGATGATTCACGACAAAACCAAATACATGAAACACGTGGACGTCGTTCGAGAGAATTTGATCTTGGTCAATTACGAAGAAGATCTGGACTTTGTACAAGACGATCCTTTTGGAAATGTCATCATTGCGGCTTACGTGACAGCCCATGCTCGCTTAAAATTGTACGAAGCTTTAGAACTGTTAGAAGAACGCGTCCTGTACTTTGACACGGACAGTTGCATTTACATCCATCACCCGATTCAACATCACCCTAACATCGAAGGAGACCGTTTAGGAGCCTGGACAGACGAGCATCCCGACGACAAGATTCTAAGTTTCGTCAGTGGCGGTCCCAAAAATTACGGCTACGAATACCGGGACAAACAAGGAGAAGTGCACACGACGTGCAAAGTGAAAGGACTGACTCTGAATTATCGTACCCGTCGTGTGGTCAACTTTGGGGTATTGAAAGAAGCCTTGCAGTCTGGAAAAGATCAACACTTTAAAGTGACCACTTACCAACCGAACAAGATTGTACGTTTACCCACTCACCACATCGTCAGTCGGCCCTTGGAAAAAGTCTATCAAATCGTGTACCAGAAGCGAGTTCGACTTCCCAATCATTTCACCTTACCGTACGGTCACACCGGTATTGGTCTGTATATAAAAAAGGAACCCTAGGCAAGACCGATAGTTCATTGTGACTACCAAGACCGAGCGAACAAGATGAATACTTTGAAAAAGACATCGTTCCAGTTTGGGGATTGTAAAAAAGTTGTATCTTTCTCTAGTGTGACTAATACTGGATGGATAAGACCCAGACATTGCGACGGAAAATGTCCGGAAGGAAACTGCGATTGTCCATGTGGTTACCATTGTAATTGCGTAACGGAGTTTGCAGACGAGTGCGATTGTGAGCCTTGCGATGGGACCGATGCTGTACGTTGTGACCTGAGCGATGCCGTAAAGCATCATGGGAACTTTGTTCTCACTGCCCCTGTCATGGAAAGTGATGCTGTGCGTGTCAAACCTGAGGGATGCGAAAGCGATGCCGCTCGTCCTCTTAGACATTTTACCGGGTTTAAAGGGGAATGTCAACCTTCACGTTTACCTCCCTACGGATGTCATCCAGCCCTGAGCAAACTCCTGTTCCTGTCACCCAACCCTCATCGAAACGAACCTGTGAAAGACGAATATTCGTTCCCTGTGCGTTTGTCGGAATACTGCGACTTTGAAAATCGTCTTCAATCGTTCAAAGGAAAATGGCCAAAGTATCTGGGAGGACCGACCCCCGAAGAATTAGCCAGAGCCGGATTTTTCTACTTGGGCGAAGGAGATAAAGTCAAGTGCTTCAGTTGCGGTGTGTCACTTCACCACTGGGAACCGCAAGATTCGGCCTACGTAGAACATGCTCGATGGTCACCGAATTGTCATTACTTACCCTTAGTGGGACCGAGACATTGAAGTAACTTCTTACCATAATAATCTGTTCATGGATACTTTACAAGAGAACATTCGTGCTTTGCCTGTGGAGTTGAGAGAACGCATTTACCGAGAGCTGGTCAAAATACAAGTGAAACGTAAAGAACAATTGCATCCGTTACGTCACCGGTGTTTGAACCACTGGTACCTGAAGGCTATACAAGGATTGATTCAATTGAAAGTGTTCCATCGGACAGACATTGATGAACGATCCTCTAGTTTTAAAAAGGATTGGTTTGGTATGGACGATTCTACCTACATCATTGTAAACGTACTGCATCGAATTCCAGAGGAAGAGTTAACGAATTACCAGCATCTTGAACACAATGTCAACTTGGTGAAAGAGGAAACTTCTGAACGAATTGTAATGTGTAGATTAGTGACTCAACGATTTAAATTGGACACTGAAGTGAAACCATGTTTGTGCAAAGAGTACATTTCTTGTGTCAGACCAAAGAGGATTTAGTATGACCTATTCATGGATACTTTGCTAGAGAACATTCGTGCTTTGCCTGTGGAGTTGAGAGAACGCATTTACCGAGAGCTGGTGAAAATACAAGTCAAACGTAAAGAACAATTGCATCCGTTACGTCACCAGATCTTTAACCACTGGTACCTAAATGGTATAAGAGAACTGATTCGTCAGAAATTGTTTCAGTGGTCAGACCTTGTTCAACACTTTGAGTTAGTGAATGATCGAAATGTTCATTATTTTGGTTACTTCGAGATTCACCTACAGCAATACATTGAGGAAGACAAGTTAAAGGATTATCAACATATTTTACGTGGAATCTACTTAGAGGAAGAGGAAACTTCTAAACGAACTCTGAAGTTTCGGTTACAGTATGCAAGATTTAGATTCCCTACTGGAGAACGAAGATCTCTGGCTAGAAAGTACGTGTATTGTTTCCGAAACAAAGAGACTATAAAAACAGGCTGCCATGCCACGACTTATGTCACATGTCATCCAACAGATTCCGTGGAAGGAACTCAATGACCATATTCAAACCGTGGATCATTACCATCGATTATTACAAGAACTGTATCCATTCAATTTGGGACGACAAGTGGTGTGTGTCTTAGTGACTTGTTTTTTGGGATTTCGTTTACCAGCCGATTCTTTGTGGACTCTTTACGATCAGTACTTACCACCTCCATGGCCTTAAATGGTCACGAAAAACTCCTTTTGCTCAAAGCCTTGCGTTTTCATCTGGATACTTCTCGACCTCAACAGGAAAAAAAGGTTCGTCAACTTTTAGCTACCCAAGACGTGTATGACGATGTGTGTGTAGCTTGTGACTTACACCCCCATTGGACAGATGTTCGTGATTGGAAAAAGGGGGGTTTTGAGGCTTGGACCCAAGAAGTGGCCCAGTATGCACAAGAGTTGTTCAAGGAAAAAAGTTACTTTTCAACCTGTGTTAGTGACGGTGCCAGAAGAACCCGTCACCGAGAACAACCACTCGCTTCAGGACAGGACTGTCATGGACATGCCTGAAAGGTCATTCCGGGAGGACACTTGTGTGACAATACCTCATGTAGAGACTGTAAGAACATTACACACTGTCTCTAGGACATCTTGGTTACCCAAAACATGTTGTACAGAGACTTGTTTATATTCCACTTTGATCGTTTTGATGTGTTTTTTATTCCTGTACATCACTATTTGGGTTTTATGTATTTTTGTCTTTCGTGTTCCCATTTGAAACATTCAATAAACGTGTTCTGAAAAAGTATATAAACTCTTGTCTTGTTTGTTTTCGTGTCACAAGTGACATTTCTCACACCATGGCTACCTCTGTTGTCTCTGCTCCCTCTTCCTCTACTGTCAAAGTCATCGACGAACACTTAGATCGTGCCAGTTGGGAGGCTTTGTATCTTCGCCATCCCTTTAACATGCTCATTGCTGGACCTAGCGGTTCAGGCAAAACCGAATTCGTCAAACGTTTGATCGAACATAAACATCATTTGATCGATCGGCCCCCTCAACGGATCGTGTGGTGTTACAAAGAGTGGCAATCGGCGTACAGCCTCTTGCGAGAAAGTCAAGGCGATTCCATCGTGTTTGTGGAAGGCATTCCTAAAGAAGACGATGGCATCGTCTCTGACTCCCGTCTAACCCATTTGGTCATTTTCGACGACATGTTAGGAGAAGACGAAGAAGAAATTAAATTGTGGTTCACGCGCAAAGGGCATCACCGTAATGCCAGTGTCGTTTACATCACCCAAAATTTGTTTCAACAAAGTAAAGCCCATCGCACCATCAGTCTCAATGCGCATTACGTGGTCTTGTTTAAAAGCCCTCGAGATAAATCGCAAGTGCAAGTCTTAGCCAAACAGTTAGGAACGCCTTGGCTGACTCAGGCGTACGACGATGCCACTCAAACGCCACACGCCTATTTACTCGTCGATTTGAAACCTACCACTCCCGAGGATTTGCGATTTCGTACCCACTTGTTTCACCACTGGTGCCAAGACGGAGGGCCTGTCCTGTACACGTCTCCGTCCTCGACTTCATTTCACTTCCCATCAAAAAATCTATAAAAACTTCAGACCCTTTTTCGTCTGTCTCACACTCAGTGCGAACATGACGTCCCTTCAGTCGCATCTTCCCGTCAAATTGATTCGTGCCTTGTATGGCATCAGTCGAGAAAAAGATCCACAAACACGAGCTCGTGTCTTAGAAGCTAGTCTCAAAGAAGTCTTACGATGGTTCACGGTGACGGCACGTCAATTACTCCAAGGAATCATTCAGATTCCTCATCAAACCCAACGCTTTTTCGATCGAAACAAAGTCGCTTTGGTCCAACTGGCCGATCCCCGCATCGACACTCAAACCAAAAAACAAATCATTTTGAAACCTGGAGGGAGCGGTACTCTAGGAGGGGTCATCATTCGCTCACTCTTAAGATGGGATCCTAATGCCCCCAAAGTTATCCCTAAGACAAAAGTTCAACGAAGCCCCAAGAAGAAAAAGACCAGGTCCCCAAAGAGAAGAACTTCTCCAGTGGCGGGACCCTCCTCTTACCAGACACCACCCCGAAAAAAGAAAAGAAGCCCCCAGAAAAAGAAACAGAGAAAAAGTCCTCAGAAAAAGAAAAGTCCACAGAAGAAGAAAACTAGTCGCAAGAGAGGCACTGCGGCCAGGACGCAGCCTTACACTCGCAAACCACGACCTGCCACAGCGTCTCCGACAGCCTCACGTTTGTCCACTTCTCCGTTGATGTCACCAGGAACTGAAGAGTACTTGGAGACGTTGATTACACCAAGAACTTCTCCGTTGATGACCCCCAAAAGAACTTCCCCAGTGGCAGGACCTTCCAATTTAGCGGCAGTGGCTGCTGCTCACAAAGTACCTTCTCCCAAAATCAAAGTCCATGAAAGATCGGGCATGTTACAAAGTTTACTGGATTTGTCCAAGCAAGAACTGGCTCGATTTAGTCCGTTACGTACCCCTGCACGACGTGTCATGCCTGTCCTCAAACTGATACGACGTAAAGACAATCAATGGCGACGCGTTCCAGTATAAAAAAGGCCTGTGACCAAGTAGGGTATCAGTGTTTTTTTTGGTGCTCCTGAAGACTCAAAGATGTCACCCTCCAGAAAACCCCAAGGAAAGAAAAGGAAAGGACTGCCACCACGTTTAGCCAAACATGGGGACCTGTTATCTGTCCTGTCCAAAGCTTCTCCACCCCTACGAAAAAAACTCATTCAAACGGCCTCCAAAGAGGTCATCGATACCGTGTGCGAATGTTGTTTGAACGTTTTGAAAGGCACGATCCCTTTGTCCAAACACCAGAAACAATGCTTAGGCAAACATCGTCACGTTCTTCGGAAAATGGTTCAAAAGAAAATTCCCATTCGTCAAAAAAAGAAGATGTTGGTCCAACGTGGAGGCATTTTACCTCTCTTGTTAGGCCCCATACTGAAAGGAGTCTTGGGAACCATGTTGGGAGGACTGGTGGGAGCAAGATAAAAAGGCCTTCGGAAGTCCCAAGATCTCAGAATCGACCCCTGACAACCCCATGCAAGGACGAAAACTAGCTTTAGTGCCTTACAAACGATGGATGGAATACCATCGGTGGCAAGAACAACGCACCCCGCATTTACCTCCCAATCCCAATTTGAGCGAGATGTCCCAGTTACAACACGAATTGCAGTCCTTGATGGATCGCCAAGATTTGTCCGAAACAGAAAAATCGCAAAAGTACGGTCAACTCTTGCAACGACTGCAACTCTTTCACCAGAAAGCTTTAGACGAAACAGCTCTACCCACTTTGAAAGATTTTAAGACCTTGATGAAAAGTCCAACACCATCACCAGTACCAGTACCAGTACCGGTACCAGTGGTCAAGACAGAAAAAGGAAAAGAAGAAGAAGAAGAAGGGTTTCAAACTCCACCAGAAAAAGTACGCAAGTTAACAACACCACCTACCTCCAGAATTGGATGGATTAAAAAGATGATGGCCACCCCTTCTTCATCACAAGAGAAAAAGAAAGTGAAGACAGAAGTGAAGACAGAAGTGAAACAAGAACCGATATCCCCCGCTCAGACATCCTTCTCCTCTTCGACACCTATTGCTGGCCGCACACGCAAAGCATTGCAATCCAAGAAAATACCCCAAGAGAAAAAGAGTAGCATCCTCCAAGAGTGGGTGTCTTATTAACACATCAACCAACACAAAAAATAAAAAATGGAAAAAGTCTTAGCCAGCATTTACTACGATCCCTCCCATCCTGCAGGTTACGCAGGAGTTCAAAAATTGTATGGTGCTGCCAAAACGCGACTGAAAAGTCTCCGTTTACCTCAAGTGCAACGATGGTTACAAGAACAAGCTACCTACACTTTACACAAACCCATTCGACGCAAGTTTGCCAGAAGTCGCACCCGAGTGGAAGGCATCGATCATCAATGGCAAGCCGATTTAGCCGATGTCTCTCATTTGGCCAGCTACAATCGTGGCTACAAATATTTGTTTTGTGTCATCGACGTCTTTTCCAAATTTGCCTGGGTCGTGCCCTTGACTTCCAAATCGAGCAGCGAGTTAGTGCGAGCCCTGCAACGAGTGTTGAAACAAAGCGGTCGTCACCCTCTTCGATGGCAAACGGACAAAGGCACCGAATTTCTAAACCAAGCTTTCCAAAAAGAATTAAAGAAACGTGACATTCATTTTTTTACCACCGAGAATCCCGAAACCAAAGCCAGCATCGTGGAACGTTTTCAACGCACTTTGAAAGAACGCATGTGGAAATATTTTACGCATCACCACACTCTGAAGTACATCGACATCTTACCGCACCTGGTGCAAGCGTACAACCAATCTTACCATCGAAGCATCGGACGTGCCCCGCAGTACGTGACTCCCGACAACGAAGTGCTGGTGTTTGAACGCCTGTTCGGTACGTCCCCGACGAGGGCTGTCCCCAAGAAAAGTGGAGAGTTGGCCGTAGGAGATTGGGTGCGCATTGGCAAAACCAAACGCACTTTCGACAAAGGTTACTTACCTAACTGGACGACCGAATTGTTTCGCGTCACTCGACGAGTGCATGGCCGTCATCCTGCCGTCTATAAATTGGAAGACATGAACGGAGAAGTACTCAAAGGAACGTTTTATTTGCCCGAGTTACAACGTGTCACCAAAAAAGAAGACGACGTGTACGACATCGAAAGCATTCTCGAACGCAGAACCCGTAAAGTGGGCAAACGACGTGTCAAAGAAGTCAAAGTACGTTGGAAAGGATATCCACCCAGTTTCGATTCTTGGATCGACGCTTCGCAAGTCATCGACTATAAAAAGAAGAAGTGACCATCATGCCCTTTCACACAGCAGACGCAGCTACGTCGACCAGTCCTTCTTCACCCAGTTCTTCTGTGCAAGATTTACAAAAACAACCCTTGTGGGTGTGGTGTGGAGAACGTGTGCCTAAAACGCAAATCGTCTTTTTCTGCCAAATCTTCGTGGTGTATTGTGTTATCGGGGCAGCCATTGCCAATTTGAGTTTGCAACAAGGAGACAAACAATTGTGGACCATTTTATTGAGCAGTTGCATCGGTTACCTGCTTCCCAATCCCTCCCTGAAATTCTCCTCGAACGGGAGCGTTGTGTCCAGTGCCAGTGCCAGTCACCACTCCAACCACAATCAGAACCCCATTTTGGGCGGAGACACGCCTCTGACGTCCATTAATAACCCCTCGGACAGCCACAGAACTCTGGAATTATGAGTCACCAAAACCAATTTTACTTAACCTTACCCAGTGACAGTTCCATGGAGGTGTTTCCCCACAACACGTTGTGCTGTTACACGGCCAAATTACCTCAGACCATCCCCTTAGATCACGAAGCCCATTGGGAAGTGGCTTTAGTGGAAATGATTCACCCGACCCAAGTCCTCAATGTCCTTCCCAATCAAAATGTTTTTGATGTGGAAGTTCATGACGAACAATTGCAACAGTACTTGGATACCTATGGCAAATATGACAAGAAAACCCCTGGCACAAAAAATCAAAAGTACACCACCTATCACTTGTTCATTCCCCCAGGCTATTATTTTAGTGGTCAACATTTGGTGAGCACCATTACCTCCAGGTTTAATGTCGTGTTTCTGAAAGCTTTGGAAAGTGTCAAAATAAGTGTCACCATGGAATACCACAAAACAGCTCGTCGCTTCTTGATGAAATTTGACGGGAGTAAAATCCTGTCCATTTTATTTTGTCCGGAATTGTTTGACATGTTGGGCGGAGACATGGACATGAGAATGGCCATGATGAAGAAAAACGAATCACCCATCGTTTACGACAACGAGTCTTTTAGCAAGTTATTTCGTGCCCCGGTAGAACTGAACCAAGGACTGAATTTGATGTTTGTCTACTCCGATGTGGTGGAGTATAACGTGGTGGGACACACCTCTGTACCGTTACTGCGTGTCATTCCTTTCAAAGTGGATTCTGCCACGAACGCTGACGAGGAAGGTGGAAACACTTATCACGTCCACCGCGAATTTGTCCATCCTCACTATTTGCCTGTCAGCAAGTCGTATTTGGACACGGTCAACATTACTATAAAAGGAGATTTGGGACAAAATATTCCATTCACCAAAGGAAAAGTCACGGTGAAACTCCATTTTCGAAAAAGGTTCTCTCACGATTCGTAAGTAAGTAAGTCATGTATCCAGTGTACCGAGGGGTTGCTCGACAGCGAGGACACGGTTTAGGAGACATGCTGAAATCGGCCTTTCGTTCGGTGGCTCCGGTGTTGAAACCGATGGTGACACGCGGATTGCACGCCTTGAAAGATGCGGCACTGACGCAAGGCAAAGAATTTCTCCAAAATGTCATCATCGACAAACAAAACCCTAAAGAAGCCTTCATGAGGGCAGGCAAAAATGTCTTGCTGCAAACGGGTAAAGACATTTTGGGCCGACGAGACACACCTATAAATGCCCTGCACGCTACCGAGTCAGGCATTCAGCAAGGACAAGGCAGAAAGAGACGACGAAGAAAACACCCTTTCACCAGACTTCAAGCGAGAAAGGCCAAGAAAAGAAGAACCGTTCGAGACTTAGACGTTTTCGATTATTGAGAAAGAGAAAAAAATGCTGCACCGAGAGTCTTGCGCTTGTTCCAAGACGGAACTGGACCTGTTTGCCATGCCCCCCACCATGATGACCATGCAAGAATCCCAGTGGGTGGAATTTCATCCCGTCTCCTCTTTGACGGAATCAGCTCCCATCGAGTTTGAAATCAAAGGACAACCCGAAGATTACATCGATCTGAATAGCAGTTACCTGTATTTGAAAGTGAAAGTGATCAAAACGGACAACACCAATCCAGGAGGCGATGCTAGAGTAGCTCCTGTCAACAATTTCATGCATTCCTTATTTAGCGAAGTGGACTTGTACTTGAATAACAAACTGGTCAGCAGCAGCATGGATACTTACCCATATCGTGCCTACTTGGAAAATCTCTTGACGTACGGAAAAGAAGCCAAGAATACTCATCTGGATGCTTGCGTGGTATGGAAACCTGACACAGCAGGTGTAGGCACGTTTAGCGACACAGTCCTGACAGAAGATGACAATCCTCACAATGTGGGGTTTAACGACCGTCGTAAGAAAATTCTGCAAGGGCGAAGTTTAGAACTGATGGATCGTTTGCATTTGGACATGTGGTTACAAGAAAAGTATTTGCTCAACGGGGTGGATATCCGTCTGAGACTGAATCGTAGTAGTGCCACTTTCCATTTGATGGCCCATGCCAACGAATACAAAACTATCATTCAAGAAGCCCGACTTTACGTGCGTCGTGTGGAAGTGTTACCTAAAGTGGGAAACGACGTCAGTCAGACGTTGAGCAGAACGACTGCCAAGTATCCGATACGACGCGTAGAAGTGAAAACGTTCACCATTCCTGCTGGACAGCGATCTATGATCGAAGATCATCTGTTCCAAGGACAGTTACCCAAACGTTTGATTGTTGGTATCGTCAGGAATTCAGCCTTCAACGGAACCCACGATCAAAATCCTTTTGAGTTTCAACATTACAATGTGTCCAAGATCGAAGTCAGTCGCGACGGCAAGACCTTGTGTACCCGACCCTTTGAGCCCAACTTTGGTGTCGCAAAGAATTATTTAAGATCGTACTTGTCCCTGTACGAAGCCACGGGACAGTTAGGAACCAACACCAGTCACGGTATTTCGTACGAGGATTATGCAGGAGGCTATGCTTTGTGGGGTTTTGATTTCACTCCAGACCAAGGCAGTGACGAGGGACATTTCCACCCTATAAAATCGGGCCAGATTCGTGTGGAACTTCAGTTTGCAAATCCACCTCCAGATCACACAGTGAACGTCATCCTGTATGCAGAATTTGACAATACCATAGAAATCAACAGTTTGAGAGAAGTCATTCTAGATTACTAGAAGTCATGGAAGACTGTTATCCCTCTTTACCTAGTGGAGAAACTTTGGACATGAAATGTGAGGAGACTGTGGAAGAAGAAGAAGTGATCATAATGAAGTCGAGATGGCCAGAACAAGAAGCCCATTTAGTCTCCTGTTTTGCCAAACACTTGGTCGATAAAATGACGGAATTGATCAAGAAAAATTGCTATGGATGTCAAAACGATCATCCCAGTCAAATTCAACACGATAAATGCCTAATGTTAAGTCAAGAAGAAAAATTGGACGAGTATCTGGACGAAGCTTGGAGTCTCATCTCGAACAAAGACGTGTTGCACCAGTGGTATAAAGACTTGCGTGAACATTCTTGTCCACCATTAACCACTCAAGAGATCCATCGTATCGAAGCTCTCCTGAATCAGAGTGAGGAAACAGAACGAATAACCGTCTATTCGTCAGACATTTTCAAGCAAAAAGTCAGGATCGAATTGACGACTTATTATTACCTGTGAAGAAGAAAACACAAAACAATGGATACCTGGGAACTTTATTACCTTTTGAACCACAGTTCGTATACGGCTTCTTGGAATCCTGTCGTCTGTGCTAAAGATGAACTCCCTCATCGCAAACCTAAAGACCATCAAGCTTACGTGATCAACACGGACGACAGTCATCTCCCAGGAACCCACTGGGTAGCCGTCTACTTTCCTCAAGAAGGATGTGTGGAATATTTCGATTCGTACGGATTGCCCCCTTTGGAAGACGATATCATCGACTTTATGAGAAGAAATGCTCAAACCACCCGATTCAATAACGTAAAATTACAAGGCACAGATTCTTTGGTGTGTGGACAGTACTGCGTGTATTTTCTGCATCATCGCAGCCTGGGCTATTCCTTAGAACATTTAGTGACTCATTTTGATCCTCGTTCTTCTGCTAGAAACGATGTGAAAGTAGATCGATGGTTTTGTGACCATTATGCTTATCTTTTGTCTCAAGCTAGGAAACGTAGTGTCCATCAATGGCCTAATGATTTCCAAAAGTGGAAATCACAATTTCATTCACAACGTTGTCAGCCCTGTTCAAAGTAATTAGTATTTGAAGAAAAAAATGTTTGTGATTAGAAAAAGATTGTTTGATGTTATAGTATTGGATTATTGTTAAAAAATGTTAGAAATGTTGATGTTTAGTGTTAAGTGATTTTTGAATAAAAAATGTTGTGTTTAGAAAAAAATGCCTTTGTCTTTTGTTTAGCTATAAGAATGTTGGATTGATGCTCTTTCATTTCTTACTATCCCTCTCATGAACGTTGCGGCTCGAAAACCGTGTGGGGGATGTTTTCCTTCACGTCCGCGCTTTGACTTTAAGAACCGGGTTGTTCCCAGTCTAACCATCCATTGTCGACTCATCCTCCTACGAAGATGTGCTCCAAACTAGCTAAGCTCAACGAAGCCTACGTGAATTTGCATAGGGTCAGACACAGTCTGATACCGAAGCCAGAAGAAATAGAGAATGTGAGAATGTTAAAAATCACTGAAGACCTGATAGAAGAGCTCTTCAGAGAAGAAATGAACAGGGAGAAAGAAGAATGGACAGAGAAGTACAGACTTCAGAGACAGCAGCAACAGCAACAACAACAACAGCAGCAACAACCTGAAGCTGACAGAGGCTTTGTCGATTGTCGTATCGACACCAAAGAGTTCTTCTTCTCTTTCCGAAGAAGCAGACCTATCGCCAGAAAGTCTATCCTCAGAGGACATCGCATTCTTAGAAACTAAAAAAGAATGCCATAGCAAAAAACAAAAAAACAGCCCTTTTCAGGGCTACCCAATACTCTAGAAAAGAAATAACCATCAATTTGCCAATGTGTGTAGGTAGAGTAGTGTGAAAATAAACACTAACTCTTTTTCAAAAAAAATGTGAGGGTATGTGTTTGTGTATAGGATTGTGTGTTTGTGTGTTTGTAAGTGATCAAGTAGGTTGGTGTGGATAGTAGATTAAAATGATGTTTGTTCTTTTGGCTGTTTGAGGTGTATATTTGGAGTTATGAGTATGTGGATAGTCTATTGGAGTGATTTATAAAAAATTTTAAAATAGTGATGGGTAGCATAAAAAGTGAGTGAGTGTTTCTTTTAGGTCCGCGCGTTGCTGTTTTTTTTTTTTTGGTCACGATCTAGGTAAGATCAATTTTATGTTATTAGGGGATGTTTTCCATCACATCCGCGCTTTCACTATAAATTGAAACTCGCTGGGCAGTCTAGCTACCCTTGTTGATTGATCAACACCAAAAATGAACACGAGACTGGAGAAACTGTTGAAACTTCATGTGCATCTGGAATATGCCAGGCGCATATTAAATGAACTGGCCGCGGAAGCCATTGTCGAGGAGGGAAGGATAAGAGAGGAGGAAAGAAGAAACAAAGAAGAGGAGGAGAGAAGATATAAAGAAGAAGAGGAAAGAAGATACAAAGAGGAGGAGAGAAGATACAAAGAAGAGGAGGAGGAAAAGGAGAGAAGAAAAAATTTCAGAATCCCAGAGAGCGAAAATTGGGATTCTGAAGCGACATATCCTGCCTCTGCTCTCTCCCCCCAAAAGGTAAAAAGTAACTGGGGGATAAGATGTGTATGTGGTGCCAGGCCTGGAAGGTGCCACCATTAACCAGGTGTCCATGAAGTTCCAAAAACAGCCCTTTTCAGGGCTACCCAATACTCTAGAAAAGAAATAACGATCGATTTGCCAATGTGTGTAGGTAGAGTAGTGTGAATATAAACACTAACTCTTTATTAATAGTGGGAGTGTATGTGATTGTGTGTTTGTGTTTGTAAATGTTGAAGTAAGTTTGTGTGTTTGTGTTTGTAAATGATGAAGTAAGTTTGTGTGAATAGTAGATTATGGGTTTCTTAGCGTATGTGGAGAGTATAGTTTGGGTTATATTATATGAAATGAAAAAGTAGGGGGATGTTTTCCTTCACGTTCGCGCGTTGTTGGGTCATGATCTAGGTAAGATCCATTTTATGTTTTTAGGGGGATGTTTTCCTTCACGTACGCGCTTTAAGTATAAGAACCCACAGTATTCGTCGTTCAAACCATTCTTCATAGAAGATGGCTTCAAACCACCTGGATAAATTTCAGTCATTGCAAGACGTCCTTGACAATTTGGGAATGATAGAACAAATGCTCGTACGACTAGTTGAAGATCACTATTCTTATAGTCCGCATAGAGTAAAAATGGAAATTAATAATTTAAGAAAAGCAAAGGATATGATAAGTGGTGTGATGAAGGAAATAAAGGAGGAGAAGGAGGATGAAGAGGAAAGGACAAGGATGAGAGCATGGAATGAAAAAATTGAAAAAGAAGAAGAAAATGAGAAGAGGAAGAAAGAAGAAGAGGAGGAAGAGAAGAAAGAAGAGGAGGAGAAAAAAAAGAAGAAAAAGAGTGTAGGTGAGAAAATAAGAAGTTGGTGGAGGAAAAGAAGAAATTAGAAGCAGAAGAAGAAAACCCAAAGGCCCTTTTCAGGGCCAGCCATATTTCTCGAAAAGAGATAGTCTTTGAATTGCCTACCCCTTTTTTTAAAAAAATTTTTAAAAAAAATCCCATGTTCCATTTCCCTTGACGCTATACAGTCCCACCCTGTTTAAATTCCCCTTGACGCTCAACAGTCCCACGATTTTTCTCCATGTTAATTTCCCTTGACGCTATATGTTCCCACGATTTTTCTCCATGTTAATTTCCCTTGACGCTATATGTTCCCACGATTTTTCTCCATGTTAAATTTCCCTTGACGCTATATGTTCCCAAGGGTCTTTTTAATGATAAGTCCCATTGACGCTATACTATCCCTATTCACTACTTGTACACGAATAATTCTCATCTTATATACTGCTAAAAAAAGGTGAACAAAATCAAAATTAATAACATTTTAAAACTAACGTGAAGTGTCACGTGGTATGCAATTATGAGCTGACAGCAAATGCTTGTGCGTTCATGCTTTTATAGGAAAAGTGTTTTGTTTCGTGGAAATTAACACACCTGAAAAGTAAGTGCCCCTTAAAGGATCATTAAAGAATTCACGTGAAACTAATTGTAACGATACGACAGGTCCAGAAAGTATAGCATCGCCAAAACCAATGTCAGATAGACAAATACCAATGTTTCCCCACACACACACACACACACACACGAAAATGATCTACGGAATCATTTTAAAAATGTACGTCGAGAAAAGTTTGAAGCAAGGTAAGAAAATAAGTCCTTAAAAGAACGAATCGATAACTTCGATACAGAAAATAAAATTATGGAGGAAAATAATGAAATAGGGCATTGTGACTGCTTTACTGAGGACGAGATTAGATTACTTAAACCAGATTAGCCTGCATGAAAATATTAACTTCTACGGGATAGACACGAGTAAGGACGAAACCCTTCAACAGAGCATGAAAAAGAACGTGTATTTTTGTAAAAATAAACTCATCATCAATATTGAACCCCAAGACATTAGTGAAAATGCAAACTGACACATACTTTGCCGATTAATGAGTTGGATGACCGTATTGAAGGTACAACAGAAAAGGACAACACTGAGAGGATCTGGAATCATAGAAGAGAAGACTTTACCAAAAGCAACGTTGGAATTCATGGAGAAAGTTGGAAAAATAAACTCCGCAGAGAATACATATGTATGTAATTGCATGGTCGTCGCAAAATTGCAGAAAGGTAGCAAACTGCGAGTAACCACTGCAATTGATTTAGCCACTGTGCAAAGAAGCCTTGAAATTATTTATAAATGTGATAAACGACATGGATAACAATAATTACTACGTAAAGTAAATGATAATTTCGCGAGGCATTATGTGTGCATTTATATCGTTAATCACGAAATAGCAAGGGAAATAACTGTAGATTTTAGAGATGGTGTACAGTACTAGTGAAAGTACATGAATTGATAGTGCAATTGGTTCCTGCTGCTCTACTAACCGTAATGGGGGGGGGGGTCGATATGAAAACTTTCTAGCAACTGATGAAACAGTCTTTGGGGCATATCAAAATGAAGCAGACTTTATGGCATATCGGAATGAAACAGTGTTCAGGGTATGTCAGAATCAAACAGTCTTTAGGGCATATCAGAATGAAACAGTCTTTAGGGCATATAGGAATCAAACAGTCTTTAGGGCATGCCAGAATGAAACAGTCTTAAGGGCATATCAGAATGAAACAGTCTTTAGGGCATATCATAATGAAACAGTCTTTAGGGCATATCAGAATCAAATAGTCTTTAGGGCATATCAGAACGAAAGTCTTTAGGGCATATCAGAATCAAACAGTCTTTATGGTATATCAGAATCAAACAGTCTTTAGGGCATATCAGAATGAAACAGTCTTTAGGGCGTATCAGAATGAAACAGTCTTTAAAGCATATCATAATGAAACAGTCTTTAGGGCATATCAGAATCAAATAGTTTTTAAGGCATATCACAATGAAACAGCCTTTAGGGCATATCATAATGAAACAGTCTTTAGGGCATATCACAATGAAACAGTCTTTAGGGCATATCAGAACGAAACAGTATTTAGGGCATATCAGAATGAAACAGTCTTTAGGGCATATCAGAATCAAACAGTCTTTAGGGCATATCAGAATCAAACAGTCTTTAGGGCATACCACAATGAAACAGTCTTTAGGGCATATGAGAATGAAGCCCGAGCTTCATCTGACCCTTGCCACCCCTTTTTTGATATTTGGACGTTTATGTTGGGGTGTAGGGTCAAAGTCAATTCTCTGTCGAAAAGTTGGAATTCGCCGACGCCATTTAAGTACAAATATAACCACCAAGATCATATAAAAAATATTTCTTTCATATTTCAAACTGTCGTATATTTTAAATTGTTACATATTAGATTTCATTCATTGCCATGGTGACAGTGATTATCTTTGGATAATTCGCCGCGAACACATGCTGGCGACGTCTCGTACACATAGATACATAGCCAGGTATGTCATTTTTCGGTGGGTGGGGCAAAACTTGATTGGGAAGGGGGCAAAACTTGACGGGTTTGTTAATTTTCGCATATAGGCCGCATCAATTTTACAGCACACACACACACACACACACACACGTGTGTGTGTGTGTGTGTGTGTGTGTGTGTGCTATTACTGTATTCAGTGAAAACAAATACAAGCCTTTATCAGTGCTTGGACAATTTTTTTTCATTACCGTATCTGCGTTACTCGTGCAAATTTTATGGCAGAACAGTTTATTAGACAAAAGATGGGTTCGTCATTAAAGAGGGAGCGGTTAATGTGACAATACGATATATTTAAATGTGTAAAATAATGGGTTCGAATTAACCATCACATCGGGTACGAAACAGCCATCACCTTGGGTACAAAACGACCAATATCTACTGGATACGAATTGACTTGGGTCCGGATTGACCATAGGCCGTAGAATTGCACCACCGAGCAAAGGTTTCTTTTTATGTAACGCAACTTCGACTTTAAATAAAATTTGTCTGTGTCTACACGGTGGCAGTGTGAATAGTCTTTCCCAGTTAAAGTGCACGGCGGCTGTACGAATTGCTTTGCCTTTACACGCCTGATGCCGCATATATAAAGGGAGAGGAAATCTATTGTTGACAGTCAAATCACAAATGAAATGGCTGCATTTGTTTAGCCAGACCTTTGGAGACCGACCATACCAATGTGAATAGTGCCGATAGTTCTTCGCGTTATTTTGATGTGATAAAACAAATGATGATGCATACCGGCGAGAAACCATTCAAATGCGACATTTGTGGGAAGCCGTTTAGTCTCAAATCGAGTTTGCTGTGCCACTTGAACATACACACTGGTGATAAAACCTTCAAATGTGAAGTATGTGGGAAATTGTTTATACATAGTTCTAATTTGTCAGTTCATTTGAGGGTGCATACTGGTGAGAAAACATTCAAGTGTGAAAGATGTGGGAAATTGTTTAGTAATAGTTCTAGTTTGTCAAAACATGTGAGGGTGCACACTGGTGAGAAACCATTCAAATGTGAAATTTGTGGCAGTTCGTTTACTCAAAGCTTTACTTTGACATCACACTTATTGATACACACTGGCGAGAAACCATTCAAATGTGAAATATGTGGAAAGTCATTCAGCCTGAAATCTAGTTTGCCGCGCCACATGAAGATACACACATGTGAGAAATCCTTCAAGTGTGAATTATGTGGGAAGTTGTTTAAATATAGCTCTAATTTGTCAATTCATTTGAGGGTACACACTGGTGAGAAACCTTTCAAGTGTGAAATATGTGGGAAATTGCTGATTCATAGCTCTAGTTTGTCAAGACATGTGAGGGTGCACACTGGTGAGAAACCATTCAAATGTGAAATATGTGGGAAATCATTCACTCAGAATTCTAGCTTGTCGTCACACTTCAATGGACACACTGGAGACAAACCATTCAAATGTAAAATGTGTGGCAAATCGTTCAGAAATCACTCTCGTTTGTCAAGACATGGGCGGGTGCACACTGGTGAGAAACCCTTTAAATGTGAAATGTGTGGAAAATTATTTAGTAATAGCTCTAATTTGCTAACACATAATAAGATGCATACTCAAGAAAAACCATTCAAATGTGAAATATGTGGAAAATTATTTACCACAAACTCTGGTATGTTATCACACTTGAATATTCACACTGGTGAAAAACCATTCAAATGTGAAATATGTGGCAAATTGTTTAGCACAAACTCTAGTATCTTATCACACATGAAAACACACACTTGTGAGAAACCATTCAAATGTGAAATATGCGGCAATTTGTTTAGAAGCAGCTCTCATTTGTCAATACATGTGAGGATCCACACTGGCGAGAAACCCTTCAAATGTGAAATATGTGGGAAATCGTTTAGCAGTAACTCTAATTTATCACGACACGTGAGAGTGCACACTGGTGAGAAACCATTCAGTTGTGAAATATGTGGAAAATTGTTTAGTTGGAGTGGCAGTCTGTCATCACACATGAATATACATACTGGTGAAAAACCCTACAAATGTGAAACATGTGGCAAATTGTTCAGAAGCAGTTCTCATTTGTCAAGGCATGTACATGTGCACAATGGTGAGAAATCCTTAAAATGAGAAATATCCAGGGAAAGTGTCTAGTCAAAACACTTATTTGTCCAAACATCTTACATTGCACACTGTGTGTGAAACCCTTCAAATGTTAACTAAGTGGCAACTTAGCTTAGCCAGTGATATATTCAGTCATGGCACTTGAAGATGCACTCTAGTGAGGAATCACTCAGCTGTGAAATTTGTGGGATAAATCTTTAATATAGCTCGAAATGTAGTCATCACAGGTCAAGATACATGCTGGTGACAAATGTATAAATCTGGGAAATTGTTTAGCAATAATTCACATTTGTCAAAACACATGAGGGTGCACTCTAGTGTGAAACCATTCAAATGTGCTATATGTTGGAATTTGTTTAGTGTGAACACTAGTCTCTAGTCTGTCATCACACTTGAATATACACACTGGTGAGAAAACCATTCAAATGTGCTATATGTGGGGTTGTTTAGCCGGTGTGCTGAAGATTGGCACTGGTGACAAAACAGTGTTTGATATGTGAAATATGTGGAAAATTGTTTAGCGTAAACACTAGTTTGTCATCACACTTGAATGTACACACTGGTGAGAAACCCTTCAAATGTGAAATATGTGGAAAAACTGTTTAGCTGGAGTGGTGAGTGTGCACTACTTTGGTATCACGCTTTGGGATATACACTGGTGACAAGCATTTAAAATGTGAAATGTGTGAGAAATTAGTTTCCCAGATCTGTAATTTGTCATAACACAGGAAGAGTCACACTGGTGAGAAGCCCATCACATGTGAAATATGTGGGAAATTGTTCAGTAATAGCTCTGTTTGTCAATACAAGAGAGGGTGCATGCTGGTGAAAAACCACTTAAATGTGAAATACATAGGAAATTGTTTAGCGTGAATTCTAGTTTGTCATCACGCTTGAATATACACAATGGCAAAGAAACCTTCGGATGTGCTATAGTTGGGAAATTGTTTAGCCAGAGTGGTGAAGATTGGCACTGGTGAAAAAATATATTTGATATGTGATATATGCTGGAAATTGTTTAGCTTGAGCTCTAGTTTGTGATCACTCTGGAAGATTCACACTCAGGTGAGATACTCTTCAAATGTGAAGAGTGAGAAATTGTTTACTGGCTGTAGTTTGTCATGAAGTGTAGGTGCACACTGGTGAGAAACCCTTCAAATGTGAAACATGTGGGAAAGTTAGATCTTGCTCCAGTTCATTGTCAAATTTGAAGATTTGCACTGGTGACAAACTGTGCAAAATGTGAAACGTGTAAAATTTGTTATCCAGATCATTTTATTGTCTTCACAAACTCAAAGTTACACACTGGTACAAAACTGTTGAAATATGAAATGTGTATCAGATATTTATCAACATTTCTCTTTTTCAAGACATGAGGGTGCACAATGGTGAAAGAAAGCAGCCTTGTAGTGTATCCATAAAAACAGCCTTGCATGTGGGTGCCACTTTTAATCTGTACAGCTGTACTTTTTATCTAGCAAAACAAATGGATACCCAGTACTTTCGGCTAAATATTGACAGTTTTTTAATAATAAAATGTATGAAATTTTCAAGCAATAATACATGTCGGCTTTGGAGGATAACTTTTGATAAGTATGTCTACAGCACAGGAGTCAAGCTACACTTGAAGTTTAGGGAGAAGTGACTTGTCCTTTAGGACAGAACAGGGATAAGTTTGAGCTAAACAGGGATAATAGGAAGCTAACCAGGGAGATTTGGGACCAAAGCAAGAAACGCAATATATATATATATATATATATATATATATATATATATATATATATATATATATATATATGTTATGCATACATGTATTTGATTTAATTATATCTGATTTAATATATATTTATTTCAATTTAATTGTTTGCTAGTTTTATTTTATTTTTATTTTTCATTACATGATATGGTAATGTAAATTTATTCACTAGGGATTATACTTTTTTCAGAAAATAGTTAGAACTTGACTGTTAGTTTTATAAACACCAGAAGTTGATCTAACTCCTGACCTTGTTTCAAAATATGTAGCATCCACGTAAACAAGTTCTATTTTAATTTAAAATGATTGTTGTCGAGGTCATGATGGGACTTCAGGTTTAAGATGTAAACAATTTTTATATATTTTTATTTCTTAGAGTAAAACGATTGGTTGTCAGCAGAGTCACACTGGGTAGACGTGATCTTTAACAAGTATTTAGAAGATGATCACGTGACCCCTTGTTTACATTTTACAAGACCATATAACCTTTGTTTTGGAGACTTATTCTCACACTAGAAGTTTAATGTTGTACTGTTTGGACTTATTTCAAAGTACGTGGATTCAAAAGGATTAATTCTGCTATTTTTCTGGAAAATACGTGTGCTCATGTAAATTTTTTGAACAAGAACAGTTATTTTATAAAAATGTATTCAGCTATCAGAAACCGGAGTGATAATTCTTGTTTCTTTAAGAAACTGTAGACTTCATCACTACTGAATGCAGCATATGTCATCGTCTTCGATTTGGTTTCTTCGTCAGGATTCAGACGTAAAATCAGTAGAATATTTTGTTATTAGGACTACTAAAGTTTATTTTTGGATTTGATTCTATAAAACCGTAAGTTCATATTTTTTCATTTTTGCAATAAATATATATATATATATATATATATATATATATATATATATATATATATATATATATATATATATATATATATAATGAGAGGTCTCACTTTGATTTTAAAACTAGGAGTCCAGGACTCCTATTCTGGGAAAATCAAGAGTCCCACCAGCAAAAGTTTCAGTCCTGTCTACCAGAAGCATATTGGGCATACGTGAAGAGACTAAATTTCTAGATGAGTAAAACCAGTGGTTGCCACTGAGTTTTATTTTCGAACTTCTCTGCACCACTGACATATAGTTGTTTGTCCATTAGAGTGTGAGTGAATTATGTCAGGCCAAGGAAAGGTCTTATTCCAAGCACTAAGATAGGCATCATGCATAGAGTTCCGTGTGATCTATTAGTTTAGCAACTTTAGCACTCTGCTAAAGCTCATTACGGTCTTCGTCTATTTAACCTCAAAATAGTTATCCAGATTTGCAAACAGCATTTTGTCTAATTCTCAGCATGTCTTGATTTCAAGGTCACACGCATAACTTATTCCCCTACACATGGAAACAAACTCAATAATGAAAGCTAAAGTTGTTCATTTTGTTGTACTCTTATGCACAAGTACATCAGTGGGTCTTTCAGCCACTGAATTTTCTCAAGTAAATATTAGCATAGCTAAAATGACCAATTTATCAACATATTTTCCCACACAGCAGACCGCTCCATTGGCCTAATGGTTAGAGCCTCGGACGCGGCAGGTCGTGGGTTCGATCCCAGGCCGTGTCATACCAAAGACTTAACAAAAATGGTACTAACAGCTGCCTCGCTTGGCGCTCAGCATTTAGAGGTTAGTGTTAGGACTGGTCGGCCTTGTGTCAGGATAATGTGACTGGGCGGGACATCATGATACATGTCTGCGACATGATGCCCCATAGTAATAATATAAGTACCCCATCTCCTACCTCGTGGACGGGGTGCTAACAAAAGCATGTATGTGTCAATGGAGCAAGCCGTTTGTGATTCACACCCGGCGCTCTTTTAGCCTAATATCAACAATTTGAACACATTCCTTGCATATAATAAAATAAATTGAGTAGTCCTCTTATTTAATACCGGAAGTATCGCAAATCATTGTAGAAATGTTTGTAAAATCTCGTTTACCTTTCTTATACGATATTTTCGTTTAGAGCGTCCGCCATATTTGTTTAAATAATGATTACTTCTGCTCTCAGTCTCATTTGGTTGTGTACCATATAAGGACATTGAATCTATATTATAAACGTAGTAAAAATATGGCGCGGTTTGAGTCAGAAATTATGCGCATTAAAAGTATATACGGTTTATCGGCAACTTTGAAATTCCACCAAGAAGCCATTATTCGCCACTTGGTTGATAATAACATAGCGCAGAATATTTAAATATGGTCTGGCAAGACTTATATAGAAAAGGGGGTCACAGCGAGAGTCTCGCGTTATCTGTCATGGCGGACATGGTGAGGTTAGTGTAACCATGACAATTTATTTTATCGGGTAAGGGCTTAATTAATTCAAAATAAGCCAAACTTCTTTCACAGCATGATTAAACTTATGTAGTAGATTACTACACTATTTGTTTTTCTGACTTTAGTGATGATGTTTTTTGTTCCATTACATAATATGGGATCAGTTCGTAGCCTCAACCACAACAAATCAAGTTGAGGCTACGACATCGTAGCTAGATGCCCCAGTGCTAGACATCACTATAAACTGCCACATTGCAGACATCGCAGCGATACGAGTCCAAATCACATCACATAACATCCCACACTGCAGGTCGTTGAAGAAGGACTGGCAAGCTCTTGAATTTGCCGTCCAGCAGTTCCGTGCGTACGGAGGACTCCTGCATAAGTGATTTTGCGCTTCCGAGACTATATATATATATATATATATATATATATATATATATATATATATATATATATATATATATATATTTGTTTTCTTTTGTTTTCTTTTTTATTATGCCCTCTATTTTTCAGTATGCATTTAACGTAGTTTTATGAAATACCTTGTTTTCAAGTCGAAAAATCTGTGTTATATGTTTATTATCAACTCATTTTGTACGTGTATATACATTATTACATTCATAGCCATTGTATTCATACTTGTAGTCTTATGTGTATGTTTGGACTGAGGTAAATGCAGTGTATTTTGGCCATATGACTTCCAAAAAAGCACAGCAGAAACTTAAGCAGAGATGGCGTCGCGTCATGTAAATGTGTTATGCATATCACGTGATACACAAAAGTGAAGATACAGGACCAACGATGGCAGGGGCTGATAATATAGCATGTGTAAGGAAATACAAAACAATGGTATGGAACTGCATTTTTATTGCTGCTTTTATCTTCAAGCCTTCCACAATGAAAAATTTATATCCATAGTGTACAAATATATATATATATATATATATATATATATATATATATATATATATATATATATATATATGACAGAAAAAAGATATAAATATAATGAAGTAATTGACATGATTCTCTGTTTTGATTTAGTCTATACTGAAGACTGTTTTAATTCATGTTTTTATAACATTTTGAAAACACAATGTACATGTATCATTTCAAAATCATAAAATTGTATATTCTTTTAGTGACAATACACTTGTACACACAAGATGTTTTAAAACTGATGACAATGTAGAAATGTTTATCATCTAGTAAATAAAATGCCATCCTGAAATATTCATGAATCATTTTACTTTTAGATAGAATATCAATATAAAATCTATTGGTGATGCAACTTTTGTCTTTTTTAAAGGAAGTTTCCACCGTTTTGGAATCATTGTTTAATTTTATATTTTTATTGGCAACGACGTCACTGCCATATTAGGTAGTTTGTGTCCCAGCATCGCAAATAAGGGTTGCTCCATACATAATGGCATCTTCTGGTATCTACAAAACGAACCAGAAGACGTAAATAAATGTTATATATCACAGTTGAATTTTGAATGTGTGAGAATTATAAGTTTGCTTACTCGTGTTTTGATTTTTACCTTTAAAAAGAAATACCTGAATAAAGATTCCTACATATTAAAAAAGCTGTCATTTGAACATTAATAGTGTCTTACTATGTAATATATAAACTGCAAATTTTGGTAATACATAAATTATGCTGCATTGGTCCCACTACTAGTTTATTGTTTTGTATATAATTTAGACACCTGCAAGGATAACATTTGAAAATTTATTGTTAATTTTTTTTCTTCTTCGCATATCTGAGTCGCTGGCGGAACTCTAATACCCCCTCCCCCTTGCAGTGACCAGACTTATATATGATTCTGGCATCATTCTGCTATACATTGTAATTCATTGTAGCTGATTGGAGTAACAAGATTAAAGTCTTGCAATTGCAAGTAAGTAAAAATGCTCAATCAACTACTACTTAATTATTTTAATTTCTAAATGTTTCCTGTACAATCGCAGTCAAAAAATGTATCTAACATACTTTGAAGCAACCCCAACATGTACATTGGAGCAAATGCACAAGTGACTTCAAACCATACTTTTTGCCCTGATTTCATTGTTCTCGATAACACATTACCGTTACCATTCATATAGACAACATACTCAAACATTAAAGTCGATATATAACTGAACTGGACCCGTTCTTTCCAACCGAACACATTTAAGAACATTGTATTGCGCCATGTGAGTGCATCTATTTTTAGAAAGAGGGATTTTCTTATATAATTACTTACTTTCTAGCTTATTAATAGGACTGCATATTCATGGTTTTATTATTTGCCTACGTATTGGTAGTAACGACATCCATTGGTTACATAGTATTTGCTTCACTATTATTTTTTTATTTTTTATTTTCACGAAAATGAATTATGTCACAAAACCTTGACCTTACAGCATTTTGTTTATAATTCCACAACATAGTATTGTCCCATGTTTCTGACCTACATGATTAAATATTTATACTAAATCTTCACATACTATTTAAACTTTGTTTTCATTAAATTATATATCTTCCTGAATTTATTTACCCAATTATTTGTGAATACAGACAATCTAATGAAGTGGAACATCACAGATGCAGCGATGTCCGCCATTACAGGTTCACTTACGGATTCAGACTGATTTTATGAAGAAAATAACGCAAACACGGCCGTTAAAATCTCCATTTTAAAAAGAAATAAATTAGAAAAGGCTCTCCACCGATTATATTTTTTAGAAACAAATTACTGTTTATATATTGATGTTTCAATTATGAAACAGTGCTTGGTTTATTTTCATCATAGTACAGTAGACCCAACTTCAGGAAATCGAGCAGTGATAATCTTGCTTCAGAAATGTTAATGGTCAGTTACTATTAAAACATGTCTGTGAATGTGCAAGAGTTTGTTTTGTCAGCATTTGCTAATTGGTATCAACACCGCATAAACACATTTTGCTTTGGGTTACAACTCTGCCACAACTTCCTGGCTTCAGCGAGGGGGCATCTCAAAAGTCATAAGCTGCAGCCAGTCATTTTACATCAAAAAAATCAAAGAGCTTAGTCGTTTTCGCTTTACTAACAGAACGCGAAGTTTACATTTTTCAGGCGACTTTATCACCCACATCCCCCGGGGGCCCCGAGTGGCCGAGTGGTCTAATGCGCTCTCCGATACGGATCACTGCCATCTCACCTCTGTCTGCGTAGGTTCGAGTCTCGGATTCGGCCAATGTGGATATGTGAGAAAGCTTGCCAGTAGCTTCTCGAGGGTATGTGGTTCTTTCCGGGGTTTTCCCGGGTTCTTCCTCCACCATTAATACTGGCCGCCATGTATAGCCTATCGTGTGCTGAAAAATGGCGTTAAACCCGACAACAACAACAACAATAACCCACATCCCCTGGTAGCATGACCCCTGTACAGAAAGAGTACTTTGTATGGCCTAATGATGTTATATCAGATCAGTCAGCTCCAAAGACTGGCATGCATGCAACAAAGATATGCAAATACACTATGGATGATTTTTATTTTGGCCAAATATTATGCAGGGCTCCAGGAACGTGGTTCAGGTTTTTGTTAGCCACTTTGTATAATATAGGTCATGATGGTATAATATAGGTTATGATGGTAGTTTTAGTATGAATTCATTTTTTATAGAGGTCTTCATTCACACGTTTCTTTTAATTATCATGCAGTAATTGGGACTTAACACCATTTTTCAGCGCAATGCAGGCTGAATTTGATTTGTTCCTTTGTTTCCCTTGAAAATCTAAATGCATTTTATTAAGATAAGTTCGTTTGCATTCTCTTGTAGAAGTAGCAGGAAAACCATTAGACGAGCATGTTCTTTGTCAACATTTCTTATTGACACTAGCAAAACCTTATTTGTAACCCTTTATTGACTTTGAATTAATCCTTTTTATTCTTGTCCAACTTTTTATTTTGGAATCTCTTCATGAAGCCAAGCATTTCTTAGTGGTAACCACATTATTCACATGTTAATATTTCCTGCACTAAAGTCAAAATTATTCTTCGGATTGTATCCCATAGCAAAATCCAGAATAGCACTGTAGTTATATCAGCATGTTTATGGAAGGCTGCACATCACATACTAGCGTTTTAGAGAACACGAACTGTCTGATACGATGCAGCCTCCTCGTCTCGGAGTACAAATAAAATCTCTAACTACAGTCTCTCTTACCTACTAAAGCCTCGATTTTAGGTTCTCAGTTTATCAGTAAATGTTTTGATAATGTACTTGCACACCTTATGGATTTCATTCAGTTACCTCCCTTGCATCATACATGATAATACGGTGAGGAAAAACATATTTTAGTGCTTGTGTATGAAAACAAAGAGAAGATTTAGTGTGAAACATTATATTAGCCCTCAAATATGATGCAAATGTAAGTACAACTTATCTATATAATTTATCACCACAAAGTTTACATGAGTGTTCAATTTTTTTGTGGTTTTTTGAGCCTAACTCAAGACCATTAATGTTCATTTCATGATATGGACCAAACGAACTTACAGAAATATATATATATATATATATATATATATAGTACCTATACGATTTAAATTATTCATCCTTTTAGCTTAGATGGGAATGCCCACTACTTCAGAAGTTGTGTTGCTTGTAAGGAACGTATTAGTACAAAGCAACACTAACTTGCTATACTTTTTTTTCTTAGCATTTGTTGTCTTCTTCTATTCCCCATTTTACTTTTAGATAGAATATCAATATAAAATCTATTGGTGATGCAACTTTTGTCTTTTTTAAAGGAAGTTTCCACCGTTTTGGAATCATTGTTTAATTTTATATTTTTATTGGCAACGACGTCACTGCCATATTAGGTAGTTTGTGTCCCAGCATCGCAAATAAGGGTTGCTCCATACATAATGGCATCTTCTGGTATCTACAAAACGAACCAGAAGACGTAAATAAATGTTATATATCACAGTTGAATTTTGAATGTGTGAGAATTATAAGTTTGCTTACTCGTGTTTTGATTTTTACCCTTAAAAAGAAATACCTGAATAAAGATTCCTACATATTAAAAAAGCTGTCATTTGAACATTAATAGTGTCTTACTATGTAATATATAAACTGCAAATTTTGGTAATACATAAATTATGCTGCATTGGTCCCACTACTAGTTTATTGTTTTGTATATAATTTAGACACCTGCAAGGATAACATTTGAAAATTTATTGTTAATTTTTTTTCTTCTTCGCATATCTGAGTCGCTGGCGGAACTCTAATACCCCCTCCCCCTTGCAGTGACCAGACTTATATATGATTCTGGCATCATTCTGCTATACATTGTAATTCATTGTAGCTGATTGGAGTAACAAGATTAAAGTCTTGCAATTGCAAGTAAGTAAAAATGCTCAATCAACTACTACTTAATTATTTTAATTTCTAAATGTTTCCTGTACAATCGCAGTCAAAAAATGTATCTAACATACTTTGAAGCAACCCCAACATGTACATTGGAGCAAATGCACAAGTGACTTCAAACCATACTTTTTGCCCTGATTTCATTGTTCTCGATAACACATTACCGTTACCATTCATATAGACAACATACTCAAACATTAAAGTCGATATATAACTGAACTGGACCCGTTCTTTCCAACCGAACACATTTAAGAACATTGTATTGCGCCATGTGAGTGCATCTATTTTTAGAAAGAGGGATTTTCTTATATAATTACTTACTTTCTAGCTTATTAATAGGACTGCATATTCATGGTTTTATTATTTGCCTACGTATTGGTAGTAACGACATCCATTGGTTACATAGTATTTGCTTCACTATTATTTTTTTATTTTTTATTTTCACGAAAATGAATTATGTCACAAAACCTTGACCTTACAGCATTTTGTTTATAATTCCACAACATAGTATTGTCCCATGTTTCTGACCTACATGATTAAATATTTATACTAAATCTTCACATACTATTTAAACTTTGTTTTCATTAAATTATATATCTTCCTGAATTTATTTACCCAATTATTTGTGAATACAGACAATCTAATGAAGTGGAACATCACAGATGCAGCGATGTCCGCCATTACAGGTTCACTTACGGATTCAGACTGATTTTATGAAGAAAATAACGCAAACACGGCCGTTAAAATCTCCATTTTAAAAAGAAATAAATTAGAAAAGGCTCTCCACCGATTATATTTTTTAGAAACAAATTACTGTTTATATATTGATGTTTCAATTATGAAACAGTGCTTGGTTTATTTTCATCATAGTACAGTAGACCCAACTTCAGGAAATCGAGCAGTGATAATCTTGCTTCAGAAATGTTAATGGTCAGTTACTATTAAAACATGTCTGTGAATGTGCAAGAGTTTGTTTTGTCAGCATTTGCTAATTGGTATCAACACCGCATAAACACATTTTGCTTTGGGTTACAACTCTGCCACAACTTCCTGGCTTCAGCGAGGGGGCATCTCAAAAGTCATAAGCTGCAGCCAGTCATTTTACATCAAAAAAATCAAAGAGCTTAGTCGTTTTCGCTTTACTAACAGAACGCGAAGTTTACATTTTTCAGGCGACTTTATCACCCACATCCCCCGGGGGCCCCGAGTGGCCGAGTGGTCTAATGCGCTCTCCGATACGGATCACTGCCATCTCACCTCTGTCTGCGTAGGTTCGAGTCTCGGATTCGGCCAATGTGGATATGTGAGAAAGCTTGCCAGTAGCTTCTCGAGGGTATGTGGTTCTTTCCGGGGTTTTCCCGGGTTCTTCCTCCACCATTAATACTGGCCGCCATGTATAGCCTATCGTGTGCTGAAAAATGGCGTTAAACCCGACAACAACAACAACAATAACCCACATCCCCTGGTAGCATGACCCCTGTACAGAAAGAGTACTTTGTATGGCCTAATGATGTTATATCAGATCAGTCAGCTCCAAAGACTGGCATGCATGCAACAAAGATATGCAAATACACTATGGATGATTTTTATTTTGGCCAAATATTATGCAGGGCTCCAGGAACGTGGTTCAGGTTTTTGTTAGCCACTTTGTATAATATAGGTCATGATGGTATAATATAGGTTATGATGGTAGTTTTAGTATGAATTCATTTTTTATAGAGGTCTTCATTCACACGTTTCTTTTAATTATCATGCAGTAATTGGGACTTAACACCATTTTTCAGCGCAATGCAGGCTGAATTTGATTTGTTCCTTTGTTTCCCTTGAAAATCTAAATGCATTTTATTAAGATAAGTTCGTTTGCATTCTCTTGTAGAAGTAGCAGGAAAACCATTAGACGAGCATGTTCTTTGTCAACATTTCTTATTGACACTAGCAAAACCTTATTTGTAACCCTTTATTGACTTTGAATTAATCCTTTTTATTCTTGTCCAACTTTTTATTTTGGAATCTCTTCATGAAGCCAAGCATTTCTTAGTGGTAACCACATTATTCACATGTTAATATTTCCTGCACTAAAGTCAAAATTATTCTTCGGATTGTATCCCATAGCAAAATCCAGAATAGCACTGTAGTTATATCAGCATGTTTATGGAAGGCTGCACATCACATACTAGCGTTTTAGAGAACACGAACTGTCTGATACGATGCAGCCTCCTCGTCTCGGAGTACAAATAAAATCTCTAACTACAGTCTCTCTTACCTACTAAAGCCTCGATTTTAGGTTCTCAGTTTATCAGTAAATGTTTTGATAATGTACTTGCACACCTTATGGATTTCATTCAGTTACCTCCCTTGCATCATACATGATAATACGGTGAGGAAAAACATATTTTAGTGCTTGTGTATGAAAACAAAGAGAAGATTTAGTGTGAAACATTATATTAGCCCTCAAATATGATGCAAATGTAAGTACAACTTATCTATATAATTTATCACCACAAAGTTTACATGAGTGTTCAATTTTTTTGTGGTTTTTTGAGCCTAACTCAAGACCATTAATGTTCATTTCATGATATGGACCAAACGAACTTACAGAATATATATATATATATATATATATATATATATATATATATATATATATATATATAGTACCTATACGATTTAAATTATTCATCCTTTTAGCTTAGATGGGAATGCCCACTACTTCAGAAGTTGTGTTGCTTGTAAGGAACGTATTAGTACAAAGCAACACTAACTTGCTATACTTTTTTTTCTTAGCATTTGTTGTCTTCTTCTATTCCCCACATTTCGCTTAAACTCCAACATAACTGTTTTTTTCTCTCTGATCTAGTAAATTTGGTGACAGATCGGCTTACTTTATTTTGTTCACTGCACAAAATTGCTTGTTACAAATAGGGTGGGTAGGCCTCAGCTTTGTGCAAGGACTTCGGTTAGTGACCTCATTTATTTGAAGTCAGTGTAAAATATTGAAAGCTTATATTTTGTAATTAGACTAAGTAATTTCCACCCGTCTCTCATGCTAGGTTCTCTGTGTACAATAAAAATATAATATCCTTTATATTAGATGAATTCTGGTTCCTAAAGTGGGAGAAATACAAACTAATTGGTACACTGATCTTTGATTTATTTCATTTCACCCAAGTTCGGTAAGTGCTGATGTGTACAAAATGCAAAACTTCCATTGTACATTTACGTATTATTGTTGCTTTCTTGGGGGGGGGGGGGCACCAGACAGATACCCCCCTCCCTTAATCCGAACAAAAAAGTGGTGTTTTATGTTTTTGTGTCCCCCTGATGTTTTGTTTGTTTATAAGTTTTTAAAAAGAATTTAGCTTAAAAATTTTCATTGAATTTTTTGACGGGGTATTTACAGTCCCTAATGTTCATCCGATTAGGTTTTTATCACCTTGCTCGGAATTCCTGTTCTATTTTTCCTTGGCTAGAGGTCTCCTATATCCGATGTGTGCTATTTATGTGTGTACTATACGTTGTGAATGCTATAGCCTACATGTCTTCATGTGAGGATAGCCTTCTATATCAAATTCATTCCCAGTTATCCTGTGATCCTTATTTTTGGATCCAACTGGATTTTTATTTAATGTGATTAAGTAACTATTTTGTTGTTTTTGAATTTTGGCGAAGGAACGGTGCGATAGTGGTTTTACAGGTAAAAAAATATTATTGTATTGATGCCTGCTATATTTTGTGTCGTTCTGCTCATGTATATTTATTTGATAGGGTCAGCTGTGTTCGAGTGGTCTCCATATTTCCTTTATTTATTACACTTCACCCACCTCGAATTTGGCTGCCTTTATTTATTTATTGTTTAATTGCCAAACAAATTCCGAAATTGTTTTAGTCTCCCCCTAAGGGGATATGTTGTACAGTCCGGGAGCTGTACTAGGGTTAGTATTATATAGAGAGAGACTCCATGTTTCTTTGTTTTGTATGTGGTGAAAACACCCATGAGGTTGTTTTTCTTAGACTCTTCCATGGGCCTGTTCACTTCGCGTGGCGCCATGTGACATGGCCCCATGGTGTCCTTGTCTCGTACTTTCCCCATAGGTGGTCCCTGTCCCCCCTTTTTAGGCATCCAGACATAGATTACAAAATATCCTCCTAGTATAATTGAAACTTTTATTCCATAAAATATTAAATTTATATTTCCTACTTGGTAATTGTATTAAATTTCCTTTTTAGTGGTTAAAAAAAATAATTAACAAGCCCGAGGGATGGGGCTATGTCCCTTTTGGGTAACTACCCCCTAACGGTAGTCTCATTGTCTCCATCCCTCCCCTTTTTTTCACTGTACACTCATGTCATTTGCCTATAACTATTATTTGGCCACAGGCCCTCATTGTTGTAATAATATATTCAGAAATCGCGTACAGTGTTATTTTTATTAAAATTACCGGGGGCCCCGAGTGTCCGAAAGCGCTCACCGTTCCGGATCACTGCCATCTCACCTCTATCTGCGTGGGTTCGAGTCCAAGGCTCGGCTAGCGTGGGTACGTGGGAAAGCCTGCCAGTAGCTTCTCGTGGGTCGGTGGTTCTTCCCTGGGTTTTCCAGGGTTCTTCCTCCACCAGTTATACCGGCCGCCATGTATAGCCTATCCTGTGCTGAAAAATGGCGTTAAACCCTAAAACAACAATAACAACAACAATTAAAATTACCATCTAAATATAATATGTTGTTTCCTATAATTTTCATTTTTGCATATTTCCGCTATAGTCCTTATTCTATTATCTTTAGATTTTTCACACTGTGTCAATGTATGCACTTTACTGAAGGGCCCGTTTTTACACAGTGGACATTTATGCGGTACTCTGACCATATGCCGTCTCACTGCAACCTCTCCTGTCAACCATGCATCGGGCATGTATTTGAAGCAGAGGCTTTGAATTTTTCGGGAGCTTAGTTTGACCCAGTGCCCCCATGCTCTGTTCCAATTAACATGTATATTTTCTTTTTCTACTTTACTTTTTATTTTCTTTGTAATATCCTCCCTTACCCATTTATATATTAATTTATCATCTAGATCCCATAAATCTTTTTATCTCTGTATCTTAGCAATAGTTACTTAATATTCCCGAGTTTTCGGTGTACTTCTTGTTTCTTAGTGAGTTTGTTATTTTTATATAAGTTCAGTCTATTTCTTATCGTAAACCCATACCAATATAAATTCCTTCCCACGGTGACTTGGGTTATGCTTGTATTTTTTAAAAATCTGTTTAGAATTTCTGAACATTGTAGTAGTATGGGACGAGGTAATGCTAACCCCCTCCCTTTTTTTTCTTTCTCTCTGGCCTTATATAGAGTTTCTTTATTAATGTAATGCGTTTTAAAATCCCAAATGTAGTCTATTGTTTTATTATCAGTTGTATTTAGTGTAGCATTACAAATATCTGTAGATCTTAAAATATAATTAATATTAGCATACATATACATTTTGGCCACTTAGGCCCGTTCCACGAGGCATAACGGCATTAGTGCCCAGATCTTCACATTTTTTCAATTTCCTCTTTCATTTTTTTTTTTTACAGTTTTTTTTTCTCATCGCCTACTCCAAAATAGATACCTAATGCTCTGACCTTTTCTCCAATTAGATGTGTGGGTAATCCGGAGTGATTTCCCTATTTTTAGGATTTCAGTTTTATCATGATTGATTTGAGATCCTGACGCTTTTCCAAATTTTTGGAATTCTTTGATCAGGTGTTTAAAGGAATTTGGATCCCTTATAAAGTTGGTGCAATCATCGACATGTTGCAGCATTTTTACCTCTTCTTTTATATTTGGAACTTTTATACCTTCTATATCTTTGTTAAGTTTTATGCTTATACTTAGAATTTCAATTGCTATTACGTTTCCTAGCATAGATAGTGGGCAACCTTGCTTCACCAATCCTTTGATGTCAAATTTACCTGCCTTTGCTCCATTTACCTGTACTCTTGAGGTTATTTTATTATACAGGATTTTAGTCCACTTCTGGAAATTGTTTCCAAAAACAAATTTCTCTAGCACTTTTTGTATATAGTTATGCTGCAACAGTCAACATTTATAAATTTAATAAGCTATTAAGTTGAAGAGAAACAACGATAAATAGCACATATATTTCTCACCCATGCGACAGAGAACTCGCTATTTTGCTAACCTTCCTTTTCGCATCTCAGTCTAGTCATCTCAGACCAGTCGTCTCAGTCAAGGTGTCCATGCGCTACGAACTACTTTATCAAGGGACACATCCACTGTTGTCTCATGCTTGGCTTGCTGGAGTTATTTTCGGATCAAGCAAACACTAATGCTTCGGGACATTTAAAAAAATAATTTTTGGGAGTAGAGAGAAAAAAAGTTACAAAAAGAAGATTTAGAAAAAAACGATAAAGATAAGACAAAAAAAAATGGACTACAAGCTAGGAAACATCTTGATTCTTAAAGGTTGGAGAGCAAAAATCGTAAATGTTTACCACTCACTGGGTACCTATTCCATGTGTACAGTACGCTTTTTGGACGATGGAAGTTTCGCCAATTATGCTAAGCATTAACTAGTAATTTCAGAAAATTCACCAAAGCAGGAGTCTGAGGATTTTTCCTTTCTTTCTGAAGACTGGAAAAACAAATGAAATAAACGTGTCTCTGAAACCGAACCAACATTCGTCGGAGAAAAAAACAAAATCAGGAGTGGAAATAAAAAAACACTGAAACGGTCATCTTTAAGAGAGCAGATTTACAGAAGTAAATTTGTTAAAAATTTTGTTTTTGAGCATGAAAATGTGAATACCAAACACAAGACATTGGGACACATAAAACTACTAGAAGAATATCTTGAGGAAAAGAACAAGACGCGCGCTATACATCAAGTGCCGGCACCTGCACTGAACATCATTCTCTCAAGATTTTTCCTTTCAATTCGTCAGAATGATGGAAGTGAATACGAGCCGACAACATCGAGAGGTAAAAAATGTCATACATATTGACTGATAACACAAAATTGATTTTAAAGAACAATGTGTAAGAAAATAAAATGATGCATATCGCAACTGATATACATTAAATTTTTTAAAACATAAGTGAATTTTTGAATGAGTGCAAGAATGAATAACTAATTACCCCAAAAATATTATGCAATGAACATGAAATTTATTCATAGTTTTAAAAGGTAAATTACCTTATAAATTAAAGAACTTGACTGATAAAGCAATTTAGGCCCTCGCCAACATGGATGACAAATTATTTTAAAAAAAACAGAGAGAGAGAGAGATTTGTTACCCTAGGTACATGGCTTTTTATAATTATTATTTATTATTAGGTATGATTGGAAGTTTTGAACGATATCTGAGACGAAACAGATACAGTTGCAGTTTTGTTTATGGCCCTGAATTTTGCCAAGCAAGAGAGGCCCTAAAAAGTAAACAGAAAGATTTGAAGAAAGGAAACAAACCCAAAACTGCTGATGCCATAACTTATGTTGTCATACAAAATTGTATGAATATTTGCTTTTGGGTCCCAGCACACCGTCAAGTTTACTGAACACTTTATGGTTTAATAATACTTTGCACTTTGGGGTATGGGGAGGGGGAGAAGAACACAAAAGCATAAAGTGGAGAGACATATCATTAAAGCAAGATTGCGAACTTAACCTAGAATATTTAGAGTTTAATGAGAGACAGATGAAGACAAGGACAGGGGATGACATAAAAAAAACATGAGAAATGAAAAGCCAAGGATGTACGCTAACCCTCTATTTCCAGATAGATGTCCAGTAACTATCTACAAATGTTTATGAAAAAACGTTAAAGTGATTTTTGTAACCCTGACCATCCATTTTACCTTGCCCCTGTAACTTACGTGCATGCACCTGGGCCAAATGAGCAATGGTTTTTACGTGCACCAGTTGGTGCCCGAAAACTTAACTCGCTAATGAAGTAAATGGCTTTGAAAGTAAACTTGCCCGATTTGGCTTCTAAACACATTACAGTCTCCAGCATGAGAAAATATATATGTCAGAAACTAATAGAAAACAATGTTCCAACACTCAGGCTATATACATAACTGTCCACAAAAATCCCAACTCTCTCAACAACTACAGAAAACTTAGTAATAGCCAGAAATGTGTTATGTCAAGCATCCTTTCTTCTAATTTTGTTAAACATCCCCATTGTGCCCCAGTTGAATCAAACATGTCCATGCCATCTTTGAGGACAAATAATGCACTTACCAGTCAAAGGGAATCATTTATCCATCCACACATTATTCAACAAACAAATTTCCCTGTAGCAGATTCTTCCACTACTAGTAGGAACATCTGCCATATTTCCAAGACAGAAAATATACATTTTACAAGAAATCGTAAACTTGAAACTTCATCACAAGGTTATCAGCTAGGGTCTGTATTTGGAGGGTCTTTCATACAGGGTGGTAATTTTACAATCAATATTAATTACAACACAAATATGTCACAAACAGTTTCACCACCTCCAAAGACAATGATATTTATATACGATAGTGACTCGGATCTCTAATTACCCATGAAGAACCCAAACACGGACACTTATGCTACATGTAACCTTTCATTAAAATAATAGAGGTGTGGGACCAGTGTCATTTCATTCTTTGCAATATAATTTTCTAAATTGGAACTGATAAAAATGAAACATTTTCTTGTAATAAATATTAACTATTTTCTGCTAATTACATATAACATCCATATATTAAATGTGATAATACCTCAATACTATGCAACGTTTTATGTTGCTATTGTTTTTGGCTCACGCATAGAAATGGTGTACTTCGGATTACACGGTCACGCCACATTCCTCATTAACATATTTGTATTAATGCACTGCATGTAAATATTTGTGCGTGAACCACATTGCACAAGTGAGATGTTCATTTTTTGTTTTAAAGGAAATTATTGGGTGAGAAAAAGAATATATGTTGGGGTTTGCACCGATACAAGGAAATCCCAGTTGTGCGGTTAAATTATATGTATTCCCCCTTGGCAAGCCTCAAGGGGAGACAAATAATGTAACCCCTTGACTGGGATTTCCTTCTCTTGGTGCAAATCCCAACATAGATTCTATTAATATGCACGCTCTGAAGCGACTTCTACAACAACCATAGGAGAATTTCTCCGGATCTGTTGGTGAGATTTCTCCATCGGGCGATTTTACCTAAGGCAAGTTCTCCATGTACCACACACAAGTATGCCTAAACAATTTCCCACATATTTCACATCTGAGTGGCTATAACCAATGTGCATCATGACTGAATGTATCTCTGGCTAAATATGTTGCCATATATTTAACATTTGATAGGTTTCTCACCAGTGTGCACCCTCTGATGTTTTGACAAATAAGTGCTGAGGCTAAACTCTTTCCCACACAGTTCACATTTGAATGGTTTATCACCACTGTGCACCATCACGTGTGTTGACAAATAAGATCTATTAGAAAGCAATTTTCCACATATTTCACATTTGCACATTTTCTCACCAGTGTGTATATTTAAGTGTGATGACAGCTGATCCCTCCGGCTAAACCATTTGCTACATACTTCACATTTGAATGGTTTCTCGCCAGTGTGCAACTTCAAGTGTGTTGACCAACTACAGCTGGAGCTAAACAATTTGCCACAAATTTCACACTTGAAGGGTTTCTCACCAGTGTGCACCCTCACGTGTTTTGACAAATGAGAGCAATGACTATAAGATTTCCCACATATTTCACATTTGAAGGGTTTCTCACCTGTGTGTATCAACATGTGTGAGGCCAAATTAGATGTATAGCTAAAGAATTTCCCACATATTTCACATTTGAATGGTTTCTCACCAGTGTGCACCCTCGCATGTGCTGACAAAGAAGAGCTGTGGACAAATAATTTCCCGCATAATTCACACTTGAAGGGTTTCTCACCGGTGTGTATCATCAAGTGCGATACCAAACTAGATCTATACCTAAGGAATTTTCCACATATTTCACATTTCAATGGTTTCTCACCAGTATGCGCCCTCTCGTGTACTGACAAGGAAGAGTTGTGCATAAATGATTTCCCACATATTTCACATTTAAAGGGTTTTTCACCAGTGTGTATCTTCAAGTGGCGCGACAAACTATATTTCAGGCTTAACAATTTCCCACAAATCTCACATTTGAATGGTTTCTCGGCAGTGTGCATCATCATTTTGTTTATCACATCAGGTAACGTGACGAATGATGATCTGTATGATTCATATTTGTATGTTTGGTCTCCAGATTTATAACCATGTGAATTGCCAAATAAAGTGTCCGGCTAAAAACATACAAGCAGACTTCACATCCATAAACAGTATGCATCCGTTGCATAATCTATCTTGAATTACGTGACGTCAAGTGCTGGATAGTGTTAATTTACAACTAACACAACGAGGCAGCTGTTAAGTATCCGTCAGTGACAGGCCTCACAAAAACAGGTCCTCTCCCTGAAACAATGAAAACATAGCTTCATCAGAACTTATTCTCCCAGAACGAACCTGAACACCTGAAAAGCTACGATGTGTTCCGATTGCCAGGACCATATGGTAACACATTCCAACGCAGTGATGCGTCTTAAGCAGTGGTAGCGACTGAATGCGGACAACATTTCAGTACAAGGAAATTACATTTTTTGTTTAATTTTAGCCAGCATGTCAACAAAACATTATAATAAACCATCGCAAGCCATAACTCTCTTTGCCTGATCACAAAGATTCACGCATGTATTAATGTGCAAATGAGATATTCTTGTTTTATTTCCTCTTCGTATAGAGTCCAATGAATATGGCTATATAATGACCCTGACCAATTATTATTTCGATGTGTTTCTAACAGCGTTAGAAATTATATATGTTTCCCCTTAGTACGTGCACATCCTCAAGTTAAAAGATGTTTACGGTAGAGGAAATATGACAGTTGGCTCTTAGATTCAGAAATTTGCTCTGACCTCTACCTATGCTGAATTTATTCTAGCGTATGAAAGCGTGCGACACTTTTAAAACATATTGCGTTATGTTCAAGAATAGAAAATTATAAAATGAAGCTACCACTGGTTGTTTGTAAAAGTACTTTCCAGTTTCAAGTTGTAACCTGTGGCTAATAGACTGGGACTACACTCTTTTCATGATAGTGACAGTACTCTAGAAATTGTACCCAGTTGTAACAATAAGATGACATTTTCGGACACGTTTATTGTTGTTGTTGTTGTTGTTGTTATTATTATTATTATTATTATTATTGTTATCATTATTATTATTATTAAAGGTTTTATAATTAAAAAATACAGTATTACAGTTTGTGTCATTTGTGTGAAGCTGTCATTAGGTAATTTCATTGTATTAATAGGCATGAAAAGTCTACTAAAGTTGGAAAAAAAATTGTATTTGCCACCCTTCAGATGTTAATCCAAAAAGATACTTAAAGTATTATACATATCCTGTACAGCAATACTGTTTTACATGCAAATAGTCATGCAGGCCAGCATTTTCCCCTTCTAAGAACATAAGAACCAAGAGTATTTTGTAAGCAGACACTAAACCCATTCATTGGCTGCACTCTAGATAACGTATAGATCTGACACAGGTAAAAATCAACGTAGAATCCTTCACCATTTTATACAAGTCAACATGCCCCGGGCCAGCTTACTGGAAAAGTGAACTTCACTTTGGACAAGCTAAGTTAACCCAAAACATAATATCTCAACATGCAAATATGGTATATTTTAAGGAAATCAAATTATATGTATTGACAATTTTGTCTCCTTTGTATCTCTGTTGGATTGTTATGCCGATAGTTAACTAAAAATATATATGTAAATAATACACGTAAATATGCATTTAGATTAAAAAGAGATCAAATGCAGACATGACCTCTCCGGTGGCCTAGTGGTTAAAGAATCAGCCTAGGATGCGGCTTCGAACAGGACCGATTCGTACCAAAGACTTATAAGAGGTTAGTGTTCGGACTGGTTGGCCTTGTGTCAGAATAATATGACTGGGTGAGACATGATGCTCCAGAAAGTAGGTGTTAATTTCCTGAAAATACAACTCGTGAGATTTCTGTAACAGGTGTGTGTGTGGACATTGAAGGCCTAGCTCTCAAATGATTAACTACCAGGTGATTTAATTCAAATGCACGATTATGTTTTGAAAATGTAACACACTCAGGTGGGGTTTATTATATGTTGTTTACGTAATAGTTACAGATGACTTGATATATTCTGCTTGGCAAGTAATTTAATGGACAAAAATAAATGTTCTAAAATCATTCTTAAAACTCAGATTTTCAAATATTTTGATGCATGTCTTTGATTTTAAGGTGTCTGTAATGTAATAGTAATATAAATTGATAAAATAAGTGTTTATGTATCTTTGAGTTGTGAGAAGACATAAATCATTACAGTCTTGCTTTAATTACTCTCTCTCTCTCAAAATTGTATCTATTTCCAAACACGTTTCCAATCCCTTTATCTGTCTATACACATGTACGTGTCTGCTTCTGCTTTACCAAGTCGGCATGTGTGTGTGTGTGTATGTGTGTGTGTGATTTTGAATTTTAACGTAACTTGATAAAAAAATCAGTCATATCGTTACTACGTCTGCAGTGTGGCAATTTATAGTCACGTATATCACTGATGCATTATGCTGCAGACATGTAGCATGATGTCCCACAGGGACGTCATTTCAACTTTTTTCGCGGGGGGGGGGGGCAAACTTGATGGGGGGGGGGAGGGGCATGACGGGGTTGTTAATTTTCGTATATAGGCTACATCAGTTTTACAGCACATGCAAATTCGGGCGGGGGAGGCAAATAAAGACGTCCCTGATGTCCCACCCAGTCATATTATTCTGTGAGAGTATATATTTATGCCTTCACTCTCTACATTAATATCCAGTAATAATAAAAGTATCTATTAGATTGAATGCGTATCCATTCCTCCATCATTCATGTAAAATAGTGTGATTTTAATTTTCTGCAAGCATCGACTGGACAGTATGGTACCAACTAGATCATTAATAATCCAGCATTTGTATAATGGTTTTGAACTGCACCCAATTCTTTCATAGCAACTTACGTAAGCCATTTTCCATGTAGGTTGGAAGCATCTTGTTCCATTGTATCATTTGTATTGTCTTCTATTTCTACTTTCCCCATCATCTTGATCAAACCTAATTACGTCTGTACAGGCAGATTATCAATAAAGCCTATGTCTTTTTCTGGGATGTGCGTCTTCAATAATATGTTTACATGGAATCATGGGCTTCTAGATTAGCACATACAGTTGTTTAAATATGTATACAGTATTCCATTATTTATAGAACTCAAACACACCATAGCTCCTTTCAAATCTGGAAGTTTGAATTGCATTACCTAGGCAAGTTCAAATGTTTACTTTATGGGGCTGAAAGGTATTCTTCCAAGGACAACATTAATTTTGATTTTCAGGAAATGTTATATTTTTCACATTGCATGTATACAGTAGAATCTAGCTTTATGATTATACCAGCAATTTTTTTTTTTACAAACGTCTTTATAATTCTTTCAGTTATTTGAGGGGTATGAGCCCTTGTAACCAAAGTAAATTCTATGATAAGTTATTATTTCTGTACAATTAATATTAATATAATACGTAACTATCAAGGATTCAGCTAGTCTTGAATTTTCTGGAAAAGTTACTACTACTTTTGGACAGATTAGGGAGAAGTCAGAACTGATCAGGGAGAAGTGAGCGCAAAGCAAAAAGGAGTGTGCGTGCGCGCGCGCGCGCGCGTGTGTGTGTGTGTGTGTGTTGGTTCTCTTATTTGAATTGTCCTCTATCTCTCTATATGAATATTTGCATCAAACATTGGTTCGAAGCGATAATTTTTCTTGAAGTAGAAAATTATCGGTGTTGTATGTATATACTGAACACATTTTGTAAGTGGACAAATGTATCATGTTCATAAATAGTGTATTTTAGCCATGTGTCTTAAAAAGAGCACAGCAGAAACTTTACATTGTAATTAATTTTAACCATTATGCATGCAGAATACAGAATTGTAATTTCAAGTTGGTCAGGAAGCTTAATCAAGTATCACTTAATCAAGAATTTTCTTTGTTACTTTCTAAAACTTCACTATAAAATAGCAATAAAGATTTCCAAACTATAGTATGAAACATCCCCTCTAACGTAGACATGAGATCACACACACAAGTATCTTCAAACCATAGACTCATAATAATTTCCTTTAATAAATCATTACCGTAACTATTAAATGATGATGAAATGAAGAATTTAAGTCGATAAATAAATGAACTAGACTGTTCTTTCCAAGAGAATCGACACAGCCAAAAACTAACATGGTGTGATGCATGACATGTGGATGCATGTATATTTTAGAAAGAGAGACTTCCTTTACATAACCACTCACTTTCTAGCTTCATTACAACAATTCATTAACATAAATGCAAATGTATGATTTTAGTATAGTTTGAATATTGTAGTAATGGTGTGTGGTAGATATTATTTGCTTCACTGCTATATTTTGTTTCGGCTACAACACAACACTGGAACTTTGCTTAAATAGTTAGCAAGGTCGAGATGGCATCTCAGAGTTAAAAACCATAGTCAATCAGTTTACAGCTGAAACATCATAGGATGAAGTCATTTTTACTTTTCTAACATAAGGCAAACTTTAACTACTTTAGACTACTTAGTTGCCCACTTTGCCTGAGAGTATGACCTTTGAGTCTATACAGAGACAATTTGCGATTAAATGAGCACTCGAAATATTGAATCACGTATATATAATATCATAATAGAATGAAGAGACACGTTTGTAAATCTGTAATAATCCAGCTTAATCTTAGGAATAATGAACTGAGGATATAAGTAATATGTTGACAAAAATCCACTATCCATGTACACATTATATTTGACAGAAAAGTAAAAACTGTATTTGATTTCAACCAAAGAATACACAGGGTTCTCAACAGATTTTAAAACCGAAGAGTCATTTGAACCTTGACCCAATAATCTCATAAGTAAAAATTAAAACCATTAAACTGCAATCTCAGTAATAATTAGTTTTGACAGTGATGAGCTCATAGCTGGGATTGGTTTTTGACAGTGATGAGTTCATTGGTGGGATTGGTTTTTGACAGTGATAAGCTCATTGCTGGATTGGCTTTTGACAGTGATGAGCTCATAGCTGGGATTGATTTTTGATAGTGATGAGCTCATTGCTGGGATCGGTTTTTGACAGTGATAAGCTTATTGCTGGAATTAGTTTTTGACAGTGATAAGCTCGTTGATGCGATTGATTTTTGACAGTGATGAGCTCATAGCTGGGATTGGTTTTTGACAGTGATAAGCTTATTGCTGGGATTGGTTTTTGACAGTGATACGCTCGTTGCTGGGATTGGTGTTTGACAGTGATGAGCTCATAGCTGAGATAGTTCATTATTCACAGAGCAAACTGATGTTGAAGATTTCTTGTCTCGTGTTAAATAAAAAGAAACACTTGTAGTGTATCTTGTAGGAAACAGACTAGAAGACAGTGAGACACACATGGCCATTTTGGTAAAAAGGTTTTATGTACAACAGTGTAAATATTTGGTGTAATGAACAGAAAATGGTTTAGTTAATACTTTATTATGTTTTGAGCATTTAACATGTAAAATATACCCATACAGCTGAAAGTTATATATGAATCAAATATCTTCTTTGTAAATCATAACCAATTCAGTAAGACCTTTATGGATCAAATAACATGAACAAGGCATATACAGTTTTATCAAGGTTGAACATCACAACTGGTAAATTTATATGTTCTGAAATCATCGTTCAAAAGAGCTCGGGATTCCATATTTCCCACGACCTGTTGTCTACTAAATGTTAACTATGTTCATCCCGCTGGGTACACTTTCATCGCAGGAAAGGTATTGAAAAATCAACAACGCTTCTTAAGTGGATGTTTAATACGAATATAGATACTACTTTTGTTGTGGTGGTGGTGGTGGTGGGGTTTAACACCATTTTTCAGCAGACGATAGGCTATACATGGCGGCCAGTATTTATGGTGGAGGAAGAACTCGGGAAAACCCCAGAAAGAACCACCGACCCACGAGAAGCTAATGGCAAGCTTTCTCACATACCCACATTGGCCAAATCCGAGACTCGAACCCACGCAGACAGAGGTGAGATGGCAGTGATCCGTAATGGAGAGCTCTTTAGACCATTCGGCCACTCGGGGCCCCGATACTACTTTTGAAAAAGTTAAATGGATTTGGCTAAAAATGTCTATATTATATAGAGACAACTCAGCATATAGTGATGGGATAGTCAGAAACAAATTAGCATAGACAGCAAGGTTATGCAACAAAAAAAACAAAAAAAAAAAAAACAAAACCAGAACTAAAAGGTTTATAAAGATGGCAATAACTGTATTTAATTGAAAAGGAAGACACAAACTGAAAACTGCTGAAAACTGAATAAAATGTTATTATCTACAGTATGTTGTTTCTCATGATCGTGGTTCATGTCACGTAAGACTTATACACCTTTAAACCAATAAACACCTCATTCTGACCAGTCAAATTTCTAACACACCTTCAAACAACTGAACCACTCTGTAGTACTGATGACCTTGGGTGAACCTTTCTTTTGTACTATAAAACCTTAAAACCCATGAACCTTTCGACTAGAATGTAACCATGAAGGTTTTGTCACATGTTCATATGTGATGATAAACCAGAGCTCTGTCTAAACAATTTCCCACATAAGGAACACTTGAATGATTTCTCTCCAGTGTGCACCTTCAGGTGTCTTGACAAATGTGACCTCTAGTTAAACAATGTTCCACACATTTCACATTTGAATGGCTTGTCTCCAGTATGTATCCTCAAGTGTGTTAACAAATGAGTTCTTCGGCTAAACAATTTCCCACATATCTCACATGAGCAAGGTTTGTCGTCGGTATGTACCTTGAAGTACCATGACAAACTAGAGTTCTGACTAAACAATTTCCCACATGTTGAACATTTGAAAGTTTTATCACCAGTGTGTATCTTCAAGTGTTTTGTTAAACACGCGGGTGCGACTTCTGGAAAATTTTCGTCGAATGGGTGTGTGTAAAGTGCACATGGCTTGTTCTTGTAACCAACGTTGCACGTGAGGTAAACGGAGACTTTTCAGTCAAGTTTTGGCAGCACGATACAATATCTGAACTGCTCCGCAACCTGCAGGATTGGCTGGATCGTAGTAAATGCTGGTTAACACCTTCTTCATTTTTAGTAAGTCACCCACTCTTCGCTGATGCTACGTTGGATGGGAAGAGATGGTGGTTTGGAAACGGCGTTACGTGTCCGACGTGCCACCGGAGTAAATGTCGATGCTAGTGGTGGGGGTGGGGCGGTAATGGGATGGCTTTAGTCCTCTTTTCTTTTTTCACTGTTTTCTTTTTCCCTTCTGTCGAAGGAGGAGTGGTCATCGTCTTTTTAACCCAAGCTTTGAGTTATCGTTGGGGAGAGGGGGAAAGGGTCAACAAGGACGCAGCAATCATACTAGGAATGGGACCTGCTGATGGTGTTTGAAGGACTTCTCCTGCCTTTCTTTCCTCAGGCATTCGTGACTCTCCGTCTGCCTTGACCACTGGGGTGGTGGTGGTGGACGATTATCAGGGCCTTAAAATCTCTCAGAGTTCCTTAAAATCTTTCAGAGTTCCTTAAAATCTTTCAGAGTTCGCAGAGCTGTTTCATCTAAAGTTTTCTGGTGAAAGAGTTGCAGTCGTTGCAACCCTTTTACGAAACTTTTGCGAATTTTCTGTTTCGGACAAATCGTTACGATACATCAACGACTGCAATTTGTGTTGTAACTGGGACATCTCGGCCAAATGAGGATATGGAGGTAAATGCGGGGTCCGTTGTTCTTGCCAACGATGGTATTCCATCCGTCGATTGTAAGGCACTAAATCCAGATTTCATCCTTCCATTCAGTTTCAATGGTCACGTCAGAGATCTTTGTACTCCAGAGGTCCCTTTTATCTTAGAGCTATGGTGGTAAAATACTTCCTAGGAGTCCCAACGTAGCTCCTACTATTGCTTTAGTAAGAAGTCCTAACAGACGAATGGGTATTTTCCTTTGGATCATTTGGCGAAGAACGTGTCGATGCTTGGCTAAGCATTTTTCTCATATTTAGACAAAAGTATCGTGCCTTTCAAGACATTCAAACAACATTTGCACACGGTATCGATGACATCTTTGGAGGCGTTTTGAATGATTTTGTTTTGCGTGGGTGGCGAGGCTTCAGACAGGACGGACAACACGTTCCAATGTTTGGCTAAACGAAGAGGAAATCCTTTCCTTTTCTTTCCTTTAGGGGTAGAAGAGGAATGTCTTCTGGGGGTGACATCTTTATTTGTCGGTTCCAGGGCACACATCATAAATACACTCACGTTGGTGACTGGGCACACGCCCTATTCCCTTGTTTTGATTATCGCTTCGTCAAAAAAGGGACGATGTGTTTTCCAAAATGGGAAAAGAATCCTCCCTTTTGGATGCTCCATGTTTTCTTTGGACGACTGTGTCTTTTCTGAGAGTGACGTCGATGCTTGGCAAAGCGTTTTTTCGGATGTTGAAACTATCTTTGTCTTTTTCTTTTCCTTTTTGGACAGAAGAAAGACAATGGTGGTAAAGGTGTGCTCTTCTTTAAGGGAGCACCTCCGGGTGTTCAGGAGCACAAAAGCACTGATCCCCATCCTTTGCCTCAGTTTTTGTGTTTTTGGTACTGGAATTCGTCTTTGCGTAGTATCAACTGGATGACAGGTATCACACGTCGCGGAGGTGTTCGCAAAAGACTAAATAGGGCCAGTTCTTACTTGGATAAATCCAGTAAACTCTTTAATATGCCCGATCTCTCTTGGACTTTGATTTTGGGGGCGGGTACTTTGTGAGCAGCTGTCACTGCAGCTAAAGAGGAGGAGTGTGTACTAGCTACTGGAGAAGTTCTTAAAGACGCGGGTTTCCATTGTTTCATCAAATGAGGAGAACGGGTGTCAAATTGGGCTTGACAGGCATCACCAACATCATAGAAGTGGGAGAACCCGAGGCTACCGGAGACGCGTTCACCGTCGATGCAGGTTTGCGAATGTAAGGCTGCGTCCTGGCCGCAGTGAATCTCTTGCGGATAGAAGATGTTTCCTGGGGACTTTTCTTTTTCTGGGGACTTTCTTTTTTCTTTTTCTATGGGCCTTTCCTTTTCTGGGGCTGTGACCTGGTCTTGATACCGTTGCTCTTTTTCTTCTTTTGGGTCCGTTTGGCTTTTTTGGGAGTGTCCTTTTTCTTCAGAAGAACTTTGGGGGCATTAGGATCAAATTTTAAGGGAGTGTATGATGACACATCCTAGACCGCTACCTCCAGATGTCAAAATGATTTGCTTTTTGGTTTGAGTGTCGATACGGGAATCGGCCAGTTGTGTCAGGACTGCTTTGGTTCTCTCAACAAAAAAAAAAGTTTTGTTTGACGTGGAATGTAAATGATGCCTTTCAGTAATTGACGTGCTGTCGCTATAAGCCATCGTAAGACTTTTTTGAGACGTGAATCTAAGACACGAACACGTATTTGTGGATTTTTTCGCGACTGATGCCGTACAAGGCACGAACCAATTTGACGGGAGGATGAGACTGAAAGGACGTCATGTCGACACTGTGTGAGACAGACACAAAATATCCGAGGTTTGTATAGATTTTTTTAATTGTTTTGGTTGTTAAGTCTACAACGGGGATGTGTACACGATAGGCCGTCTGTCTAGGCACCAGTGGTGCTATAGATGGGTACGAAATCACAAATAATCAGGGGTGGGACAGGATAAATCCACGAGTAAATACGCGTGTGGGGTTTGAGTGGCATCGTCGTACGCATGATACAGCCAAGGCGTTCCTAACTAATTGGCTAAGACTTGCACTTGCGATTTATCTCTATGGCTTTTAAACAATCACGTAATGAGCAATGCGACTGATGGTGCGATGGGCTTTACTTTGTTGAAACACATTTTGGGTGATGTAAATGACACTGACATTACGATGATGCCCCTTGCACGTAAACCACAGTTTAATTTCTTCGTCTTCACCAAGCATGTCGTCAAAGATGACCAGATGTCTTTGACTAGGGTTAGACACCGATCTCGTCGTCTTCGCCAGGAATGCCTTTAAAAAAATGGAATCACCTTGACGTTTTCACAAGAGGACGTACGCCGATTCCCACTCTTTGTAACACCACACGATCCGTTGAGGTGGACGATCGATCAAATGTTTGACAAATTCGGTTTAGCCTGAACCGCTAGGTCCGGTAATTAACAAGTTGAAGTTGATGTAGAAGATATATTGCCTCCGAACTGGCACGATCTAAGTGTTCGTCGATGACTTTGAAAGTGGAGGAAGAGGGAGCAGAGAAGCAGAGGTAGACACAGTGCATGCAATGTCACTTTTGACACGAAGACGAACAATACAAGTTTTTAGACTTTTTCACATTTGTTTTTAAATGGAACAACACAAAAGACAAAAATACATAAAAGTCAAAAGGTTAATGCCTTTCTGAGTTTGGGCACCCTTGTGGTATTTTTCTGTCTTGGGAAAGTGGTAAATTTCGTACACTTCTAACAGTTGGTATCCCAGGTCCAGAGCTTTAAACAATTGCATGCTGACCCACGTTCCCGTCAAAGTGCGTTTTTCCCGGGTGGGCTGACAAGGTCGGTCTTGGTTCCACGTTTCGTCACAAGCATGGCACAAAGGAAACATCAGTTTTCCTTGGAAATGGTGAGGTAAAACGGGATGGAACAAGTCAGTACGAGGCAAGACTTTACATTTAACCAATCCTTCGTATTGCCGAATGTTGTCCAGATCGATGTGTCCGGTCAGCAATTGAGGGTGCCCTGTGGAAAAGTGACAATATTTGCACACGTAAGGATACAGCGGAACACACGTCCAAGTATTTGATTTCTTCTCTTTTCTCCTCGTCGGCCAGTCAAACAGTCCCGTGGGTTTAGTGGGTCCACGAAGAGTTTGAAATCGGGATCAATTTTCAATCAGTGACCATGCTCGTGTTCCCACATTTCCACCACTTGGCATCCTTGCTGTTGTAACTTCAAGCGCCGCTGACAAGTGGCCTTGTACAAGTCTTTCATGATCCGTTGGAAAAACTGATTTTTAGTCTCACGTTGATGGTAGTAGAGGGGACATCTGTGAAATAAGCACCCCTTAAACTCGTACATGAACTTGGGGTTTGCTAAGTCCCAGCCATCCAGTGAATACCTTCCAATGGTCTTTTCGCCTCCTCCGTTGCTAGAGTGTTGAATCCATTTGTCTTCCTTGTCGCACAAGTAATGTAGACAGCGTAGGGCTTTGACCGAGTATTGACGTTTGACAAAGTTCTTCGTTTGAGAGCTTATGACAGCCAAGGTGTTTTCGGACATGAATCGTTGGCGGTACACTAATGAACACGCTTTGACAAATGTGCATGATTCTTTCAAAGGATAGATCACTCTGTGTTCCATGAATAATTCTCGAAATTTTCCACAGCAACACCGTAAAGTTTCCACGTTGGAACGACAATACTTTAACATTTCTTCCTAAAAGTCAAAGGGGTCCGAGGCTTGAGTCTGTTACCAAACGAAGAAAGCTTCTCGTTGTTCGGTTCGTAGTAGTGATCCTCATGCAAATAGGGTAGAACTGCATGTCGATTGGCTTCGGTATTGAAAAAGTGCGGAATAACCATTGTCCATATCTGTCATTCCAAATGTTTTAGGCAATCGGGTCTTTGACATGGTCAAGTAACTCATCGAATCTTTAAACTGTACAGTTCCCACTTGCATGGAAATGATTTTGGCTCCGTTCAAAGTCACTTTAGGACGTTCGGTACTTTGCTCCGTCTGGTATATGAGAAGAAATTGCCCATCGTATCCCGAGAAATTGTGAGCCATCACCGTGGCATGGCGATGACAATCTCCATAATGTTCAATGTCCTCTTAGCTCCACGTCTCGTCGATTGGGTCTAAGATACATTGGGCGAAATCGGCTAGCATGTTCGGTCCCCGAAAGATTACTTCACGTCATCCAGAAATCTTGTTGCAGAGAGAACAAGGACTAAAGATAGGCTCTTGGGTGCACTTTTCGCACGCTCGATGATCCACACAAACATTAGGAATGTGAATGCCGGTTTCTTGCATGCATTCAAAATCGAGAAAGATGAAACTGCCTTTCTTCTGGTCACCATCTTCCTCTTGATGTTTTGAATGGTATTTTTAAATGTAGCATTCGTGTTCCAAGTCTACCATTTGGTGACAAATGGGACATCCTTTCTTTCCTGAACATACGTGTGCCTTGGCATTGTTGGTAAGTATGCATTGTCCACGAGTAGTGCACAATCTCCGGAGTTGACAAGCACTTTTCTTCTGTGAACCTTACGTCTTAAGTTGTTGTTGGTAACATGCATGGCTGACAAAAGTGCGCTGACAAGCTGGGCAATGCACCAGTTCTTGTCCTTCGTCCAGACAGCGTTGAGAGGCCAAATATCCCTCACATTTCGATCCACAATGTTTGTGTTGCTCTCGATTGTTATAACTATAGCCAAATTTCTCACAGTAATTAATGTATCCCAGGAATGTGGTGATACTGGTAATGGCATCGAAATGTTTAGGGCGATGATAGACGTGAATGTATTTTCCGTCTTTGAAATCTTTGCCTCGAAACAACAAATGTCCACGCACTTCTTGAGGGTGCACTTTCAAGGTGTAACATGGAGCAAAGACGTCTTGCAATTTTTGCATTTCAGGAATGCCACTTGGTGTGTCTTTGGATAGCCCATCTTGCTGTAACAAGAGTTCTGCTTCACTTTGTTCTTTGGCTCGTTTCGATTTTTAAATAGTTTTCCAGGCTCTTTTCCATTCTGCCGTGTCGTTCTTGTCGGCATAGGTTCGTCCCACCACGATAGCACGGGCTAAAAACAGATCTGGTCTTGAGGGTTGTTAATTTGAACAAGGGTTATTTTGGTGCTACGAAGGTATTCCACCAATAACAACTTTCTGCGTCCTGTCCCTTGGGGATGAGACACGTGGGTCATGAACAGTATCGCTTTTCCATTGATGATGCGAAACTTGTTGTTGGATTGTTGCATGTGTTGAATATTGTCGATGACTTTGGAAGGTCTCGGTTCTGTCAGGTTGCTAAACTCGATCCAAACGGTGAACTTCAAACTGTTGAGATGAATGAAAAGTCACAAGCGATCGTCTACTTAGGTTTCACATTGCCGTTTCAGTGTGGTTAACAAAGAATCCCATGCCACAGTGACCAACCCCTCTGCTTTCTCCAACGGTACGTCGGACTTATTATCTTTAAACTTCACCATGTATGTGTAAGCAGTGGTTATACATTTTTTAGAGGAGCGCTTTTCCGTCACTCGAATGTGTTAGTACTTTTGAGAAGTTAATGTTAGACTTTAGAAGGGTGTAGAGTCTCCGAATCTGGATTCTAGCTCACTCATGTCATCGTCAAAATCGCTGGCATGAATCTGAGCCAAAATTTCAGTTACTGTACGAGGCGATAAATTACGGTTCTGCCTCTTACTTTCTTCTCCTTTCTCCACAAAATGATACGATCGTTTCATCTCGACTGCAAAAAGTCAAATGATTACATTTTAAACGCCATGGGTCCCTATATTCATGTCAAATCAGGGTCTTCCCTATATAAAAGGTCAGTATCGTCCCTCCCAGTAATAATTTAACTCTCAAACCGACCAGAACGATGGAAGAGACCACAAGGATCGAACTTCTAATCAGAGTTTTGCGAGGTGTCATACGAAAGTTTTCTTCAGACAAGCCGATGGACTATACCCCTCCTTCGAGATAAAAGTTAAGATACTTGGTAAGAAGATAGGGCACAGTGTCCAGACCGTCAGAAAAGCAAGACAGATGTCAGAAGAGACGAAAGTCAAGATACCTGTTATCATTGTCATGAGAATGGACATTGGTCTTCAGAATGCCCTATATAAAAAAAACAGGAGCAAGAGGAAGATAGGGGTTCGGAGCAGGAAATAGAGGTATCCTCCCAAAACGAAGAACTCAGGCACGTCCAGAAAGAGAAACAAGAGAAGAAAAGAAGACGAGGAGAATGTGAGGGAGAGGAGGAAAAACCTGTGAGAGTAAAAATATTCAAAAAAACAGAGAGTTTACAAAGACACAGAAAAAGTCTATGAACATTTTAAAGCGTTGTGTTGTAAAAAAATTGTACCAGAATAGACCAGACAGAAAACGTTAGTGTCTCTTGGTTTTTATTTTTTAGAATATTCATCTACACTCACGCATTCACACATGTACATCATAGGGCAAAAAAGGGATTTTGAGTTTTAATTGATTTTGGCTAAATGAATGCTATCTCTTTTCGAGAGAAGTAGGTTGCCCTGAAAAAGACCATTGGGTGTTTGCTTTTTTAAGAAACAAAATCAGGAACGGGACGTAATCAGCTTTAACTGCCTTAAACTTTTTCCATGTCCAAGGCCTACTTCTGGACTTGCTCTTGTCAATGGTTAGGTAGAAATCAGTAGTGGTGTTATCTCAGGTGTAGCAACAGGCTTGAGCAGTTTGTCTTGGGAAGGTCTTTTTCTCTTGGGTCGTAATAAAGAAGTTTGATACATTTGTTGGGCTGTTTGGATAGGGAAGGTCTTTTTCTCTTGGGTCATAATAAAGAAATCTGATACATTTGTTTCAGACTCCTTAACTCTGCCAAAATATCGAAAGAGTACCATCACCATTTTACTTTCACTGTCCTCCTTCCCTCTTAGACCTTGTTTCTTCTCTGCTGCCTCTTCCTGTCATTTCCTTGCCTCTTCTTCTCACTGTTGCTGTGTAAGGAGTAAAGCTTGTTTTGCTGTTGTCTGCTGTTGTAAAAATTTCTCCAATTTTTCTTTCTGTCTCTGTTTAAAATCCAAGATGTGCGGTAAAGAAGAAGGTGGCAAAGGTATTGGTACCAAACAAATTCTTGCAAAGAAGAAAGAAAATAGACTAAATCCCAATTAAAATTGGTCTCTTCTGGAAGTAAGACTGTGTTAACTTTGGTAGTACTGCTATACCACTGCTTCTCATCTGCACTGCCGGTGCACCCCAATTCATCGTCTTCTTAGTTTCCATTATGTTTGAAAACTTTGTCCCACTGATTCACTGTGCACAGACCCTAGCATATCTATATAGGGAATGTGACATCACAGTTAACTCTCTTCGGATTGGAAGAGAGACTCCATACTGTGACTGAATTTTGTAACGCGTGTTAGGATTGGTGAAGAACTCAATCCATTTTGATCCGCTCTTCCACTATAAATAACAGCAGTTCATTTCATTCCCTTCTCCTGTTCTCCTCACAAGACGTAAACTAATGCTGAATCATCTACTCTCATATCATCAATGCTGTTACATATAGCAATGTGAAATCATCATGAAAAATCATCCAAATCACTGATACAAGTGGTTGGAAAAGAATTTATGTGGCGAGACAAAACTATTTGAAGAGAGTCCTTATCTGTGGCCCAGAAGTCAAAAGAAGTTTGAGGAGAAAAAAACCTATACAATGCCCTTTACGTTAACAGAATGATGTTAACATAAAACCAAAGGTCCCTTTCGGAACCACTCATATGCCTCAAAAGATTTGCTTTCGAACCTATAATTTTTTATAGTGAATTTTATAGTCAATGTATGATAGATTGATGAATATCAATCTGTCTGTATGTCTGTCTGTCTGTATGTATGTATTAGACATGTATATGCCTATGGCTATATCTCTGTATTTGTCTCTCCCTAGAGTAACACATATTCAAATCATCCCTTGCTACATTGTTACCAATCTTCAGTACCATGATGTCACTTCACCTGTTCCATTCCTATTGTCGCTATACAACAACTCCACTTTCCAATGTCGCTGTACAGGCCCAATATTCCCCATGTTAAATTCCCCTTGTCGCTAAACGTGCCCAGGGGGTCCGTAAAAACCTTTTTGACTGGTATTTCCATTGTCACTAGTGTGCCCCACAATACAAATCTCTGCCCATTACGTACTTGACTCATTATGTACTCGACCTTTCAGTCCACAATTTATATAATACTAATCTGTCCGTAATGTTCTTTGTTCATTTCTTGTTTTGTTTATTCTTTGTGCGTTTCTTTCAATGGTAATTTGTTCTGCAATGCAAATGTAGTGGAAAAGTCATAATCAGACACTAATTAAATGATATACTACTTGGTCAACATTTGGAAACTGTCCTTTTCCTGCCGCTGTTAATTGTTAATTGAGCTGAAGGTAGCATGTGTCTACTCGGCTACTTGTGATTGTAAGCATGTGTTGACAATTGTGATATTATTTTATTCGCACTTCCTATCCATATTCTGTAAAGTTTGTATCAACTTTAAACAGGCCAAGTTGGCTTATAGTTCGGCCATGCATCCATCATCTATCGTCAACTGTGTGTCATTCACAGTCGTTACTTTCCGTTTCTCAAAAATTCACTGGACCCATTTCAAGTAAACTTGGCAAGAAGCATCCTTGCTTGATGGCCATTAAGATTTTTACAAACAGTGCTGAAGGGTGAGGTGGCCGAGTGGTCTAAAGTGCTTGCCTTTACTGATCACTGACATATCACCTGTGTTGGTTCGAGTCTAGGACTTAGCCAACATAGGTATGTGCGAAAGATTGCCAGTAGCTTCATGTGAGTTTGTTGTTCTTTGCTGGATTCTTTTTCCACCAGCTATACCGGCCACCATGTACAGCCTATCATGTCCAAAAAATGGCATTAAACCCATAACGACGACAACAAGCAGTGCTGATATGCCAACAAATATGACTGCTGTTGATAATAATGATTTTTTTATATAAAAATACTTCTTAAAAACCACTGAACGGAATTTTACCAGTATGTATTGAAAACATCCTGGAATGAAGAACTTTTAAGATTTTTCAAAATATTCAGTGCCAAGATATGGCCAACTTTGATAAAAATAGAAAAATCTTTAAATGACTTCATAAAATGCAAAACAGAATTTGATCAAATTTGATAAAAGACATCCAGCATTATAAGTTTAAAACCTCTCTTTCCTTGTAATGCGGCTATGTTAATTGCAGTATATAAATATTATTTTTATAAAATATCTAATCACAGAGACAAAGCAAACATTTAAAATTCTGATGTATTTCGTTTTTAGTATAATTTTTTTTATCTTTGCTTGTCTTTGGCCATTTTATTCCTTCTCTTAGTACGAACCGTAATGAAATATTTTTTTTAACATAAATTTATTATCAGCAGTAAATGTTTCAGCATCCTTTTTTCTTCATCCAATTTAATACCTGTAAAAATTCCATTGGATGACCAATTCTCGTCTGGACGTTTTTTTGTTCGTGACCTTTAAGGTGCCGAACATTCAACAATCAAGATTTAATTAATTTGATTTAGATGTATTTGTATTAATATGAAAGACAACAAGTACTGTTTAATTTAACCTGAGTAAATGCTCCTATAACTACATTAATATCGACTTTAATTAACTACAACAGTAAACAGTTGACAAGAAAAATCAAAACATGCGATATTTTATTTTCTGTCAGTGATAAATAACAATAAGTTAGACAGTACTGTAAAATAAATAAGTCTTGCTCAGTAACAACTGGTGTTACAAAGCCATACATGATCATAAAAATACATACTTTGGTCTGAAATGTATACTGCTTTCTATTTAAAGCTATAAATGTTACAAAGCCACACGTGATCAAGGGTAAGGCTGACTATGTTGTGGGCTGACTCCGCGTTGGGCAGATTATGTTATGGGGAAATTTCTTAATTAAATTTGTATGGGTTGACACAATAGGGCCAAGATTTCCGGTTACATTTCCACATTGGATGAATACTTGTGTGAATGTCATTTTCAGTGTAATCCAAAGTGAGATACAAGAAACAACAAACAAACTAGAATTAGGTAAGTACACTGCATATCACCACACTTCCAACATATATAATACATCTACGGGTAAGGTCTGATCAAGGAGAATATCTTTCAATACTGCACATGTATATTTCTCTTTTCATATGTATGCCTAATATATATATATATATATATATATATATATATATATATATATATATATATATATATATATATATATATTTAACTTCTGGTATCTGATTTATATTTTAAAATCTGTATTCATGGTTGCAAATTGTACAGAACCTATTTAGTTAGATTTTGCCTACGTGACCCGAGTATGTTATAAGCGAAAATTACATTGGATCTATACATAGATGTTTATGCATGTGCTGACAACAGGAACATAAGATGTGAGAATGACTCCAGAATTGGAGGGAAACTGATTACTCAGTTGTCTCTTTACATAACCCGTCTATTGCAACTTTATTTGGCAATAAACCCCACCTGATAGACATTACTGCTCTTTTACATTAAATCTGCTTATTCATATGACCTATCCCAACCAATGGGAAGTTACTAAAACATCAATTTAAAATAAAAAAACTGGTTCAACAAGTCGAGCGGCACCTACTAATAACATCTAATGAGTAAACAGAAACTATAGAAATCCAGACACACTTCTGATGCTAATGAACATAAACACTGTCGATCCATCGAGTAAGAAGGACATTGTTAGAGCATTTAGACAATGGCTATCTATGGTACCTGCAGAAAAACATTGCTTTGCTTTAAAAAAATTTTAGATCAAGATAAATACACACATCAATTGAATATCGTTTTGTTTATATTTTTTCATTTTTGAAGCTTTGGAATTGCAAAATTTATATAATATGTGAAAAATAACATTATTAAAAGGGGCAATTTTGGGCATATTGAAATAGGAGTCCAGGCTTGAAGATTCGGAGTCAGGGCTTGTGATATTTTTTTAAGTCACCTGCCCAATGCCTGTGTCTCAAAAATTCTTTGAGCAAGGGAGAATATTTGGTGTAATGAACAGTAAAATGAACCATAACTTTGTGTACTCTAAAGTAATCTGTCAACAGATCACGGAATTACAAGCTTCCCACAATATGTTGTCCTATGTCCCCTGAATGTTGGCCCTGTTCATCCACTGGGCACACATTTTTTGGTCAGGAAAAAGTACTACAAAATGTGCCTACAACTTTTATTTAGTGGATGTCCAATCTGAATATAAATAGCAGTATTGAAACAGTTACAGTAAAGGGATTTGATTTAAAAGTCTGTATTATGTTGAAACAACCTGGTATACACATATGAGACAGTCAGAAACAAATAAACATACTGGTAGGTAAGAAGGTCATGTAAAAGCAATACAGCATGAACAGAGTTTTAAAAACACGGTGATAAATGTAATTCTATTTAATTGAAAAGTTTACTTATTTTCACAGACAAACAGAAAACTGCTGAAAAGTGGATAAAACATTAAAAATGTTGTTTCCCATTCTCACAGTTCATTTTACTCTGAACATAGAATCACCTTAGAAGAAACAAATGTCTCATTCTGAGGAGCCAAGTTCCGACTAACACACATTTGGACTGTCAGTGTAAATCCTCAAGTGTTCTTTCAAACTGGAGCACTGGCTAAACAATTTGCCACATATTTCACATATGAAGATATTGCCATCTGTGTGAAACTTCATATGTATTGACCAATGAAACCTCCAGATAAAAAATTTCCATCACATTTCACACTTGTGTGTTTTTTCTCCAGTATGTATCCTCAAGTGTGCTGACAAATGATTACTAGAGCTAAACAATTTCCCACATATTTCACATGAGTAGGGTTTGTCGCCAGTATGTACCTTGATGTGTCTTGATAAACTAGAGCTCTGACTAAATGATTTCTCACATGTTGAACATTTGAATGGTTTATCACCAGTATGTACCTTGAAGTGTCTTGACAAACTAGAGCTCTGACTAAATGATTTCTCACATGCTGAACATTTGAATGGTTTATCACCAGTATGTACCTTGAAGTGTCTTGACAAATTATAGTGCCGATTAAACAATTTCCCACATATTGTACATTTGAAGGGTTGATCGCCAGTATGTATCTTAAAGTGGTTTATCAAACCAGAACATTCTGCAAATAATTTCCCACATACATCACATTTGAAAGCTCTGTCACCAGTATGTATCGTCGTGTGTCTTGTCAAATGTGACCTCTGGCGAAACAGTTTCCCACATATTTCACATCTGAAAGGTTTGTCACCTGTGTGTATTTTCAAATGTGTTGACAAATTAGAACCCGACTGAAATAGTATCCCACATATTTCACATTTGAATGGTTTTTCACCTGTGTGTACCTTCAGGTGTGATGATAAATTACATCCCCGGCGAAACAATTTCCCACATATTTTGCATTTGAGAAGTTTGTCACTACTGTGCATCTTCTAATGTGTTGACAAATCAGAGCTCTGTTTAAACAGCTTCCTATAAACTTCACACTGGTACGGTATTCCAAAGGTTCATATCTTCAGCTGTATTGTCTATCCAGGCATTATCTAAACAAATGACCATACATTTCCATAGTTTGTCATGACGTCGAAGAAGAGACCTGAACAAACAGTTCTCCACTTATTACACGTTTTATTCTGTTATAGTACGCTCCTCCAGGTGTTTTGTAAATGAGGTTTTCAAAGAAATCGATAAATCACGGTTGTATGGTGCCTCATCAGTGTGTACCTTCGTGAGTGTTGAAAACGTTGTGTATTTGGCAAGAATTTTCTACATGTTTGGCGTTTTATTGGTTTTCGCCACATGCACTTGATTCTGAGGTAAAGTAATCTGTACACTCACTACTTAACACGTTACCTTAAACTCTAGCCGGTCACAATCTGACCACCCGATGACTCCGATCTAATTTTCCGATACTATGTACGTATTCAGTCATTCATAACGTACACCACTGTAAAGAAGACACAAAACATCTTTTATCCATTACCATTTAAGTAACCTTACTGATTCTGAACTGAAGGGTCAATGTTTCGAAAAGTTATCCGCTGCTTCGTGTCTTCCACACACAAGCGAACAGTCCAAAGATCTACTTCCGGTCTACTTTGGCGTGAATGCGATTTGATCGTGATTGCTTCAGTGATTGGTTCCTTTATTGAATGAGTCTATGGGCAGCCGTCGCCGCCAAAATTACATTCATTATTTCATTTTTGGGGTTAAATCATTTCATTTCATGCTACATCATTTCATATCACACAACATCATTTGGAATCTGAATTCATCATTCCGTTTCATGGGTTAAATCATTTCATTTCACTCTACATCATTTCATTTAATACCACGTCATTTGATATCTAAATGCATCATTCGGTTTTGTTCGTTAAATCATTTCGTGGGACACCACGTCATTTGGAATCTGGATTTATCATTTCGTTTGCTAGGTTAAATCACTTGATTTCATACTAGATCATTTGATTAATGTAATTTTGGCGGCGACGGCTGCCCATACTCGGCTTAACCCGAGTTATATAGGTGAGCTCTGGTTGTGCGTGAAGAAAGATTTTTTTTTTAATTGTTGACTTATTTAATTAAGTACTTACCCGAATTTCAACTGGCATGTTATCTACAAATGGTTCGAGATTGCTTTGTAAACATTTCTCTGTATCTTAAATACTATCAATCTTATATAGGATTTACCCTGTCAAGAAAACAAAAGGATTGGGTTAATTCTTATGTAATTATTTGTCACTAATTTGCTTATCCAAGCATAAAATTGAATCTCGTATAGGATTTACACTGTCAAGAAATCAAAAGGATTAACTTGCTAATTCTTGTGTAATTATATGTCACTAGTTTACATATCCATACACACAAACAATTCAAAATGTATACATGTTATGACCTGTAGAGCTAACGGCACTTAACCAACCATGTGAGGTAGGTGATTGGATTTGGTTATGTAACAATTTATTCTTTGTAAAGGAAAGCTATTTTATTTTGGCAAACTTCACTTGTTTAAGCACTGTATGCGTGTTTTAAATGTAAAATGAATAAAGCACAATTATTTGCTGTTAAAAAGGCTGTATTGGGCCACAATATTATTTTGTAAAGGCCAAAGTGGGACAGAAAAAAGTTTCGTAGTTAAGGAAATACAAAAGAAATTGTCAGCAGCAGGTAAAACTGTCAGTGTAACAGGCACAGCAGGCATTGCAGCACTGAATGTGAAAGGATGCACAGTGAATTCCTGGTCTGGGATTGGTGATGGTAGATATGACAGTGATGAACTATGTAGAAAACTTCTCACTGATGAACATTTTGATTCATATAAACAAAATATTTTGAGAGCAGACTGTTTGACTCATCGCAGGGCCGATCAAATTTTGTTTTCACCCTCTTGTCAAGGACATGTGGTTTCTAAAATTCACTTGTCCGAATGTTGTAATCACTTACTAAGATTTGATGAGATTTATACGCTTTAAACCATATAAATAAACAAAAGAAAGTATGTACAACATAATTATTTATTAAAAGAAATTAACGTTTCTGAATTATTAGTTGATTCTGAGCATTTCGTAAATTCAGCTTCAGTTATAGCTGGTGGATTTTATTTCAGCTCAGTTCTGACAAATGAGGTTTACAGTTTGCTATTGTCCATGTATCTTCTTACATGCTCTATTTCCTGCTCTTGTATGGTAGTATCAGTACTTCCATCAGCGATAATGGAAAAATTTGACTGATTGATAAAATAAAGACACTTGTCCTCAATCTGTTCTTATTATTTGCATCAAGTCCAATACCATTCTTCTCTTGGAGAGCAGACATTATTTCCATATCAGAAAATCGCTTTCCGTAATGAACTAGAGTGTATGCTGGGTACTCGTTGTATTTTTTATTCTTTTTTCTTTCATTTTCTCTCATTTAATTTTTAAAGGGCCTTTCCTAGTGAAGTGTCAGCCACTCTAACTTCACGGAGTTTCTAAACATACTGGCTAGTTTCTTGGATACTGTGAAGCACGTGCTGGCTAGCCATGCATACTGTGAAGTACGTGCTGGCTAGCCATGCATACTGAGATGCATGTGCTGGCTAGCCATGCATATTGTGAAGCACATGCTGGCTAGTGTCATGCATATACCGTACCGCACATGCCTTGTCCAGTCCAGAAATGTCATATGCTTTAAGTGATTCAATCCTTAATTTGTCAGTTCCATTGACAAATAAATACACTGGTTGAATTTCTATCCTGTGCCAGTATTGGGTATTGTTTACAATAATTGCAAGACATCTTACCTTGTAAGTTAATACATTTTAGTTAGGAATAAGAATCGACCCAATGCTAGTGAAAATTTCTTTCTCTTTTAATTATATCAGATTTGACATGTTTGCAGACAGAATCTGGCTTGTGTCCTTTGGAGAAATAGTTGTCTCATACTCGGATGTAGTCTTGAGTTTTATCTTTCCACTTTCACACGATTTTTTCTATTCTGAATCTAACTTAGCACCATCGTTAGACATGAATTTTGCAAACTCATTTTATCCACTTTTATTATTGTGGACCTCTCTCAGCTCTCTACCTTTGGTTACGATGAAGAAACTTAGAAGGGACCCCATTGGGCCGAAATTTTAAATGATTTAGTGTCGGTGTGTATCACCCTTAGCCTATTTTTAGCGTGTATTTGAGATAAAAATCAAATTTATTTATCTTTGAATATAGGCTCTCACTGCTGTCCTAACCCTGTTCTGTTTCATAGAGTCTACTGGCTGGTTTCCATGCCTTGTTTCTTTAACTAGTTTTCCTCGCCAGGGATCGGTGGTAGACCAGTGTGTGCTATATGTGTAATGATATAGTGTACTGCATTGCTATATACATTATTTACTTATAACGACTGGCCCAGGAAGGGTCAAACTAAAATAAAAATTATCGTGCTTTTATTTAAAGGCCTAACCAAGAAAAATAAAAATGCAACCAGATAGAAGTGCATGGGATCGATATGTGGCAGTGACAGATAGCATTTCCGCTGGCCCCCAATAGGCACAACAGCATCTGTTTCCACCCTAGTTGTCCCTATCTAGCTGTGCTATGTTGTATGATAGCAAAAATAAAATAAAAAGTAAAATACAAATAATAATAATAATAATAATGAGGACTTTGTATAGCGCCTAATCTTTAGAAGCTCTAAGCGCTTTACAACATTAGACAACACCTATAAGGTAAAAAAAAAACATAATGACATGATTACAAAAAACAAACACCATGAAATTAGAAAACATTAAAACATCGTGAGAATATTTAAGGTAGGAAACATTATTAGGTCTTTAAGTTTGTTCTTGCAGTCGAAATAAGTGAGTTTTAAGAGCACTCTTGAATGGGATCACCATGTCTTTGTGTCTAAGTTCAGTGGGCAATTCATTCCACGTTGCTGGGCCCTGGTATGCAAATGAACGCTGTCCATATGACTTTGTTTTTATAGTGGGAATAATGAGTATACGATTGTCAGAAGAGAAGCGTAAATATCTTGCTGGTGTGTACACATGGGTGAGGTCGGATAGGTATGTTGGACTAGAGTCCGACAGTGAAACGTAGCACAGAGAACAGATTTTGTGTTTGATTCTGGATCGAATGGATAGCCAGTGTAGGGTACAGAGCAGCGTGGAGGTTTGCTCTGGTCGTGGTACTCTAAGTATGATCCGAGCAGCTGTGTTTTGAACTTTCTGAAGTTTCTGGAGCAGACAATGAGATGAACAAGCAGAATTGAGTTACAATAGTCCAGTCTTGAAAGTACTAATGAACACACAAGTGTTTTAGTGGCATCAACTGAAAGATATTTTGCGAATTGAGCTGATGCGTCTCAGCTCAAGATATGCAGCCTTGCATATGTTCATGACATGTTGGTCCAGTGTGAAACTACTGTCCAGAGTAACACCTAGGTTTTGTACTGATTGTGTGAATTTAATGTTGGTGTTGCTGATATTTATTGTTTGAGGTAAAGGATGTGAATGAGAAAGTCTTGTGCTGTGATCAGAATGGCCACAGTTTTATCATCATTCATCTGCAGCTTGTTACATGTCATCCATGATTTCACATCATAAATGCACCTCTCTACACCTTAGAGGGTAGCATCAACTTCAGTTGGGTGGCTAGATTTGTATATTTGGGTGTCATCAGCGTACAATTAGTGAGACACTGGATGATGATCTATGACACTTGAGGATGACTGAGTATATAGAATGAAGAGAACAGGTCCAAGAACAGACCCCTGTGGGACACCACAACATAGATTAACTGGGCTGGAGTGTATTCCATTTACAGACACAATTTGTGTCCTGTTGACCAAGTAGGACTTGAACCACAGTCAGGATGTATCATGAATGCCAAATACATGCTGAAGACGGTGAAGTAATATATCATGGTCTATTGTGTCAAATGCTGCAGACAAATCAAGGAGAGAATGTCATTAACTACTTTTAGAAGACTAGTTTCAGTATTGTGGCAAGGGCGATATGCAGATTGTACATTGCTAAAAAGACTGTTTGATTTCAGATGAGATACAAGCTGGGATAGAAAAACCTTTTCTAAGATTTTTGATATGAATGGGAGATTAGAAACTTGGCGGTAGTTCTTTAAATCGTTATGGTCTAGTGTTGGTTTCTTCAGCAGAGGCTTTACAATGGCAGTTTTGAAAAATGATGGGAATTCCCCGGATGAGAGAGAGAGGTATTAATAACATCAGTAAGTGATGGCAATACTGGATCTAAGCACTCAAGCAGCAGTGATGTTGGAATTGGATTAAGTTCACAAGAAGTTGGTGCACTCTTCATCAGGATTGTACGTACGAAATCCATAGTAACAGGTTCAAATGCTGCTAATGGTTGCCGCTCAAATTCTGTATCCCAACTGTATGGTGACGACGGGTCAATTGAAATTGTGGTGTCAAGCTTATCTCTAATGGTTTGTACTTTGTCACTGAAGAAATTTGCAAACATGTCCGGAAGGTCGACTGGAGAGAAGGTAGTTGGAAGTGGTGCAGATTTGTTCCTTGACATTAGCTTGTTAGTAATCTCGAAGAGCTCTTTGCAGCTGGAACTTTCCATGATCTTAGTAGTGTAGTGGGCTGATTTCGCTGCATGGACTATATTTGTGACATTCTTCTCAGCGGCTTCAAGAATTTGCTTATGAATATTGAGTCTGGTGGAAAGCCAAAGCCTCTGAGCTTAATAGAAACAAAGCAGAAAGCAAATAATCAATATTATTTTTTGGAGACCATGTAAAGCAGGAAGGATTTGCTCCCTCACAGGTGTTAATAAAGTATTGTTCTTCCCTTGTGTTCTTGGTTTGTAATGTTCTGGTATGTTTGTCTATCCTTTGAGGAGTTCCCGTGTGACCCTTGCTATCACTCGTTAGCCACAAAGCTCTGGCGTCACGCCATCATTTACTCCTTATTCATATTGACTCAACTCACTTTTCCCATGTGTAAATACTTGTTTGTACTTATTTGATTAGCACTATGTTAGTTGTTGTTATTGTTGTTGTTGTTGTAGGGTATAACGCCATTTTTCAGCACAGGATAGGCTATGAATGGCGGCCAGTATAAATGGTGAAGGAAGAACCCGGGAAAACCCTGCAAAGAACCTCCGACCCACGAGAAGCTACTGGCAAGCTTTCTCACATACCACATTGGCCAAACCGAGACTCGAACCCGCTTAGACAGAGGTGAGATAGCAGTGATCCGTGACAGTGAGTGCTTTAGACCACTCGGCCCCTGACTATGTTAGTAACTGCGAGGTTGCATATTATTAGGTTATTCATTTAGATAGGGCCTCCTGACTCTAACGGTTACAAAAGGAGTAGGTCGAGACGGGGGAGCCGGATCGACCGCCTTATCAATGAACCACTCCACAGTGATATACCAAGCTAGCTCTATCTTTCCTCCCCCCTCCATCGGAAATAAGCAGATGACGTCACCCTTTTAGTTTCATTTCTGGATTTTTATTCCTATGCCTCGGGATATAATATGTCGGTTCTTTTTTATTTCATGATCTGTATTATAAAGTTTACTAAGTCTTTGCATATTGTCTTATCCCTGATTTCGTTTGTATATAATATGTATTTTGCTCCTATCCCCACCCCCAAATTTCTGCGTAACTGCATTTATAATTCTATATCTATTAGTAGCAGTTTCCGTACATTTCAGTTTCGTGTGATTCTTATAGTCTGTGTACTGTCAACAAAAGTGGTAATCTGGTATTGTGTGCATCATATGCCTTTCGAAGGCATTTTCTCATGCTAACCAAGCGTAATGCAAAATTAAAGAAAAATCAGGCTTTGTTGAGCTGTCGATTTTATTTCACCTCATTGTTTCCAGTTCCCTTTCCAGTCTAATGATGGGTTGCTAAATTCTGCTGTGTATATTTGTGAGCTTGTTGGTTTAATTATTAAGAAGGTAGGCTGTTTTCCTATCGTTTTTCTTTTCGCATATGTTTTTGCACTCTCTGTATTTGAATATAATGTCTTATTTTGCGAAACTTTGTAGGTAATTCACTTAGGTTAACAAGCCTATTTTTGTTATAAATGTTTTGACTGAGTTTGCTTTTATAGAATTTTTTTTAGTTTATATTGCAGCCCATGGGTATTAGATTTCCTATGTTATAGTACTGTTCGATTTAGTATGTGCGCCTTTTTCACGTTCCGTTTATTAGGTTTTGAGGCCTACCCCCTCCCATCCTTCGGTTTGTATAGATATCTCCTTGGTACGTAGTGCACACAGTCTGCGTCCCCAGAAGAAGTGCATTATTTTCTCTTCTGTCTTGTTTTTTCACGTTTTTTTTAAAGTGTGCCAGTTACAAATATCTCCGTTTTTGGCGTGGTTAATGGAAGATCCCGATGCTTTGCCAAATTTCGTAAATTCCTTTTGTAAATGTTTGTAGGAAAATTCATCTCTGATACAGTTTATGCAATCGTCTGCATGCAAGGGGTTTTTTAATTCGTTCGCTAGGTTCGGGATTTTGAGTCTTGTATGTCATTGTTATTACTATTATTTATACTTAGAGTTTCGATGTACGTGACATCAAGTAACGTTGACAGTGGAAAGCCTTGTCCCACTGATCTCTCTATTTGGATGTCCTGAGTTTATGCTCCGTTAATTGATATTTTTGAACACATAGATTTAAAACATAGACGGAAGTTTTCCTTAAAAACTGCATATTTGCATAATTGTGTTTGTAACACTATCAAAGGCCCCTTTTCCTTTTTACTATTCATTAAATTAGTAATTGTCCTTATCGTTAGAGTGTTACGAAATGTTTCTATTCCCGCTCCCCAAAACTTTAATTAATGTGAACTATCGACCCTACACAGGGTTGTAATGTGTGTTATGACCTTACTTAATATTTTGTAATCGATGCTTAAAAGAGTACTAATGCCGAAATTTGTAATCTGGCGAATTATCTCTTCTTTCCCTTGGTTAGTAGTTATCTGGTCACTGTACGATTAATCGATATTTTGCGATAGTAGTGAATGGGGATATTATAGGGTCTATGGGACTTATCATTAAAAACACCCCTGGGACAATATAGGGTCTATGTAAATTTAACATGGAGAAAAATCGTGGGACAATATAGGGTCTATGGGAATTAACATGGCCAAAAACCCCTGGGACTGTATAGGGTCTATGTAAATTTAACATGGACAAAAACCCTTGGGACTGTATAGGGTCTATGTAAAATTGAAACAGGGAGGGTCTCTATTTTTTAAAAAATAAAAAACAAAATAAAAATGGGGTAGGCAATGGAAAGGCTATCTCTTTTCGAGAAATATGGGGGCCCTGAAAAGGGCCTTTGGGTTTTCTTCTTTTTCTTCTAATTTCTTCTTTTTCTCCA